>JACEFZ010002727.1:345000-362372 GCA_014155875.1 Cepaea nemoralis
AAAGAAGACATGGATAAATATATAAGAAAATGATACACACTGAGAAATTTATTGTTTTTACACTGAAATAAAACAATATACACATAGATAAAATATGATTTGGTCCATGAACAGTTTAATGAAATATGTCAATGAGATACACGCGCAAGATACAATATTGATGTTTAATATTGTACAAATAGTTAACATGAATGCTTCATTAATTGGTACATAAAAGAGGAATAACATAAACAGCACGCAGCCGCGGGTGATATAGAATTGCGTTGATTTCGACGACATGAGGCATTGACTGCTCAGAAAGCAATGGAAAACTACGTAAGGCAATATATTTCTATAAAATTACAATCAGCCAATAATTGCTGGCGTTGGCTGAAAGATCCTGTTAAGGACATGTAAGAAACTTTGAGTAAGGAACAAGGTAGTTTGCATGTCTTGGGCAGGAAGGTGCAATCATCTCCAGCATTTATTGCCTCTCTGTAATTTACTAGGCAATGTTGGATCAGTAGCTTGGAGTGAGGTACAACTGGTAAGTCACAATATAAATGTTTACACATTGGTGTCCAAGTGGCGCGGAACTGCGCGTGTCTTCTCGGGGTCTTGAGAAATGAACATATCAAAACACACTTTAACCAGTAGTCGATATACGCTAGAGGACATGTTAAGAAGGAGTTCGGGGCGTCTTTAGTCCTGTCTGGAGTCTGGTAATAATTATTTCTAACCACTAATCTCCATAACACACTTTTGTCGTTGGGATACAAAATCGCTTTCGCTGTCTCTGTTTTGCAAAAGTTGAAGGGACAAACGAAACAAAACTCTAATATCTTCGCTTGTAATTGACAAAAGACTGAGAGTAGTGAAATGTTGTATAGAAACGTTTTGCTGTATGGCGGTGAAAATAGGAATGTTGTATAGAACCTGTTCTTTTGTATGGCAGTTAATCTGTAAATGTTGTTGTATAGAACATGTTTTGCTGTATGGCAGTCAATCTGACAATGTGAACGAATTAAAATAGGAAGAGCTTGGAAGCCATAAGATGTGTATTGTGCGACAAATGTTGCCAACACCTGGGACTGCCCAAGTGACTATCAGCAAATTCCAGGGAAAGGCCAATGAAAGTAGACTAGTATTCAGCTATAAGAAAGAGAGCTAGCTCTGGCTGAAGGCGGTTACGAACACAATTCGCTATACCGTATACTGCGTTCAAAACACAGCTGCTGCCGATTTGGAAGCAGACCTTCTCATCTCATCTCATCATCATCTCATCTTGTTCCTCTTGTACTTTGGCTATATTCAACTCCGGAAGTTATTGCTGGACTGATGCATATGTATTCAACTCCGACGACAGTGAGGGCCCTAGGGGCCCAAAAACTAACAATGAATTAACAGGAAAGTAAAGTACCGTCTGTTGTGATTTTTCTTTTCTCTTTTTCAGTCATTGTCCAGGATTCACATTGATTAGCATAGAGTTTCTTTGAATATTGTGTTGTAGAGTGCTTTCTTAGTAACTATTGATACGTGTTTGTTCTTTAGTATTGGTGCCATGTGTCCAATGAGCTGGTTTGCCTTATTGCATCTATTTTCGATCTCGTCTTCTGATTTGCCATTTGATGATATACTTCCTGACAAGAAATCATAAACAGCCAAAACTTGCTGAGATTGACTGCGACGTCCTGTAAAGTATATGCAACTAACTTAACTTTTTATAAGAAAGAGACAAATAATATTCTTTGGTCATATAATGAGAAGAGGGGCACTGGAATATATCATGACTAATGGAAAGGTCAGCGGTAGCAGAGGCAGACCGAGATAATGATGCTGGATGGGCTAAGACTGGAATGAAGAATACAACATCAAGAAAATTGATCCAGAACACCTGGAACCGAGAAATGGGGAGATACATGAAGGTTTAGAACCATAACAAGGTTACAACAGAGTGCAGTAAGTTCAATGTAAACTAGTTGCAAGAAGAGTTTGAAGCACATGATATACCAAACCCAACCTCCCTGGGCCATCATGTAGCGTCAGCCTCCTTCGCCTTCAGAGTGCTGATGTCTACGTTCAGAGTGCTGATGTCTACCTTCAGAGTGCTGATGTTTACCTTCAGAGTGCTGATGTCTACCTTCAGAGTGCTGATTTCTACCTTCAGAGTGCTGATGTCTACCTTCAGAGTGCTGATGTCTACCTTCAGAGTGCTGATGTCTACCTTCAGAGTGCTGATGTCTACCTTCAGAGTGCTGATGTTACCTTCAGAGTGCTGATGTCTATCTTCAGAGTGCTGATGTCTACCTTCAGAGTGCTGATGTCTACCTTCAGAGTGCAGATGTCTACCTTCAGAGTGCTGATGTCTACCTTCAGAGTGCGGATGTCTACCTTAAGAGTGCTGATGTCTACCTTCAGAGTGTTGATGTCTACCTTCAGAGTGCTGATGTTACCTTCAGAGTGCTGATGTCTACCTTCAGAGTGCAGATGTCTACCTTCAGAGTGCTGATGTCTACCTTCAGAGTGCTGATGTCTACCTTCAGAGTGCTGATGTCTACCTTCAGAGTGCTGATGTCTACCTTCAGAGTGCTGATGTTTACCTTCAGAGTGCTGATGTCTACCTTCAGAGTGCTGATTTCTACCTTCAGAGTGCTGATGTCTACCTTCAAAGTGCTGATGTCTACCTTCAGAGTGCTGATGTCTACCTTCAGAGTGCTGATGTCTACCTTCAGAGTGCTGATGTTACCTTCAGAGTGCTGATGTCTACCTTCAGAGTGCTGATGTCTACCTTCAGAGTGCTGATGTCTACCTTCAGAGTGCAGATGTCTACCTTCAGAGTGCTGATGTCTACCTTCAGAGTGCTGATGTTACCTTCAGAGTGCTGATGTCTACCTTCAGAGTTCATATGTCTACCTTCAGAGTGCTGATGTCTACCTTCAGAGTGCTGATGTCTACCTTTAGAGTGCTGATGTCTACCTTCAGAGTGCTGATGTTACCTTCAGAGTGCTGATGTCTACCTTCAGAGTGCTGATGTTACCTTCAGAGTGCTGATGTCTACTTTCAGAGTGCTGATGTCTACCTTCAGAAGTGCTGATGTCTACCTTCAGAGTGCTGATGTCTACCTGCAGAGTGCTGATGTCTACGTTCAGAGTGCTGATGTCTACCTTCAGAGTGCTGATATCTACCTTCAGAGTGCTGATGTCTACCTTCAGAGTGCTGATGTCTACCTTCAGAGTGCAGATGTCTACCTTCAGAGTGCTGATGTCTACCTTCAGAGTGCTGATGTCTACCTTCAGAGTGCTGATGTCTACCTTCAGAGTGCTGATGTCTACCTTCAGAGTGCTAGATGTCTACCTTCAGAGTGCTGATGTCTACCTTCAGAGTGCAGATGTCTACCTTCAGAGTGTTGATGTCTACCTTCAGAGTGCTGATGTCTACCTTCAGAGTGCTGATGTCTACCTTCAGAGTGCAGATGTCTACCTTCAGAATGCTGATGTCTACCTTCAGAGTGCTGATGTCTACCTTCAGAGTGCTGATGTCTACCTTCAGAGTGCTGATGTCTACCTTCAGAGTGCTGATGTCTATCTTCAGAGTGCTGATGTCTACCTTCAGAGTGCTGATGTCTACGTTCAGAGTGCTGATGTCTACCTTCAGAGTGCTGATGTCTACCTTCAGAGTGCTGATGTCTACCTTCAGAGTGCAGATGTCTACCTTCAGAGTGCTGATGTCTACCTTCAGAGTGCAGATGAATACCTGCCACGAAAGGCGGCAGGGATTTGAAGCCGGGACCTCTCACAACTTAGTATGGCAAATGATGATGATGATGATGATGATGATGATGATGATGATGATGATAATAATTGACATAGACATCAGGTGCCGATCGCTTTCCTTTAGTTAGCCCTACCGAGTACATTTTTCATATCATTTTGGTAAAAAATAAGACAAATGTCATGACAACACCTAACACTTGTGTCCTACAATTCTATGACTGTTTCATTGCCCACGTAAAGACGTTGCTGACACATCTAGTCGGTCCAGAAAGGCGCTATTTGAAACACAGCTTTTCTGAATTGAATGAGTAACTTGGGATGACTAATCGTCTTAAACGACTTACAGTATCTGCCATGGGTTTATAAACACTAGTTTTCCCAATGCAAACCCCTTTAATTTGATATATAATACAAAATGTCTGTACCATAGTAAACATTTTTAATACATAACTGTGAAATACTCCCCCGCCCCATTTTTCACACCCATTTTCCGCCATCCATTTTGTTTGGCTCAATCCTACTGTTTATTTAACACTGAATCTGTTAACAGAATATACAAGTTAGTTTTATATCCTTTACAGGACGTCTGCAATCAACACCAGCATTGTTTGCTGTTTTCGAAGTCTTGGCAAGTTTACATTCAGTAATTTGCCATTGCTTTTTGAATGACCGGCACCCATACCATTTCGTAAAAAACCCGCGCAACTCAGTCTGCTGCCAAATCGCGCGCAGCGCAGCTGTGTTTCGAGCTGCGGGTATACGGGATCACGAAACGCGTCCGTAACCTCTTCGCCGCGGAGGCGGGCAACAACATATAAGATGGAATAATAATAAGGTAGAACTTGCCAAGAACACAGATGATGTAAGGTTATGCAGATTTATTATTTATTACCTGAACCGGCATATGATGGTAATCACCAGGCATGAAGTGGCCGAAGCGTTCAAATGGTAACTGCTTTGAGTTCTGCGTTTCTGATTTTGTTAGATATGTTTTAGGTGTTATTTTGGGTATATTCTTGTGTATTTGATTGTTTAACTGAACACACAGTCTGGGTAATTTATATTCAGTTGAACGCAGCCTGGGTATTTCATGTTCATGTGAACATCTCATCTTTTCCCAAAGCACATAAGAAAATAAATTAATATCCACAAACAAAAATATATGTCAACCAAAAATACAATGGACAATGGCAAAATAAGAAATAAATGGCTCAAACTTTGGATATCTCTGCTCCGTAATGAACAACAGTGGACCCTATTGAATTAAAGTCAGACGCTGGCTAGCAGCAATACGGAGGTTAAACCTGACTGAGTTCATACGACAGAACACCAACACACACAATTTAAAGTACAATCATGATTATGAAAGTGCACCAGTGGCAACCGACGGATGTGAGGCATGAACCAATTCGAAATCACTCGAAGCTTTTTGAATTTACAAGTTATATTAAAATTCCTGAAACGTGTTAAAGAATGTAAATATCTAGGAAGTGTGATAACAGAAAATGGTAGAAAATACAGAGAAATCGAAATCAGTTCTCAAAGGGCAAGTGCGCTTACATATAAACTATCGTCCATACTGAAACATCCAAAAATACTAGTAATCTATACAAGATAGATAACAAATAGTAAATTCACTCCAACAGTATGCTACCAAAGTCAAATTTGAATATTGTCCAAATCACACTTATGCAACATCAAAATTACGAAGTAAGATGCTTGAGAAAAGCTGCCAACTTAACTATCAGAGACCCAATAGGAAATGATGTTAGCAGACAATCACTGGGATCAACATCTTGTGTCACAATTATTGAAATGCAGAGTATCAAATGGTTTGGCCATCTCGTTAGAATGCAACACCAGCAACTACCAGCCCTGGTGCTACATTAAAGAAGATCTGATACGAGAGTAAGAGGATGCCCAAGAAGAAAATGGATTGACGACATCAAAGACATTGTTCAATCACACAGAATGACGCAGTCTGTTGCCATCTATCGGGCGCTGACACGTCAACTATTTCTCCCCACGCCGCTTGACGTCAAAAGTGGAAGATAATGATGATGATGGTGATGATAACTGGAATCCAGATACGAGAGCAAGAGAATTCCACCAGGTGAAAATGGACTGACGGCATCAAAGACAGTGTACAATCACACGGAGTAACATTATCCAGTGCTATCAACCGGGTGCTGGAGCGTCAAGTAATCCACCTCACGACGCTTGACGGAAAAAGTGAGAGACGACGACGATGATGATGATGATAACATAAATTTCTTAGAATGCGCTGGACCAAGAAGAAGAAAACTGCAGACATTCTACACGACCTGAAGATCCATGGCAATGGACATCCTGTCTCAGAAACTGGGATACTTTGACCATATTAAGCGACATAGCTGTTTGGTCAGAACACTGATGGAAGGCGTGGTTTCTGGGAGAAGTCACAGGCGTCAACTAGCCATTAAGATGGACACTAGATATTTTAGACATCTTAGGTATGACAGTGCATGCGGCTGTAGAACTGTCACAGGATCTAGAATCTTTCAGCGGGCCGTGGTGACAGTCAGGCTCTGCGAAAAACCTGTTACATGGTAATGATGTTCCGGGGTAATGGTCAGAGCCTCATTGTAACAGCATAGACGATATCTTCCTTCCTTTATCATCATCACCATCTTCGTCGTTATCATCATCGTTATCATCATTATCAGCACCACTATCATCATCATCATCGTTAACATAATCATCATCAACATTATTATCATCATCATAATCATCATCATCATCATCATCATCGTTAACATAATAATCATCAACATTATTATCATCATCATAATCATCATCGCTATCATCATCATCATCATCATCATCATCATCATCATCATCATCATCATCATCATCATCATCATCATCATCATCATCATCATCATCATCATCATCGTGATCATCAAGTGCCATGCCGGTTGGCGTAGGCGTTCATGACTTTTCCGCTTTTGTTTTCTGCATCAACTCTGCTGCTGATATTCCTCCATGCCACTTCACAATCCTTTTTTTTTTGTTTGTTTTGCATAACCTTTACAGGACATTGCAGTTAACACCAGCATGTTTCAGCTGCTGTTGATGTCTTGGCAAGTTTTATATTCATCAGTTTTCCATTGCTTTCTGAACGACCGGCTCACATACCCCCGAAAGTAACCAGCGCGACGCGATCCGTCTCAATCCTGCCATGTGTAAATTATCTACCTCATCTTCAATCCATCTACGACATGGGCTTCCACTTCTCCGCTTCCTCTGCACCCTCCCTCTGTAATTATCTTTGCAATGCATGCGTGACTCTTTAATAATGCCCAAAATATTTCATTTCCTTCTCTTGAATGTGTCATGATAACTTAAATTCACGCGTAGTGAATTCTTGTTGAACAGATCCGCTTGTTATCTTTCCCGCCCAATGCACATTCAGTCATCTTCTGTTGTTGTCTTCAACTTCTGCCTTTAGACGTCGTGGAGGAACGGTAATTTCCAGCGCTTGTGAATAGCGCCTTTCCCCCAATTTCCTCCATGTTTCAGGAGTATAATTTATCTAGGATCAAGTATATTAGTCAACCGGCTTGCTAGGCCTCTCTTCTGTTGTTCTTATTGTTGTCTGTCTTCCACCAGCGCCTGTGACTAGCGCCTTTTCTCCAAATTCCTCCATGATTCATGAGCATCATTTATCAAAGATCAAATAAGTTCCTCTACTGGCTAGCCAGATCTGTCTTCTGTAACATTTAAATTCAAAGGCGCGTATGATCTCCTCGGCTGGTATGTTAACTGTCAAAGTGTCACACCTCCAAGTTGCCACGGAAAGTGTGCTGGTCATTAGTACTCGAACTTAAGATACAAAGGGGTAGAAAGAAAGAGTGTAGACTTCATTGCTTCGGGTTTCATCCCATCTAGCTTGGTCTCTCTCTCTCTCTCTCTCTCTCTCTCTCTCTCTCTCTCTCTCTCTCTCTCTCTCTCTCTCTCTCTGCAGAGCAGCTAATCGTCTGCCGAAAGTGTGGCACAGGACACGAACTCCGTAGCCCCAACGATGATTCCCAGGGGTCTTCGAAATAAATTAACACTTGAATTGAATGACAGACCTGATAACGAACTCAAAGCCTTTTGAGCACGAGGTGTACGGCTTAACCAGTTCATCACGGAGACACTCAGAACTCGGTGTTGTTGCATCATCCTTATACCCGGTGTTTGTAAAGTCTCACTACACTTTGTATGTAGAACAAATTTGAAAAATGAAGTACATGATGTCATCAAAAAATGTGCTCCACAGTCCATCGTGAAGCAATATGCAGCGAATGGCTGTCGTCTGCTGGAGTAATTCTTTGCACTCCAAACAGCATGGTGTTAATAACGGTTGAAAGATTTTTGTTGGTTGAACAAGTGTTTAGAAATGGCGATCGATACACACGGATGGTTGTTCAAAGAATATAAAGAGGTGTGTACAGTCACATCTTGAAGCCCCTGGTGGACACATCCAACACCTGTTATAATAAATACTTCAGTGGTACTTTCCAGCTCCCCCAATACAGCGTTAGCCCATAGCAGTGGCTATTTCACATTTGTGTAGTGAGACTTGACAAACACCCGGTATATGCAAACATATAACACTGCTACATAATTGGAGCTCACGTATCAAATATAGCCTAGATATGTAAGCAAGAGGCTATCAGAAAGTAAAGTATATAACGATGTAGATATGGGTATTCAAAACTTATGGATGGAGAATGATACCCATGATACCGTTATGATTGTTTCAACATTTTTAATAAGATTTCTTTCTAATTATCAATTTTTGTAAACAGTCCTTGGCCTTCGTAATGTAATGCTTCTTCTTCCTCTACTTCTTTCGTTCGCCTTAAATACTATAACTGCAATGTTGCCTCTTGTGTGAATTTAACTGTCCTTTTTAGTTCACTCAGCAGTCCATAGAGTTTATCTTCCACTGTCGTCTCTCTTGACCAGAAGGTTAGCCTAGACATGTAATTTGGGCAGTCTTTGAATATGTGCTCTGCTGTCTGCGACGATAATCCACACGTGCACATGGCTGATTTACCAATCTTGAATCTTGTATACATGTGGTTGCGTAATCTATTGTGTCCTGTTCTGAGGAGCAGAATAATGACTTGTTCTGGTCTGTCCATAACGTGGTAGTCGCCTTGAGCAGGTTTTGGTGGCTTTCAGACTGATTTGATCATTCTTTTCTTTTGGTGGTAACGGGCACATCAGGCTGTTCTTCAATTGCTCCTTCCTTAGCCAATCGATCAGTTCTGTTGTTTCCGGGTACTCCACAGTGGGATGGTATCCACTGTATGGTGACCTTATGCTGGCTGCTAAGTTAAGAAAGTAGTGTCCTTAATACTGGCAATCCCCAAGACATCATTTTGTTTTTGTTGAGGTGAGTTTCTTGCAAGCAACACTACGCTTACCTTTTCTTGGTCCAAGATGTTTTCTAGTTCTATTGCTTTGTTGCTGAATCCCTCCGCATTCCAGTGCATTAGTTTTAGTCTTTGTTTGGTATGACCAGACGCTCTATTCTCAGGTACCCTGGCCACACAGGACATCTGAGAAGGACCTCCAGTAGTTGCGGTTGGACTCTTTCGAGGCATATGGCCCGGCACTGCACCTGCCTGGGGGTCCAAAGTAGGGCGAGCACCGTAACATTTAGCCGTAGTCGACATATTTCATTGCGCGTGGTTGGTGGCATCCTGATTTCTGTGGTGCGCCTCCTGGCTGGTTGCCTCTTTATTCAGCACCTTTCCTTTGCTAGAGCAGACTGTGGTCTTACTCAAGTTTAGGTGTATAGGCACGCACACACATGTCTGCGCATGCACGTACGAGCATACACATGTAGAGCGTTCTGTATATTTCTCGGCGCCAGTGACTCGCCGCCGCCCCTTCTCCTGTTAGTTAAAACAGTTCTGCCACGAGAAGGCCAGAATTTGGACTTCTGCTGCATAGGTGATGAATGCACGAGCCATTAGGGTATTTATGCAAGGTTGGGCGCTCATCCCAACCGGCCCCTGGCTACATACAGCAACATTTGGAACCACATTATGCTAAAATGCGAATTTATCGATTTTTATAAAGAGAAATATTTATCGACATAAAAAAATTTAATAAGGATGATTTTATGAAAAACAGATATTTCTCCGGTGAATAAAATGATTTATTTTGCAAGAAAATATTAAATTTAAAAGTCTTTTGCTGTTTTAAATTATTTCCACATTTACAATGTTCAAATTAACTTATTTGTTGTAGTAGTCTTGATATATTTCTGAAATTTATTCTGAGTTTACTACTTGTTTTCCGAATATTTTATTTTCGGAAGTAGGTTTTGTTTCATTTCCGTTTGAAAGTTTTGTACAGTTCTAACTGTTCGAATTTTATTTAAAAAATGAGTGTCAATAACAAACGTAAGATTGAAGATGAATGCCGTGGTTTTAATTATGAATGGACAACTAAGTACTGTTTTATAAAAGTTGGTAGCAAATCAGTTTGCTTGCTGTGTCGTGAGTCAGTGGCTGTCTTCAATGAGTACAATTTAAAAAGACTATATCAAACAAAATATTCCGATTTCGGATACAATTTAACAACCGAATGGAGGGAAAGGAAATGACTTGAGTTGGTGAAATATTTTGGAGAAACAGCAAACTGTTTTCACTAAATAGTCTTGAATTCAAGATGCTGCAACTGAAGGTAGTCTTGTGCTGTCACACAGAATTGTAAAACAGAACAAGCCATTTTCTGATGGCGAGTTCATCAAGGAATGTTTGCTAGATGCAGCAAACATTATGTGTCCAGAACAAAAAAAAAAAAAAATCAGATCTGACATTACTTTATCCAGGAGAACTGTGGTCAGACGTGTTGATAAGATAAGTGATAATGTTATGCATAAACTTCAAGATGCAAGTAAACAATTTTTGTGGTAGTCTCTTGCATTGGATGAGAGTACCGATGCACATGATACTGCCCAATTATTGATATTTATACGTAGAATAAACACTTCTTTCAAACTCACTGAAGAGTTAGTGTTGAGTCACTCAAAGACACAACCACAGGCCATGATATATTCACTGCTTTTACTAACTGTATTGAAAGAACTGGGTTAGTTCGGAACAAGATGGCAAGTGTTACAACTGACGGAGCTCGTGTTTTGACTGGAAAAAATGTAGGTCTGGTAAAGTTGATAACTGATAAGATTAAAGCAGAATATCCAGACCACACATTATTACCACTTCACTGTGTGATTCATCAAGAAAGTCTGTGAAAAACTGTTTTGAATATCAAGCATGTTATTGACCCAGTTGTCAGTGTCATCAACCTCATCAGATCAAGAGGACTTAATCACATACAGTTCAAGGCATTACTTGACGATTTGGAAACTGAACAATCCGATGTCCTGTACCACACCAGTGTTCGATGGCTGAGTCTCGGCAAGGTGTTGAGGCGAGTGTGGGAACTCAGAGAAGAAATAGTGATGTTCCTAGAGATGAAGGGCATTGAATGTGACTTTAATATTAATATTGTCAATAAAGAGTGGAAGTTAGACTTTATATTTGCCATTGAAATTATGGAAAAGTTAAATGAACTGAACTGACAAACTTCAGGGCAATGGTGTGTTCGCACATGATTGTATGTACATGTAAAATCATTTCAGGCAAAACTCTCACTGTACTCCAGACAAGAAAGTGAAAGAGATTTGTCACTTCCCTTTGCTGAAACAAGAAAACCATTTTGGTGAAATGACTGAAAAGTACAAAGCCCAATTAGATGCCTGATTGAAGAATTTGATGAAGATTCCAAGATTTAAGAACGAAAAAACCAAAAAGGTTTTCCAATAATTTTTCATTTTCCCCTTTCCAGGCAAAACCTATTCCCAGCCAAAAAAGGAAAATTTTTGACCCCCTTTGTTTAAACAAAAAACCTTTTTGGTGAAAGAAAAAATTAAAAACCCCCAATTTTGGGGACTAGGGAAAATTTTATAAAAAATTAAAATTTCCCAAGAAAACGCACCCAATTTTTTTCCATTTTTTATCAAACATACACCCAAAAAGGGGCATTCTCTTCCTTGAAGAATAAACCCAAAAAATTAAGAATGGTTTTATTTCAGGGAATTTTTATCCCAAGGAATTTCCCCAACGAAAATTTGCCCAAAATTTAAAATTTTTTGGTTCAAAAATTTTTCCCAAAAGCTTTCTTTTTTTTTTGGAAATAAAAAATTTAAAAAGGGTTGGGTCTTTTTGTGGTCAAAATTAAAGGCCTTTGGATGGGTTTTAAAAAGAAATTTTTTTTTTAAATTTTAAAATGTTGTAAAAATCCGGGTTAAACAAATTATTAAAATTTTCCAATTGTTAAAGTTTTTGTCTTTGGCAAATTTTAAAAATTTATAAGTATAAAAAATTTTTTTTAAAAATTTAACTTTGGTTGTAAATTTTTAAAAAATTTTATAAAAAAAATTTTTTTTATAAAAATAAAAATTTTAAAAATATAAAACATAAAAAAAAAAATTTAATATTATTATTTATTATGTTAAAAATATACATAAATTAAAAATTATTATTTAAATATTTTTAAAACCCCAAAATAATTTTTTATAAATATATAAAAAAATATATATATATATAAATATTTATATATATATATATATCAAATTATATTTTATATATATATAAAAATTTTATATATTATATATAAAAATATATATATATGGGGCCCCCGCCAATACTTTTACATTTGTAAATTTGGGGGCCCAAAACGCACAAAATGTTTGCCCACCCCTGCCCTAGTCCATACTTGCCCACTATGCATCCGCCCTGTTGATGCCCCAACTTTGGCATTCAAGTCACCCATTATGATAGTTACTTCAGAATTCTTGCATTTCTTGAAGGTTTCCTCTAAACCCCACTATAAAATTCATCAATGCGTCATCATTTACTGTCTGCTGTTGGTGCATACACTTGTAT
This sequence comes from Cepaea nemoralis, assembly GCA_014155875.1. NCBI lineage: Eukaryota > Metazoa > Mollusca > Gastropoda > Stylommatophora > Helicidae > Cepaea > Cepaea nemoralis. The sequence goes on from JACEFZ010002727.1 coordinate 357,749, forward strand.
GAGGGTTGACATTAAAAGGTTTTCCCACTCAACTTCACGAGAAAAACGTTCGGTCTCATCCCAATTTCCAATATCCTTTGATCGATTTTGCTCTCTCTTTTAATCCATTTTTAATTGTTTACTCCCCCGCTGTTGTTTCTCTCCACCAGAATAGATTATTCTAAAAATTCCTCAGATTTTTAAAATTTGCCCTTTTCCCTTGTCAATCTGGTCTCACAAAAACACCTAACAGGTTTTTTTAATTTAATCTTCTCATTTCTTTCCCTTAAGTTATCAAATTTCCCACCCCCAAACTCATAGTTTTTTACATTCCAAGTTCCTCCCCTTTCAATGTTGATATTTCTTTTGCCCCCCGGGGTCGCCGGGGAGACGGCCCGGGAATTTCACCGGGTTGGCCACATAAATTTTACCCCTACCGGGCGAGGGGGCTCCTTTTGGAGCACCCTTTTTTTTTCCTGTTTCACTGATTATCAAAATAAGATTTTGCAGTACATAAAAATTTTTGGGGAAATCTGTAAAAAAAGGAAATTTTTCCCTTTTTGGCCTTCCTTCCTGCAGTAACCTTTTACGGGTTTCGAGGGGACCGTGGGGCCAAGGGTCTCAAAAAAAAAAAAAAAGAGATCCTTTTTCCCCCTCCCTTTCGTAAAAAACGGGAAAAAAACCAAAACCCCTAAAAAAATTTATCTGCCCCGGGGCGGGCTCCTAAAAACTTATCCACCACCTGCACCCCAGGGCTTCACGAAAAACCCTAAATCGGGGGGCCCTTAAACGGATACCCCAAACCTTTTCCCCAAAGGGTTTGGGTCCCGTGGGGGCAAAGGGGAGGGAAGGGGGGCTTTTTTTTTCATAAAGGGCCCATTACTATATGCTATTTTTTTATTTTTTAAATTTATTCTCTAAGCAAACGAAAAATTGCCCCCACTTTTGGGGAGAGGAGAGAGGGGAGAGGGGAGAGAGGGGGAGAGATGGGGGGAAGGAGAGGGGAGAGGGGGAAGAGGGGGAGAGAGAGAGGGGGGAAAAAAGAGAAAAGGGGAAAAGGGGGAGAGGGAGAGAGAGAGAAACTATTTGTTCAATAAAAAAATAAAAGTACAAACAAAAAGGGGACATTTCCTCTAAATATTTTTATCAACATAAACCCCATGGGCTTCCAAGGTCTTTCGCCGTTAATGTAAGAAAATTTTTTTTTAAATTTGGTGGGGGTTTTTAAGGGGGCCCCAGAAAAAAAAAATTTGTTTTTTCCCCCAAACAGGGGGGGGGGGAAAAAACCGCCCCCAAGGGAAAACGCCAAGGGAAAATCACTATAAATAAAAAGTGAAATTTTTAAAAAAATTAAAAAAAAAAAAACCTTTTAAAAAATTAAAAAAAAAGTAAAATCATAAAATTTTTTAAGTAAAAAAAAGATTAAAACAAATGTTATATAAAAAAAATTTTAATGGCTTTCTTCTTATAATTGCAAAAAAAAAATTGGGCTGGGGTATTATTTTTTGTTTTATTTTTTCCTACAAAAAAAAATTAAAAATTTTCAAAAAATTAGTTGTTGGGATTATATTTTTAGGTTTTACCCTTTAAAATTTTAAATTCTTTGTAAATTTTCCCCTTAAAACAATATTAGGGTTTATGTCCCCCTACCAAGCACAAAAATGCTACTTTCAACCATAGATTAAACTTAGGCAATTTACATATAAGGAGGGCCAAGGGGAAGGGGCGGTGGGGGGGAGATAATATATATTTTTCAGACCTACAAAAACCCCTTGGGAAAAACAAAAGGCTGTCAAAAAAGGGGGGGGGAAAGGGCAAAACCCGAGAGGGCGAATGGAGGGCGGCTTGTATCTGCAGCAAAAAAACCTCAAAGGGGTCGGGAAAAAAGCTGGAAAAAAAAAGAAGAAAGGGAAAAAAATTTACATATTTAAAATTAAAGAAAGTCAAATATACAAAAGAAAAAGCAAAAATTTGGGTCTACAGGGGACTGAAAAAAGTTTATGAGAAAAAAAAGAAAAAAAATTCAAAAAGTAGAGGTTAAAAAAAACAGATTTTGATTTTCATTGCCGATATTGGGAAAAAAGAAATTTTTATTTCAAGACGTCCCGTGACCAATTGAAAATTAAAAAAAAATCAGTCAAGAAGCTGCCCCTAAAAAACCCCAAAGATAAAAACAAAAAATAAAGATAATAGGGCGGGGGGAAAAAAAATGGATGATTTTTTGGAAAGGGCATCTTAAAAAATCCCTGGGGGAAAAAAGAAGGAAAAAAAAACAAAAAAAAACCCAAAGGGAAAATATACCCAAGAGATTTTACAGGAAAATTATAAAACTATGCAAAAAAAGGCAAAAAAAAAAAAACCCTTTTGGGTTAAAGGAAAAAAATTTCAAGGGGGAAATTTTGGGAAAAACCCAAAACAAAAAAAAAAACCCCCGGGAAACCAAAAAAATTTAAAGCACACAAAAAATTAATGACATCAAAAACAAAAGAACACCCCACAATTTAAAAAAGGTTTCCCCCCAAAAAAAAAACCCAAGGGTGGGGAAAATCATAATAGAAAAAAAATCAGATTTTTACATGGGGTGGTCAGGAAATTTTGTGGAAAAAAACCTTTACGATTGGGTACAAGGGGAAGAACAATTACGATTATTTAGAATAATAATGAAGGACCATCAATTTTGGGGTGTCGGGGTGTTTTTTTTTTTAGATAAACTAGCCCAAATTCCCCCAGGAAACCGGGGGCTCCCTTGGGGCGAAAAGGGGTTAACGATTTTCTCCCCCCCCCCCTAAAACCCGTATATCCACGTGTGGGGAAAAAAAGCTGCGCGGAAAAAATTTTGGTAGGGAAAATTTTGGGTTGCGGTTTTGGGTTTCTATCTTTTAAAATTGTCGCTCAGTAAGCAATTTCAAAATACTCTTTTCCCTAATCTTGCAAAAAACAAAACCACAAAAAAGCGGTAAAATTTTCTTTTTGTTTACAGCGATGTAAATAGGATATTCGAAAAAACGGGAAAATAAAAATTTCCCCTTTAATGCTTAAAAATTAAAAATGTAGTTTATAAATCAAGGCAATTTCTTATCATGTTATTAAAAAATTTGAAAATTTTTCTCTAAAACAAACGTTAAAAATTTCACCAAGGGATTTATAAAAAAAGAGAGGGGGAGAGAAAAGGGGGAGAGAGAGAGAGAAAAGAGAGGGGAGAGAGAGAGAGAGAAAAAGAAAGGGGGAGGGGGAGAGAAGAGAGGGGGAGAGGGGAGGGGAGAGAGTGGGGAAAAAATGGGGGGGGGGGGGGAAAAATTTTTTGTAATATTTGTCAAAAATAAGCCCCTTAAGCTTGCAGGGGCCTTTCGCCAGTGCGAAAATAAGTGCACGCAGGCCTTATTGTGCCAGACTGGGTTTTTGTCCTACTCACTTCGCCTGTTAATCGTCATCTCTCTCATTCCTATTACCTAGCCCAGGGGTGGGCAAACTAGGCCCGGGGCCGCATGCGGCCCCCCCCTGATTTTTGCGGCCCGCGAGGGCTTTTAGGAATAATAATTTTTTATTTTTTTTTTAAGTTATTTTGTTGAGTTTTAAAAATTTCATGTACCGTTATGATTGTTTAAACATTTTTTTTATAAGATTTCTTTCTAATTATCAATTTTTTTTAAACAGTCCTTGGCCTTCGTAATGTAATCTTTTTCTTCCCCTACTTCTTTTGTTCGCCTTAAATACTAATCTGCAAGTTAACTCTTGTGTGAATTTAACTGTCCTTTTTAGTCCATAGAGTTTACTTCCATGTCGTCTCTCTTGCCAGAAGGTTAGCCTAGACATGTTGTAATTTGGGGGAGTCTTTGAGTATGTGCTCTGCTGTCTGCGACGATAATCCACACGTGCACATGGCTGATTCCCCAATCTTAATCTTGTAACATGTGGTTGCGTAATTAGTGTGTCCTTTTTTTTGAGGGGCAGAATAATGATTTTTTGGTCTGTCCATAAGGTGGTAGTCGTCTTGAGCAGGTTTTGGTGGCTTTTAAAAAATGATTTTATCATTCTTTTCTTTTGGTGGTAACGGGCACATCAGGCTGTTTTCTTTTCTCCTTCCTTAGCCAATCGGTCGTTCTGTTGTTTTCCGGGACTCCACAGTGGGGTGGTATCCACTGTATGGTCCCCTTTTGCTGGTGCAAGTTAAAAAAAGTGCCCTTTTAAAACTGGAATTTCCAAGACATCATTTAGTTTTTGTTAAAGGGGAGTTTTTTTGCAAGCAACATACGTTACCTTTTCTTGGTCCAAGAGTTTTTTAGTTCATTTTTGTTGCTGAATCCCCCGCATTCATGCATTAGTTTTAGTCTTTTTTGGTATGACCAGACGCTCTATTCTCAAAGGGCCCCCGGCTCCACAGGACATATGAGAAGGACCTCCAGTGTTGTGGTTGGACTCTTTCGAGGCATATGGCCCCGGCAGGCACCTGCATGGGGGTCCAAAGTAGGGCGAGCACCCTAACATTTAGCCGTAGTCGACATATTTTATTGCGCGTGATTGGTGGCATCCTGATTTCTGTGGTGCGCCTCCTGGCTGGTTTTCCTCTTTATTCGCACCTTTCCTTTGCTAAAGCAGACGTGGTCTTACTCGAGTTTAGGTGTATAGGCCCCCCCAAACCAACCCT
>JACEFZ010002728.1:0-27500 GCA_014155875.1 Cepaea nemoralis
AAAAATTTTTTAAAGAGCTAAATTTTGAAGAGGTTGGCTATTAAAGACGATAAAACAAAAAAATAAAAAATTTTTGGTCTTTTGAAACGTCATGAGAGTTTTGAGAGAAAAATAGGGGGGGTAAGCAGGGAAAAGGAAAGAAGGGCCAATAGAAGATGGGGGGCAGGAGTGGCGGATGATCTCCGGGGGGGGATGGGCGCGGGACACTTGCTTGTAATCGGAAAAAGTTTCTGGAAGGTGGTATGGGAGCTAGTTTCTGCAAAGGACATGTTTCTACTAAATTTAAAGAATGAATGAATAAATAAATCAATCAATCATCAATCAATGAGTAGTATTTGGACTCATAGAGGAGAAAAAGGGAAAAAGAGATTAGAGGACTCACTAACAACATAAAATTTAGAAGCCATAGTTACTGACCGAGATTCAAACCTGTCACCTCAAAATGACGACAGCGCCTCGCAACAGGAACAAGTGTACTTCGACGCATGACCAACTAGACACCCCTACTACTACTACTACTACTACTATACTACTATTTACTACTACTACACTACTACTACTACTACTACTTACTACTACTACTACTTACTACTAACACTACTCTACTACTACTATACTACTACTACTACTACTATACAAACACTAACTACTACTACTATACCTACTACTATTTACTATACTACAAATACTACTACTACTACTACACACTACTACTACTACGACTACTACTACAGCTCCTCCTTCGTTCACTTTCAGATATCGTGTTGAATGTATCCATAGAAAGCAGCAGTCAACTGAAAGTTTTTTGACATCTGCATGCATAGAGTTTGTCCTCAAACAGATCGGGTATAGGCCACACTACTTTTCTCTGTTGTGCAAATGCAGGGTACTCCTGCAACAAATATCTAGCCGTCATTTTGCCAGTCCCACAGTCACACTCATCAGCATCTCCTATCTTCAGTTTTTTAAACAAGTTGTATTTTAGCCTGTTATGTCCTGTATCTCCTCACGACACTTGACGGCAGAAGTGGAAGATGATGATGATGTCCTGTATGGAGTCTGAAGATAGTTACTTGCTCTCTTCGTCGAAGTTGGTAATATGCATCATCTTTCTGGTGGCCTGGATGCTCTGATTTCCACTTCATTCTATAAAGCTTTTAGAGATCTTTTGCCTCTCATAGGTTAGTCTAAACAGGATAGGAGCCTTCCACCTTTTTTACCGTCTGCCCCTTAATCAATCCAGTTTTTGCAATGTAGGGGTCCATGGATTTCAACCCTTTTGGGGTTTTTCCCCAATATTCATGAAAGCTGCTCTTAGTTCTGCTAGTTCACCGCTGTTTCTGCTCTTAAATATTTAAACAACTGACTAGCATCTATAAAATAAAAAGGGGCTTTTGTTTCTCTTCATTTTGCTCTGTAAAAACAAAAACGAGCCCAATTTGGAAAAACATTAAGCAAGCATAGAGCAGTGAAAGGGCAAAGGGGAAAAAAGGCAACAACAAGACTGCTACAATAGTGATTTTACGAAAAATATTTCCTATACGCCACTCCGTGGCGAAGGAGTTACGGACCTAGTTCGTAATCCCGCATACCCGCGTTCGAAACACAGCTGCGCGTGATTTTGCAGCAGACCGCGTTGCGTTGGTTTTTACGAAATAGTATGTGTTCTGGTCATTCAGAAAGCAATGGCAAATTTTTTTTTTCGCATATCCTATTTACAGGACATCGCTGTCAACATCAGTATTTTACCGCTGTCGTTGATTTATTGGCAAGATTACGTTCGATAGTCTGCCATTGCTTTCTGAGCGGCCGGCTCACATACCCCGTAAGTAACGAGCGCGACTACTGAACGTAAACTCGTCAAGAGATCACAACAACAACAAATTCCGGTGTTGACTGCAACGTCATGTAAAGGTTAAGCAACTAACCTTTTATTTCTTATTCAGTCACAATCATGTAAAAGTGCCCGAGAGTTTAAGAAATGCCATCAAGGACGCAGAACTCATGAAAGATAACATCCAAACTGCAACTCCACGCACTCTTCTTCTTTCTTTCACCTGTTAACCCCCACTGGGTTATAGGTCTTCAACCAACTCACTTCAAGCCGTCATATTCTTAGTTATCCCACGCAGCTCTGCTCATGTCCTCCCCTTATTATTGATTTCTATTTCAACTTCTCTTCTCCGTGTGTTTCTGGTCTTCCTCTATTTCTTCTGTCCTGTGAATTTCATACAAAGGTTTCTCTAGTTATACAATTCTAAGGTTTTCTCAGTGTATGTCCAATACAGCACCAGCAAATTTCTTCTTCGCGTCTGGATTCTCTAGTGTATGTTTAGCCCCTTCCATTAGCTCTGTATTCGTGATTCTGTCGTACCATTTTAAGTCTTCTAGGCTGTAGAGGTCGGAAACCCCACGACGGTGTGGTAAAAGCAGCTTTGGGGTCTAATTTTCACCAGGATAAGTGAACAGACAACTTGCAACTAGGCGAGTCCACTCATTTGTCCTGCCAGCCAGAAATTGCTGTCAAAGGCAGCAGTCACATGTTCCCATCTGGTATAGAAGACGAGGGGAAACCATCGCATCATCTTTCCAAATGTTCACGTATAGACATATTTCAAAGTCATAGAACGAAGATAACGGAATGACATCAACAGAATTGATCCTAGATCTGAGGAAATATATAAACGCATCATACATCATTTGGCAGGTTATCATCATCATGTGCCATGCTGATAAGCGTGAGGGGTCATGTTTCACCATTTTACACGATCACCAGAGTCATGGATCAGCTGCGTTTTCTTGTCTCGACCGTGCCATATGGCCAAACATACAGTTATTTATTTCTCTGCCTTCCCCTTGTTTTTCCCCGCAATCTTGACAGTTCTCTTGTTTATTGCTTTTCATAATTCATAACGAGGCCAAACAAATTTGACTGTCTACGTCTAATGTATCTAATCAGCTACCGGTTTTCATTTGCTTCTCGCGGGATTTGCTCACGTGTTGCTAAAAGGTGTAGTGATAATGAAATAAATTATATACCAGTACGTTCTGAATAATTTCCTACTCACTTCCGTAGGCTCAAACACACACGCGCGCGCGCACACACACACACACACACACACACACACACACACACACACACACACACACACACACACACACACACACACAAACATCCACTATGAATAATATGAAAACGTCAGTGTTCACGCGTTTCCAATTGTCATAGCTTGCTTTCACATACGCAGCATTATTATGTGTCATGCCGAGCGGCGCAGGTCATCAAGTTCTTCTATAAACATCTGCCTTCTTATTATCTTTGTATTTTCCCTGCGAATGTTTAAGTAGAATAGTTGTGACATCGCATTAAGTGTGTTCAATGTATTTGGAATTTGATTTCGTGTGTGGAGTTGGAGTGCAGTGTCGTCTGCAAAGTCCGGCTACACTTCTACGGGCTGGATATCTAGGGGATATAGGGGGGACTGGTCTAACATGGTAGATATCTAGGGGATGGATATCTAGGGGATATTGGGGGGACTGGTCTAACATGGTAGATATCTACGGGCTGGATATCTAGGGGATATAGGGGGGACTGGTCTAACATGGTAGATATCTACGGGCTGGATATCTAGGGGATTTTGGGGGGACTGGTCTAACATGGTAGATATCTACGGGCTGGATATCTAGGGGATATAGGGGGGACTGGTCTAACATGTAGATATCTACGGCTGGATATCTAGGGGATATAGGGGGGGGACTGGTCTAACATGGTAGATATCTACGGGCTGGATATCTAGGGATATTGGGGGGACTGGTCTAACATGGTAGATATCTACGGGCTGGATATCTAGGGGATATAGGGGGGACTGGTCTAACATGGTAGATATCTACGGGCTGGATATCTAGGGGATATAGGGGGGACTGGTCTAACATGGTAGATATCTAGGGGCTGGATATCTAGGGGATATAGGGGGGACTGGTCTAACATGGTAGATATCTACGGGCTGGATATCTAGGGGATATAGGGGGGACTGGTCTAACATGGTAGATATCTACGGGCTGGATATCTAGGGGATATAGGGGGGACTGGTCTAACATGGTAGATATCTAGGGGATGGATATCTAGGGGATATTGGGGGGACTGGTCTAACATGGTAGATATCTAGGGGATGGATATCTAGGGGATATTGGGGGGACTGGTCTAACATGGTAGATATCTACGGCTGGATATCTAGGGGATATAGGGGGGACTGGTCTAACATGGTAGATATCTACGGCTGGATATCTAGGGGATATAGGGGGGACTGGTCTAACATGGTAGATATCTACGGCTGGATATCTAGGGATATAGGGGGGACTGGGTCCTAACAGGGTAGATATCTAGGGGATGGATATCTAGGGGATATTGGGGGACTGGCTAACATGGTAGATATCTACGGGCTGGATATCTAGGGGATATAGGGGGGAACTGGTCTAACATGGTAGATATCTACGGGCTGGATATCTAGGGATATAGGGGGGACTGGTCTACATGGTAGAATATCTACGGGCTGGATATCTAGGGGATATAGGGGGGACTGGTCTAACATGGTAGATATACTACGGGCTGGATATCTAGGGGATATAGGGGGGACTGGTCTAACATGGTAGATATCTACGGCTGGATATCTAGGGATTTTGGGGGGGACTGGTCTAAAATGGTAGATATCTACGGGCTGGATATCTAGGGGATTTTGGGGGGACTGGTCTAACATGGTAGATATCTACGGGCTGGATATCTAGGGGATTTTGGGGGGACTGGTCTAACATGGTAGATATCTACGGGCTGGATATCTAGGGTTTTTGGGGGGACTGGTCCAAAATGGTAGATATCTACGGGCTGGATATCTAGGGGATTTTGGGGGGACTGGTCTAACATGGTAGATATCTACGGGCTGGATATCTAGGGGATTTTGGGGGGACTGGTCTAACATGGTAGATATCTACGGCTGGATATCTAGGGATTTTGGGGGGACTGGTCTAACATGGTAGATATCTACGGGCTGGATATCTAGGGGATTTGGGGGGACTGGTCTAACATGGTAGATATCTACGGGCTGGATATCTAGGGGATTTTGGGGGGACTGGTCTAACATGGTAGATATGCTTGTAGATCTACAAATTGATGGGAAAGACATTAGACTTATGAAAAACATACATTGGAAACAACAAGCTGCCATAAGGATTGATAATGAAGTGGGACAATATCAACCTATTAAGAGAGGTGTTAGGCAGGGATAGTAGTCAGGTCTTAGTCAGATATGACTGAGCTACCGTATAACAGTAGACGGTACTATCTGCTTTCTGTTAGCGCCGAACGTTGGGCGGCGCTTACCAAACCCGACACCCCACATTGTGTCAACGGCTTCGGGCGGAAGAGCGCAATTGGGAGGGTACAAGCCTTACCCTGGTGCGAGGAAATGCAACCTAAAGACAAAATGTCATGGCAGGGCAGACCAGGCCCTAAGCCTTGGTTGGCGGCTGGTCTAGGATCGAAGCTCCGACAGGCGGACAGTTAGAGCATTGCTTTGCTGATCCGGCAGCTTCTGCAGCTTGTCTTGTTCCAGATGTAGGGGTGTTACCTTTCCTCTGGAGTGAACTAGGCAGGCCGAGAGAGGGATCATGCTGCATGGGCAACACATGATCTCTATATTTTAGCCCATGCTTTGTGCTATGGAGAGGCAATAACTCCATCCCTGGTCTTAACTGGTCTCGGAATCAAAGCGAGAGGCAACTGTTACGGGTTATAAGTCCCTGTCAATTGGCGTAGACATGGGGCGCCACGCGTTGCCTCTGACGGTGGGAAACACCTACAGGTGTCACTGATCAGCTACCGCCCGCCTCAAGCTGGGCAGCCCCGGCCAATTGGGTGCTGATCCGCCACAGCATGTCTGCTTCAATGGGTGCTTGAGGCTAGGACAAAATCTGAATCGTAGGCTGTAAAACCAATGCACCAGGTACTAATAAAAAGAAAAATAGAAACCTCAAGCTACGGCTTGCAACCTGGAACGTGAGAACCATGTGTCCAGGATTTTCCAGTGACTTGACCAATATTGACAATGTGAGAAAAACGGCTGTGATTGATGCCGAACTCAATCGTCTTAACATTGATATTGCTGGCCTGCAGGAAACTCGCCTCGCTGAGGAAGGGTCACTCAGGGAAAACAATTACACCTTTTTTTGGAAGGGTAGAGGGCAGGCAGAAAAAAGGCAACACGGTGTGGGCTTTGCAGTGAAGAATTCGCTACTGGGAATGTTTGAAATTCTAGCAGGAGGAAGTGAAAGACTATTATCCCTGCGCTTGGCAACCTCTTGTGATTTTGCCACCATTATTACTGCATATGCACCGACACTCGATTCCTCTGATGATGTGAATGATTCGTTCTATGAGGAGTTAGACTTCGTGATCAAGGCAGTTCCAAAATCTGACTACATTTATATGCTCGGTGATTTCAATGCTCGTGTGGGCAAGGACTCGAGTTCATGGCCAGTGTGCCTTGGAAAATACAATATCGGTCGCATGAATGAAAATGGGTAATGGCTGCTGGAGCATTGCACCAGAAATGACCTATGTATTACAAACTCCTTTTTTTAAAACAAAAGAGATGCATAAGGTCACATATAAACATCCAAGATCCGACCATTGGCACCAGCTGGACTTCATCATCAGACGGAGACAACATCTGAACCATATATCATTGACTCGAAGTTACCACAGTGCTGACTGTGTGTCGGATACGTCGAGATTGATGGCTCAACCCCAAAGAGATAAAGGACGCGTAATCCCTTTTCCCAATGTGATCCTGCCCGTTTAATTAATTTAGTTGTACTGACTCAATTTTTTGAGACCAGAAATAGAGTTTCAGAGAACCAAGGAATACTTTCAGGAAACTGAAAAAGTTGTATTCCCTTTTAGACCCAAATTATCCTTTAAGTGGTTCCTTGCCTCTCCTCTGCCAACTAATTAATTCTATCTAGGGTAGTTTAAAACAATTTGACTATGACAAGTAAAAATACAACCAATACATGACATGACCTCATGTTTTTTTTTTTTATTTAATAAACACAAACATGGATTTTGTAAATTGCATTCAAAATTACAATTTCCTGTCATAAAATAAGGACATATGCATATAATGGTAATTATACAGAATTGTCGTGCCAATTATAATGTGTATAATAACAGCTATATTTTTTTCAGTAGCATGTATTGCTAATCTTTTACTGGCCTGGATGATATGAAAAAATGAACTGTCTACATCAGAGGTTCCCAAACCACGGCCCGCGGGCCACTTGTGGCACGCCAGCTCTCAGAAAGTGGCACGCGAGGCCTTGTTATTTAATATAATATATTTTAATAATTTCAAAAATGCACTCGGAGAGATCCGTCAACATACGATAATTTACTCTGCGCAGATATTATCGAATGCGCCTGTTCAGTTCGCAACAAAAAGTTATAAAGTCCCCATGTCCCAGCCTTATCGACCAATCAGAGTGCGCAAAAGCGCCATGTTGTCGTCTGTTACAACTGTTTAGGTGAGTCGGTAGTATTGTGATAACAACATAGGATGAACCAAATTGGACAGTGTATGCACCGACGGTGCTCCGGCTTTGACCGGTAAAAAGTCTGGATGTCTAGCATTATTGGAACAGTTTCTTGGCCGCGCTATATTAAAATATTGTATCATTCACCAAGAAGCTCTGTGTGGAAAGACATTAAATCTGAACATGTCATGGATGTTGTTCTGAGATGTGTGAACAAAATTCGACGTAAGGCGCTGAACAGGCGTGAGTTCAGACAGTTTCTATCAGACCTGAACGAGGAATACTGTGACCTACTGTTACATTGTGATGCCAGATGGCTATCTAAAGGGAAAGTTCTGTCACGTTTCTGGGCACTGAAAAATATTGTCTATCTATTTCTGTCTGAAATAAATGAATTGCCTACAGACCGGGAATGTCTGATGAACGATGACTGGCTTAATGACCTGGCATTTTTGGTGGACATCACGTCTCAGGTAAACTCTTTAAATGCGAGGGTCCAGCGGTAAAAAAAGAAAAACAAACTATTCGCAAACTTTTGCGATGGCGTTTCTTCATATAAAATAAGACAACGACTGTTTATCGGACAGCTGACTGAAGGGACTTTAGAGGCGTTTCCAACTGTGAAGACAGTTGTGGTGGAAAAGAAATGTGACTTGTTACAGTAGAAAGTAAAAGTTGAAAGTCTTCTGGATATCTTTCAGTCGAGATTTCAATAGTTCACAATAGAGGAGGATAATGTTGCCCTCTTCATAAATCCGTTTGTATTCCCTGATGCCAAACTCTGTCAATTACAGCAAAACCGTCAGCACGAAGTAATTGATTTGAAATGCAATTCTGCACTGAGATGTAAATTTCTGGAGCTGCCTGCTTCACCTTCAGCTGATCATATGATTTCATTCTGGCGACTATTGCCTGTCGAACAATTTGAACACTTGCGTTCATTCGCCGAGAGAAACATTTGTCGTTTTGGTTCGACTTACAGAAGCGAGCAGTCATTTTCCGCAATGACCGTTATAAAAAAAAAAAAAACAAGCAACGTTCCAGACTCACCAACAGAACCTAACTGCGCTTATGACTATGGGCACGACAGATTTGTGCCCAGACATTGATAAACTGGCATCTGAACTTAAGTAACTTGTTTTGAAGAATAGTTACAATTTTAAATTAATTACATTAATAGCTATGTTCGAAACTGATTTAAAAGTTATTGCTAAATGAACTTTTGATTTTAAACCAAAAATGACCGCCAGTGTAGTATTGACACTGACTGCCTTTAAAGTTTAGAATGTTGTTGACGAAAGTTAAGAAGGTAAGAATGATATTGCACGACTTTTATAATTTATAACGTGTGGCCCGCTTAACTACCGAAAATAGTAAATATGGCCCTCTGCTTGAAAAGCTTGGGAACCACTGGTCTACACTGAGGGTTCTCCACTTCCAGCTATTGGAATCCCTCTGGCTATCAATTAATTCCTGTATGTTCTGTAGTCTTAGTGTTCCAGGTCTGAGTAGAATATTATAAGTTGGCTCTTGGTTCTTTTTTCCATTTTGGCAGGTAAATGTTTAAATAAAGATTACCTCTCCTATGAGACAAATGGGAACATTTGACAGGAGCCTATCCTTCAAGGACCATGTGGAGACGGTCGTGACAAGATCTCAAAAGGGACTCAATGCACTTAAAACTATGACTGCAATGGATATAGAGCAGAGAATGCTTTTCACACTATACCAGCACTTGATCCTCTCAGTAATTGATTATGGATTAGGTCTGCTCACTGTCTCAGAGAGTCAGCTGGTGAAGTTAGAGCGCATACAGAACGAAGCTATGCGGGTCATTCTGGGATGCACTAGAGACACCCCAGTAGTGTGTATGCGTTACATCCTTGGTCTGCCGACTGTTTCTGGTAGGCTCAAGGTGATGCAGGCGAAGGCATACCTCAGAGTAGCTGCAGAGACAGACCACCCACTGCATGAGGCGCTGGACGCAGTTAAGGGTCAGCGACTGATAAGAGGGAAATCATGGAGGGCCCTCAGGTGGAGGATACGATCGGAAGGGGGGGCCCTTGGAAAAACTTTAGGCGGGGAAAGGGGAGTGGTCAAAATGTCAGCGGAGGCAGACAGTGCAGAGTTATAATCACAAAAACCCGGGAGTGCAGGGATGGCCAGCGGGGCACGGAAGGGGAAAAACCCGGGAAACAAAATTGGGACAATGCTCACTAAAAGTGATGCGATATTTTACACAGAGGGTTTTGGGTTTGTAAAGAGGTTTGAGAGAAGGGTGGGGGTTCTACCCCAAAGCTAATGGTCGAGGGTTTGGGGGGAAGGGACCCTTGGCTTGATCCCAAAACTCCAGTTAAAAAGGGAAAAGGGGAGGCAGTCACTGCGGCTCCCCCGGGCTGGATGGAAAATACGACCACACACAACCCCACACACACACACACCACACACACACACAAACCACAACACACCACATTTGATTGTAAAACCCACCCCAGGGAAAACATGCTGACGGGGTGAGGACGGGCAGACTTCGTGCGGAGTGGCTTGCTTCGCTTCGGAGGTCACGGGGGACAAAAAATCGCCTGGATCTTTTTTTCAGGGCATGCCGGGGTGCTGGGAAAGAACAGACGGACAGATTGCTGGCTCTGCAGAATTGGTGGAGTATTGATACATGACAAGGCAGACGTGGTTGCGGCCTTTTGGGAGCACGGCCCCACCTGGGGGAGAAAAAGGATTAACCCCTGGTTGGCAAAAAATGAACACCCAGGATGACGAAGGGATCTGGGACGCTCAAAAGCTCAGAGGAAAGGCGAGACGGAAATTTTAAACATTTCACCGGTCCCATTTTGTGTTTGGGAAATCTTCGCTGGCTGCTGAGGATGGGGACGGGAGCACTTATGGGGAAAGGGCCCCCAAAAGCTGTGATTTTTGATTCCCAAAAACAATCAATCAATCAAAACAATCAAGAGAAAAAATGGGAAAGTTTTTCAGGTAGATAAATTTTTGCCTACTCTATCAAGGGGATCACCTTTAAAAAGTGCTCACTCAAAAGGGTGCTGCATTCAATCTTTACCCAAACCCGGCCCCCGGGGGGTTTTTTTTAAAATATGACCACTACCGAAATTCCCTCAACCATTTAAATTTTAATAAAATTTATAAATAGACATTTGAAATGCAATTTTAAAAGCCCAAGAACCAACAAGTAAAAAAAAAAAAATTAAGCTTGTTTTTTAGAGAAAATTAAAAATTTGAAAAAGATAGTCCGGTGTTCTCAATTTGTTATCACCACCATAGTTGTTTTTCTCTCAATCCAGCTTTCCCCATCAGGTGTTCAAGGTTTAACTACAGATGTGGAGTTTTTATCCCTTTATTATGCCTGTCCTTCCGGTCCAAGTTTAAATAATACCTTGATTGATTTGGAATTGACAATTATGTTGACCATTCTCTTCTGTACATAGTTTGTTCTCTACATCTTTTTCTGTTCAGGAAAAAGGGTCTCATACATTATGGGTTTTAAAATAATTTCCCATTGTAATGAGTAGTTGCTTATAAACAATATAAGTACATCATGGAATCAATTCTTGTAAAGCATTCTTCATTAAATGCTTCAAGTGAGAAGTTATCTTCCATTCTCATGGATGTAATATTTATTATCATCATCATAAACATCATCATGGTTTCCTTATATCATTGTCATTACAATAATTATCATTCTTACATTATTACCATTACATTACAGTCATCATCATCATCATCATCATCATCATCATCATCATCATCATCATCATCATCATCATCATCATCATCATCATCATCATCATCATCATCATCATTGTATTACATTATTATAATTACACTAGACCATATATGCATATACTAGACCATTATCATGGTTTCCTTATATCATTGTCATTACAATCATTATCATTCTTACATTATTATCATTACATTACAGTCATCATCATCATCATCATCATCATCATCATCATCATCATCATCATCATCATCATCATCATCATCATTATTGTATTACATTATTATAATTACACTAGACCATATGTGTTAACATGAGTGACATGAAATACAAAGTGGGATTTTGATGCTGTTAGTATGCGTAATGTAGGATATTGATTGTGTCGTGCTTAGCGCACAAAACCAGATGATTATACAATAAGTGGTATTTAATACAATGTGTTGTCATGCACTGGAGTGTACTAAATTATTATTCAGTTTATGGGTTATGCCGAACAAGTTCTCTGGTGATAGTCATGGCATTACACCTCAAAGTTGCCGGCTATCCTGAGATTGACTGTTGGCCTATACCCACTCTCTCTCTCTCAGCATGTAACTTCACTCACTCACACTCCTCATGCATCAGTCACTATATCCATCTGTGCATGTGGGGTCAATTCACTCATCTCAGACATCATTCATATGCATGGATGATCATTCAGGAATCATTCCTCAAACATCATTCATACTTGCATGTAAAGTGGGTAATTATACTAAGGTGTTTTCCCAATTATAACTTAAAATGTTTAACATCATTGATATCACAATGAAATATCTCCTTTCACAATCACTCATCAGACACATCATATCTGTAGGAATGACAATTAGTATATGTCTGTTCTTTACACATGATAAATTCACAGATTTAACCACAATTACATTACATTAGAACCTCATTCTTCATTAGAAATTATAATATTTTCATACTGATGGGTTTTATCAAATGATACATTCACATCTGTTTAACAAGAATGAAACACACATGACACAAGCATGCTCTTCAATGGCATAGACTTATGTGATCATTAGGCATACTTATGAAATTCACCAAGGATTTAGCAAACTTAATTCCATGAGTCACCACATGCTTTCATCAAATACATACAATTTACGTGATACACTCATCCACATTCATTCATTATGAATCATAATCATTCTTGTATGGCAGTTGATTACGCACTATTATGTGGCACAAATAATATTATTCCACATGTCTGACAACCATGAAAATATATTTGCCTTACCACATGTGTGCTTTAACATCACACAAATTAGAATACCTATAGAACTCTTTTTGGTAGCCATGTGTTCAAGAAGTATAAGAAACTACTGGTTTGTTCATGTGCTTATGTATAAAATATCATCTACTGACTAACACACATTACACTAGTTTGACTTACCAGTGTTTACACATTTACAATAGTTTCCTTAAGTCTTAAGTTACCACTCTAATTCATTGTAGATTGAGTTTCATGCTTAAGAAATAAAATGTATAACATGTGTCTAATGTTTACATTAACTAAGTTGTTTAGCTGGGAGAAATTAAAACACTGTAGTTTTCTCCTAATGTACAGTTTATCTTATGACTATGATAACTGAGTATAATATTATTTAGTTTCTACTAGATTAATTTCTTAAGAACTCACCATTCTAAATTATTGTAGATTGAGTTGCTTAAGAAATAAATGTACAACTTGGACTAATGTTTATACATTAAATCAGTTGTTTACTTTGGGAGAAAAATAAAACTCACTATGGTTATACTTAATGTACAGTTTATATATAAACTATAACAATTAAATATACTGTAATTTAGTCTCCTACTAAATTAATTTATTAAGAACTCACCACATGGGTTCAACAAGTCGACTTACCAACTCTCTTCTGGGAAAAAGATTCACAAACTAATCTAAGATTTAAAATAAATATTTATGTTTACCTTTCATGTAAAATGAATTTCTTCCACACTTCGGCACCAGGATTCAGATTTTCCCAATGCGATGTCGTGGCCGGACGTTTGTCTTCATCTATCTAACTTATACTAAATTATCTTTGGTAAGTTGATTTTGAAGAGACTATCACTCCCTCCGCTCATCGAATCTCTCCTGGTCCCTTGCTTGGGCTGGTACACAAACAGGCTGTGTTCCGGTTGTTCGTCCTTTTTACGCCAGTTTTTCCGAGTTAGGGTTTTACGCCGACAATTAGTTATATTAAATCTTGGTTCGTACAATTGTGGAACAAAATAACGTTCTTGCGGTGTCAACTTTTGAATCGTATTGGGAATATTTACCGCAATGTTACGCTTTTGACAAATTATATTACACTGTGATACGGATCATTCTTTGGTTGTTGCAAGGGTTAGACTGAGACCAAAGAGAATCTACACAGCTAAACACAAATCTAGCCTCAGGATTAATATTATTAACACTCAAGATCCTGAAAAGTGCTTTCAGTTTCAACAGCAACTTGAAGACGCTTTCACTGATACACCAGAAAATTGTACAGTAAATGAAAAGTGTAGTCAACTTAAGGAAACTCTTTATAAAACTGCCGTAGGGGTTTACGGTACTGTGGATCATAAGAGGCAGGACTGGTTTGCGGCAAACAGCCAGACTCTGCAGCCCTTGATTGAAAAGAAGAAGATAGCTCTCTTAAGAAACAAGGAAAGAGCAACGCGTAACACTCTGAGTGAGCTTAGGCAAGCTAGGAAAGATGTGCAAAAGGCTGCCAGGCAGTGTGCAAAAGTTTATTGGATCAAATTATGTGAGTCCATTCAAACCACAAGTGATAAGGGAAACATCAGAAGCAAGTATGAAGGAATAAAGAAAGCCTGTGGTCCAATGATCAAAAGAAGTGCACCATTGAAAACCTTGACTGGAGAAATCATAACTGATAAGAAACAGCAGATGGACAGATGGGTAGAGCACTATTTGGAGCTTTACTCAAGTGAGACCAAACTACCAGATGATGCCCTCAACGCCATAGAGGCTCTACCAGCTCTTGACCACTTAGACATACTTCCCACCATAACAGAAGTTAAGTGTGCTATCAATGAACTTGCATCTGGCAAGGCTCCAGGTAGGATGGAATTCCAATAGAGGTTATCAGGAGTGGGCAAGACATACCCACTCTACAGATCCACCAGCTAATGGAGCTATGCTGGCGAGAAGGACAAGTACCACATGATTTCAAAGATTCAATCATCATAACACTGTACACGAACAAGGGTGATCGGAGAAACTGCAACAACTATAGGGGTATCTCACTTCTGTGTATTGTTGGAAAAGTATTTGCCAGAATTGTTCTGCGCAGACTTCAAGTCCTAGGAGATCAAGTCTACCCCGAATCACAGTGTGGCTTTCGACAGAACCGGTCTACCATTGATATGATATTCTCATTGCGACAAATGCAAGGAAAATGCCGTGAACAGAATCAACCACTGTTTATTGCCTTCATCGACCTCACAAAGGCATTTGATTTGGTCAGTCGTGAGGGTCTGTTCAAGGCACTAAAGAGGATTGGATCTCCACCAAATCTCCTGTCCATTGTGGAATCGTCCCACACAGGCATGAAGGGTATAATCAAGTTTGATGTTGCAACTTCTAAAGAGTTTGAAATCAAGAGGGAAGCTAAGCAAGGTTGTGTACTAGCTCCCACCCTCTTTGGAATATACCTTTCACTTCTACTGAAATATGCCTTTCGTGATCAAGATGGTGGTTTATACATTCAATCACGCCCAGATGGCGGCCTCTACAATGCTTAGAGATTGAAGGCCAGGACCAAAATTAGGAGGGTACTGATCAGAGAGTTACTTTTTGCAGATATCGCTGCAGTTACGACCCACTCTAAGGAAGAATTACAATGTCTGCTATCTGCAGTCTCCAATGCTTGTTCTGAATTTGGTTTAACAATTAGCAAAAAGAAGACAGATTATGTCACAAGGTGCACATGGCGTACCATCAATCTTTATTGACGACGCCGAACTAGAGATGGTAGACCATTTTACATATCTAGGATCAGTGGTAAATAGCAAATTATCCCCCGATCAGTAAATCAACATCCGGATTGGCAGCAACAACAATGAACAGGTTAAGAAAAAGAGTCTGGGAGAACTGGAAGCCTAATGCCAAATCAAAAGTCCTTCTCTATCAAACCTGTGTCCTTAGTACTCTTCTTTATTTCAGTGAAACCTGGACAACTTACTCACACCAAGAGAAACGTTTAAACAGCTTTCATATGCGGTGTCTGCGAAGAATTCTTGGTATTAAGTGGCAAGACAAAATCACAAATATTTAAGTACTGGAAAGATCAGGTTGTGTGACGGTTTATTCCAATCTCAGTCTTCGTAGACTTAGGTGGATAGGACATCTTAGGAGGATGGATAATGGCAGAATACCAAATGACATCTTTTTTGGCGAATTACAGATGGGTAAGAGATCTCAGGGTTGGCCTCTACTATGATACAAAGATGTGTATAAGCGGGACATGTTTGATACAGGCATTGATAATTCGTACTTTTTATAAGTTTGGCTGCGGTATGTTTAAGTTTTTTTGAAATGTGGCCAACACTTTTCACATTTGGTTAACAAAGTTTCCTACTTTTTATAAATTTGGCAGAAATTTATCTTAGATTTTTCACTTTAGTAAACAAAGTGTCCTACTTTTTATAAGTTTGGTTGAAATTTCGCAAAACTTTTCACATTTGGTTAGCAAAGTTTCCTATTTTTTATAAGTTTTGTTGAACTTTGGCCCAACTTTTCACATTTGGTTAAACAATTTTCTTACTTTTCATAAGTTTGGCTGAGCTTTTTATAAATTTGGCTGAAATTTAGCTAAGCCTTTTCACTTTGCATAACAAAGTGTCCTACTTTTTATAAGTTTAGTTGAAATTTCGCCAAACTTTCACATTTTGGTTAACAAATTTTCCTACTTTTCATATGTCTGGTTGAAATGTGGCTATAATTTTCACATTTGGTTAAGAAAGTTTCCTATGTTTTATAAACAAACTTTTCACATTTTGGTTAACAAGTTTTCCTACTTTTCATAAGTTTGACTGAGCTTTTTATAAGTTTGGTTAAAATGTGGCCAAGATTTTTTGCTTTGGGTAACAAATTTTTCTACATTTCATAAGTTTGGTTAAAATGTGGCTAAAATTTTCACATTTTAGTTAACAAGTTTTCCTACTTTTCATAAGTTTGACTGGGCTTTTTATAAGTTTGGTTGAAATTTTTTCACATTTGGTTAACAATGTTTCCTATTTTTCATACGTTTGTTTGAAAGATGTCTTTATTTGACCAAAATTACTCACATTTGGTTGTCAAAGTTTCCCACTTTTCATAAGTTTGGACGATGCATTTCTTTACGTGGACACTATTTTTTTCCGATTTGGCTAATAAATTTTCTTACTTGGTCAAGAGTTTTGCCATTTGGTTAACAATTGTTCCTACTTTTCATAAGTTTTGACGAGATATTTCGTTACTTGGTCAATCTTTTCCCTTCTTTTTATAAATTGGTTGAGCTATTTCTGTGTTTGGCCGAACTCTCACTCTCTCTCTCTCTCTCCCCCCCCCCCCCCCCCCCCCCCATTAGCTGACAAATGTTCCTACTTTTTATAAATTTAGTTGAATTATTTCTCTCTTTGGTGGATATTTTTACACCTTTGGTTAACAAAGTTTCCGACTTTTCATAAATTTAGTTGAACTTTGGCCAATATTTTTCTGCCTTTGCTTAACAAACATTTCATACTTGTTATAAGTTTAGGCGCAATATTTCTTTGCTTGGCGTCTATTTTTCACATTTGGTTAATAAAGTTTCCTACTTTTCATAAGTTTAGATGCGTTATTTCCTATATTTTGGTCAACATTTTTCACCTTTTGCTAATAAAGTTTCCTACTTTTCATAAGTTTGGACGATGTATTTCGTTACTTTGTCAATATTTTCCCCCTTTGGCTAACACATTTTCTTACTTGGTCAAGATGTTTTACTATATGGCTAACAACTTTTCCTAGTTTTCATAAGTGTGGACGAGCTATTTCGTTACACGTACCATATTTTTCACATTTGGTTAACAAATTTTTCTACTTGGTCAGTATCTTTCCCATTTGGTTAACAATTTTCCACTTTTTATAAGTTTGGTTGAGATATTTTTTTATTTGACCGACATTTTTACCATTTGGCTAAAAGATTTTCATACTTTTTATAAGTTTGGGTGAGATATTTCTCTCTTTGGCTGATACTTTTCCACACTTGGTTAACAAAGTTTCCTACTTTTCATACGTTTGGCGGGAATATTTCGTTACTTGGTCAATGATTTTCCCATTTGGCTAACAAAATTTTCCTACTTTTCATAAATTTGAACAAGATAATTCGTTGGGTGGTCAATATTTTTCCTATTTGACTAATAAATGATCCTACTTGGTTGATATTTTTCCCAATAGGTTAACATATGTTCCTACATTTTATAAGTTTGGACGAGCTATTTCTGCTAGTTAGTTAGTTTTTCCTCTTGAGCCTAAGTCGTCGCATAGGGCAGAAGTCATGGCTCTCCATGTCTGGCGGTTCGCTGCTACCTCTTGTAGATCTTGGATGTTCACTTGGCCGTTGAATGAGCCTTCTCTGATGATGGTTCAACGCAGGGTCTCTCTTGGTCTTCCCCGTTTTCTTTTCCTTACTGGTGACCATATGAGGGCTTGGTTGGGAGTCTTGTCTTGTCCATTTTGAGTACATGGCCGATGTAGTTCCAACGGCGTTTTCTTATAAAATTGGATACCATATATTGCTTAGTCTCTTGTCTTATTTGCGCATTGGTTTTGAAATCTGTCCACTGGATGTTTAGAATTCTTCTAAGACATTTGTTCTCAAAATTGTCTAATTTTTTATCTAAAGCTACCGTTGATTTCCAACTCTCACATCCATACGTTAGCACTGGAATCACACAAGAATTGAAGATTTTAAGTTTCGTATGTTGGTTGAGTGACTTTGACTTCCAGATGTTTAACAGTTTAACTCTTTCGCTACCAAGGGCCTATACATCGCCACAATTGACCGACTCCGGTGGCAATTGGTTATTCTATCGACACAGAATGATCTGTGGTGTATTTGATACATTTCTGCTCCATTCCGGAATTTTAAGTTACAGTAAACTGAAAATTTACATGGCCGGAACATATCTTTATTATTATTGTGCGGTAAAACATTTGCATTTTATAGCATTATTGTGACACACCCCTACTTCCAGTTTTCTGCCATTATTTTGTTTCCATTTTTTGTGAAGAAGACATGGTTCAGAATATGCAGCAAAACTTCCTTTTGGGTAATTTTAATGAGCAAAACTGTTTATATTCTTGAAGACAAGTGGTGTTTGTTTGATTATTCAGTAAATTAAACTTGATTAGCAGTAGAGGATTATAGAAAACACCTTATAAGTGCAATTTTTTAAATAATGTTTACCTCTTTAATTTCAGTTGTTATTATTAAACCTCTCATTATTGTCAAAATATTTGTAACCTATCAATTAAATATTAACACTGTCATATTCCATGTGCAAGCTTCTTTAATTTCATATATAATACAATATATCTGCTACCATTTTAACCATTTTTAAAAGCATTATTGTAACACACCCCTACTTCCAATTTTCTGCTATGAATTTATGTTTGGTCAGGACCCAATATTTGTTTGGTAGCGAAAAGAGTTAATGAAGGCACCAGATACCAGTGAGATTCTAGATAATATTCCTGGTGATGAGTCCCTTGTAGATGTCATTTTGCTTCCTAGGTATGTGAAGCTGTTGACTTTTTCAAGAACATGGTTGCTTAATTTGGTGTCGTCTGAACTGTTGGTGAGATCAATAGTTTTTGTTTTTGTGGTGTTAATTTGGAGACCAATTTGTCCTGAAACATTTTGGAGATGGTTTATTTTCTTTTGGGCATCTGGGTGTGTTGAACTTAAAAGCACTATGTCGTCAGCAAAGTCCAGGTCTTCTAGAACTTTGTCAACCCAATGGATACCCCTATTTGTTTTGTTTGTGCATTTGCGCAAGACCCAATAGCTATTCCAAAGAGCATCGGTGACAAGACACAACCCTGTTTCACTCCCATTTCCACTGAGAACCAGTCAGAGTTGCCTGATTCTGTTCTCACGCAGCAACGTGTCTCCTTATATAAAGATTGTATGATGTTGGTATATTTGGTAGGAAAACCATAGATGTTAAGTAGATTTCAAAGTGAAGGACGGTTGATTCTGTCGAAGGCTTTTTGAAAGTCGATAAAGTTGGTGATTAATTTCGACTTGAATTCTACAGAGTCTTCAATGATTATTCTAAGAGTGAAAATGTGGTCTATACATGACCGTTTTGGTCTGAAGCCAGCTTGATCTTCTCTGAGCCTTTCGTCTATAGACTTTTTCAATCTCTCAAGTAACATGCTACAAAAAAGTTTTCCTGGTCTGACAGTAGGGTGATACCACGCCAGTTATTACAATCAGACATATCACCTTTTTTTTTGCAGTTTAAAAATTACACCATCCTTCCACTGTTGTGGTGGGGATTAGTTTAGCCAGATTTCATTGATCAGCTGTAACAAACGTTGTAAGGTATTCTCATCTGCTGCTTTGAGCATTTCACCTGAGATGTCGTCTTCACCAACAGCTTTGTTGTTCTTAAATTTTTTTATGGCTGCTTTAATCTCTGCCATGGTGAATGACTCACAAGAGGCATCTAGTGGTGGCATGGTGATTTCTCCATCCAGGTTGGGAACACTGTCAGGCTGCGGTCTATTTAATATTTCTTTGAAATGCTCTGCCCATCGTTGCTTTTGGTGGTCATCGGATAACAGTAGTTTACCTTGTTTGTCTTTGATGGGTTTGTTTGGTGTAGGTGAGTGATTGCATAGTTGTTTCATGATGTGGAATACGGCTTTGTTGTTTCCAGTTTTGGCAGCCGATTCGGCAGTCGGCGGCCAAGCTGTGTATAAAGTTCTGTTTATCTTTTCGTGCGCTTGATTTTCACCTCTTTATCCAACATGGAGTAATTTTGCTTATGGGTTTCATATGAAGCTGTGTCAGCTATTTCTGTATTTGACCAATAATTTTAATACTTTTTCTAACATATTTTCTTATTTGACTGTTGAAGTGGTACATAGAAGCTGTACTTTTGTCTGGCTGTGAAGTGTGGCACTGAACAGGCATACTAAAAACATATATTTATCTTGGAAATGGGTTTCTGGAGAAAGATGTAAAGACTCGCATGGACACATAGAGAGGTAATGAAAGTGTAGATGTCTAATTTTCTGCGTGATAACGACGCTGGTTATGACTGCGGACACGTGACATGTCATGTTACATCGCATTGCCTAAGGTTGAGTTGGGACAGTTTGTTGTGTTCGTATGTAATATTATACATCTGTTATCATGCACTAGCCACTCGTCGCCGTATGACCCTCTAGCTGTTAGGTAAAGGACATGTCTTCCTCAACTGTTGCCCATGATCACATCTCCGCACTATGAGTATGAGAAAGGCTTTGTCGGCCAATGTGATGACTAGTTTACACGCGCTTATGCTGCTTTTGAGACCGGTTTATGTTGTATTGATGCCAGGGTGTCCTTTAGTGTTACTCGGTGATACTAGGACTGTACGGATATAGAAGAGAGAGAGAGCTAGAAAGGATGACAATTTTAGCCTTCGGCTGCCATATTGACGATGTAATGGAATCACTCCCATACATGGTGATCATCATGAGTTAGGTCTCCTGGTTCAACAATCGACAGTTTTTCTGTAGTGTCCCTCTTAATCACGTGTCTCGGATGTATTTTTATGGATGCGACCGGAAGCAGTGCTATATTTGATCGGATGTAATTATTACCCACGTGTGGTCGGATTAAGCGCCATTTTGACCGGCTTTAGCCAGCGAGCACGCGATATGGTATTGCCATTAACCACGTGTGACCGAATGCGACGCCATCTTTGACCACTCGTAGCCAGTGAGCACGTGGTCTGGTTTTGTCATTACCAATTGTAGTAGGATCATTCCGCCACGGTGACCTCCTCACTAATCAGTTTTCCACCCCTATCTCCACCATTCAGCCCCGGTGACCTCTTCGCTAGTATTTTTCCACCCCTGTCTCCACCATTTAGTCACGCTGCCGGTTGAACCGCCCACCTTTTTACTAACGAAAACCCGTCTTACACCCTTTCCACAGCCACTCTCCCATTCGACGGAACAGTACTGTAACCCGATCACACTCGTGCGACGCCATCTTTGACCACTCGTAGCCAGTGAGCACATGGTCTGGTTGTTATTACACATGCGACCGGAAGCAGCACCATATGTGATCGAATGTGACCCTTAGCCACGTGTAATCGGGTATATCGTCAGGGTAAGGATAGAGAGGAGGTTGCTGTGGGACTACAAACCGAACTCAATCGCATAAGTACTTGATGTGATGAAGCTGGGGCAATGGTCAACCCAACAAAGGCAACAGTGACTTGGTTCTCGTTGAATAATCATATTGTCAACACTCCAACACCAACTGTAATGCTGTGTTCAGAGACGGTGGAAAGAACGCAGGCAATGAATTACCTGGGGATACGGTTTGATCGAAGCCTTGCTTATAATGTGCACATAGACCAGGTGATAACAAAGGCCAAGCGGGGTTTGGCAGCGATGCGGGTGATGGCGGCAGCAAACTGTGAGCAGCGCCATCTATGTCTTCTGTACGAGGGGCTGGTCATGTCTGTTTTGGAGTATGCAATGGCAATCCTGACTCTCAGCCATAAGCAGATAGAAAGGATGGAAAGGATACAGAATGAAGCTATGCGCATTATTCTTGGATGTACAAGAGATACAGCATGCAGGGCGATGCGCTACCTTCTTGATTTTCCAACCATTGAAGAGAGAATACAAGGTTGCAGGGCACGCGCCTACCTCAGAATTAACGCAAACACACAACATCCACTGCATAGTGAAATTAGGAAGGTGAAGGGCAGCAGGTTAAAAAGAGGACGGTCGTGGATGGGTCAAGCCGAAGACATTCTTCAACAGGTGTGTTCACTTGAGGACTTAGAACCTGGCGAGGAGTGGGTGCAAGTGCCAACAGACTTCTGCACATCCTTTTCAGTTTGCATCCAACTAGATAGAAAATGCAGACAAGAAAATCCGGCTGCTGTTGAGGCTGAAGTACAAGCGTTGATTTTCGAGAATTCGCTAGACGGTGACGCGGTCATCTACACAGATGGGTCGGTCGTCCGACATGTGAGAAGCTCATGGGCCTTTACAGCTCGGGCCGGAGGGAGAATTGTGAAGGAGGACTCTGGTGCTTTCACTGAAACCACAAGTAGCCTGACCATGGAAGTCATGGCAGTAAGTAAAGCAATAACATGGCTCGAGACACAGACATTCACTAGGGCTTGTTTCCTTAGCGACTCAATGAACATGATCAAGAGGATAGAGGAGGGGTCGATCCGAAGAGAATGGTTGCTGCCTCTGGAGCGGTCTCGACTGGCAAAGATTAGTTTCATCTTCGTGCCAGGGCATGCGGGAGTACAAGGAAATGAGCGGGCTGACAAGCTCGCAGGTGAGGCTACTGTGGAGGGCGGACGCGCCATGGACCAGGCTGACATTCTGAATGCTCTACGAGAAGTAAGACTTTTGCGAGAACCAAGTGATGACTGTGAATCTACAACCATGGCCAGACTGCGAGAGCAGCAAATTAAAAGAGCGGTGGCCAAACAAGAACACTACGCAGGAAGCCAAAGAAGATTGATAAACCAACACAGAACTGGCGTCGTTAGCCGCTACACGTTGCGGGATTTGCTGAGGAGGGGATCCGAGCACTTATGGACTGAATGGTTCGATGTGCAATGAGGATGATCTGTCGACTAACTAACTAACTAACTAATCGGGTGCAGCGACATCTTTGATCGGCTTGAGCCAGAGAGAACGTGGCCTGGTTTTGCCATTAACCACGTGTGATCGGATGCTCCGCTATCTTTGACAGCTCGTAGCCATATCCCGCTTGCCTCCACTCACCCACCCCTTACCAACGAATTTCACTAAGCCATACCCGCTACAGTCGATAATGCCGGCCATCTATACTTTTAAGGTTTTTATTGGAAGCTCTGAAATCGTATGATGATAGTGTTCAGAAGCACTTATCTAGCTACTACTCCACTCACCCGCCCGTTACCAACGAATTTCACTAAGCCGTACCCGCTACAATGAATAATATCGGCCATTTTTACTTTTTTAGGTTTTAATTTGAAGCTCTGTACCCCGTATGATGATGATGTATAGGCCACTATATCCCTCTGCAGATAATATAACTGCCATATTTGCATGCTTACCTATTACTGTTTTCATATGACACCCGCCGCGGCTCGAGGGTTCGAACCCCCTCGCCCAACCCCCGCGCCCGCACCACCACTCCCCCACCCTGTGCCCTCACCCACCGCATCCTCAGTGCCGTCCACCCTGCCCCCGTACATACACACACATACACACATCCCGACCACTACACCTGCTACTAACCACAATCTTTACTTCATTAAGGTTGTCATTTGAAGCTCTGCAATCTGTATGATGATAGTGTTTACACCCGGGTCACTAATAACTACTAATAATTGTTATCTTTTATTTTCAATTACAAAATAAAGTTTAAAAAAAATTAAAATGTTCTCTAAAGAGCAGAAACCGCAATAACCCAGTCGATTTTTTTATTCATGTGTTACATCCCTTGTCAGGTCAAAGGTCAATTGCGGTCCGCTTTTGTGACATTATCTATGCGGATCCATATTCTTCATATAGTAAAATATGACGTCATCAAAGCGGAACGGATCCATATTTCCGAGTTAGTTAGGACCTGACATACTACTTATAGTACCTTACGGTGTCTGACAGGGCGTCTTTGAACCAGAGTAATTAAGGCCGCCTGGCTAGTGCAGTCTTCGCAAACTGTGCAGGTTAGGACTTTCTTTTTGTCCCCGACAGAAAAAGAATCCCACACCTTACCAAGGATTCGAACCCGGGTCTCCCGAAGGAGAATCCGGCGTTCTAGCCACTCGGCCAGCCGCTCCTCTCATTTACCAAATTAATTTACTAACCATTTAACTAACTAACCAACCAACTAACTAAATAATGAAGCTTCTTTTAATAAAAGATGTTAGCACCGAATTACTTCGCAATATTCGTAGAGTGTTACGACTAAATCATATTTATTGGCATGACCCATTACGATCAATTCTTCATTAATCAAACATTTGAGTTAACGACCTCAGTAAATGCAGTCTGGAAGAAACATTACAAATGTCAGAACAAGCAACAATACTCTTTCAAGATCCATCCCGAGTATGCAACAAACAGAAAAAAACATGTAACGAATAGTATTTCTAAATGTTTCATTGGCGAGTAATCAAGAGATTCCTCACTCAACAGCTGCTTTTGATGTGCAGAAGTGCGTGTTATTTGAAGGAATAAGAAAATCTCGAACCTGTCAGGTTACTTCATAATTGCCCAATAAGCTTAAAACAACTTGACACACATAAACAGCTTCAGGTAAATAGAAATAATTAGAAATGCACTCATTACGCAAGACAGTTTTACCGAGTATTATACGGTTTTCTTATAATATATATATATATATATATATATATGAATAACCCACAAGATAATGTTCATTTTGTATGATATGAAAACGTGATGTTCAGCCAGCCGATGAATATTTGTGATAGATACCCTACAAATGCACAGTAAAACCCCCATAAGTGGTCTATTCTTTCCTATAAATGACACTGACTGACTGGCACATTGCCGGTCTTGATGGACGATAGTTTAGTGAAATGGAATTATACCCCTCCATAGCACAAAGCCTGTGCTGAATTTAGAGATAATGCGTTGCCCTTGCAGCATGATCTCTCTCTCTCTCTCTCTCTCTCTCTCTCTCTCTCTCTCTCTCTCTCTCTCTCTCTCTCTCTCTCTCTCTCTCTCTCTCTCTCTCTTCTCGCTCTCAGCCTGCCAAGTTTACCCCAGAGGAAAGGTAACACTAATCCGTCTGGAACAATACAAGCTGCAGAAGTTTCCGGATCAGCAAAGCAATGCTCAAACTTCCATCCTAGACCAGTTGCCGACTAAGGCTTAGGGCCTGGTCTGTCCTAGCCTGATATTCAGCCTAATAGGTTGCGTTTCCTTGCGCTATGCTAAGGCTTCGTACCCTCCCAATTGTGCTCCTCCTCCAGATCCGTTGACACAATGTGGGGAATCGCACCGCACTCCCAAACCACTGGGGCCGATGTAAGCACAATCATCACCTTTTCCACTTGCGCTGTCAAGCGTCGTGAGGAGGAATAGTGTGCACGGTCATGTGTCTCTGAATACATTTATTCTACTAGTGCAACAATCACCTATAAACATCTACAGGGTGATTGTAAAGTCTCACTACATTTTGTATATAGAACAAATGTGAAAAATTAAGTACATGACGTCATCAAAAAATGTGCTCCACAGTCCATTATGAAGCAATATGCAGCGAATGGCTGTCGTCTGGTGGAGTAATTCTATGCACTCCAAACAGAATGGTGTTATCAACGGAAGACATAATTTTTTCAAATTTGTTCTACATACAAAATGTAGTGAGACTTTACAAACACCTAGTATAACTACTAAAGCAGATTTTATGAGAACTATTTTTGGGCCGAGATTGTGCTACCAATGTCAAAGACAGTGAATGCATAGTGAGAGCAACTGGAGGACATTCATAACCCTTCACTGGAGAACGACAAGGTTGTGCCCTGTCCCCTCTCTTGTTCATAACATACATAGACAACATATGTAAAGAAACCAGCCAAACAAAGACCGCAAGAACATTGCATGACGAGAACACAGAAGAAGAACCATCTGCATATCTAACCATTAGAGAACTCCTGTTTGCGGACGACCAAGCTACTAATAGCAAAATCAGAAGCTGAATTAGAAGACCACATGAATAGTCTAAACGAAATGTCTAGGGAACATAACATGAAAATTAGCACAAGCAAAATAGAAGTAATGTCTATAGCTAAAGAAGAAAAGACAACAACAATTCACCTAAACGAACATCCCTTGAACATAAGTAAAGAGTTTCAAGTACCTAGGAAGTATAGTATCATCAAATGGCAAATCAGAAAGACGAGATCGAAAATAGATGCAATAAGGCAAACCAACTCATTGGACAAATGGCACCACTACCTAAAGAACCAAACATGTATCAATAACTACTAATAAAGCACTTTACAATACAACTCTTCCTACCAACTCTTTGCTACCAATGCCAACCTGGACAATGACAGAAAAGAGAAAAGAAAAATTACAACAACAGAAATGAGATTCCTGATAAGAATACTCAACGTATCAAGAAGAGATTAAGATCAGAAATGAAGAAATCAGGGCAAAAGTGTGGGTTATAGCAGCACTAGATTTTATTAGAAAGCAGAAAGTCAAATGGTTTGGCCATGCAAGTAGGTTACCAGTCAACAGCATACCACAACAAGCAATGATGTAAAAACCAGATGGAAACAAAGGAAGAGGTCGACCACGTAAACGTTGGACGGAGGAAATAGAAGAGTCCATGGGAATATCGATACATGAAGCCCATAATCGGGCACTCTCACAATGTTTATACTTCACCTCGACACCGCAAGGTACAAGAGGAATATGATGAGATGAGATGAGAATGTAAAAAATGGATGCGGCTGCAACTAATAAGCACAAGATTATATCCAGAGATGAAATACGAAGAGCTGCGAGAGAGTTGGAAATGAGGAAAGTAGAAGAAGGTTAGGTCTGAAACCAGTCACACACCTCATTAAAGAACAACAGATTAAATGGTTTGGCCACCTCACAAGAATGCCCTGTTACCATCTACCACACAAAGCCACATTGAAGAAATATAATGGGTTGAGATGAGTTGAGTAGAGCTAAGAACCGACATTCCTGCACTCAGGACATTCCCACACGCGCGCCGTCTCCTCGATTAACAACCAGCGAAGAGACATACTTCTAATCGTTCCAGCTGCAATATGATTGAAAGTTCTTCTGATCTTTCCTCTCAGTTTAGAGCTTCGCCCAGAGCCCCTGCCGCTCCCCCGCCTTATCACT
>JACEFZ010002728.1:32500-39501 GCA_014155875.1 Cepaea nemoralis
AATAATATATATTATATATATATATATATATATATATTATATATATATATATATATATATATATATATATATATATATATATATATATACTACAACAGTTTAGATATAGAAATGGCTCCGCGTAAGATAATCATGAGTTAAGAATAAATGAACAATCACAAGTTTTCATGAAAACTAAGACAAAAAATACCGCCAAATTGAATCCAAATAATTATGAAATAAAGAAGATATATAAACGGGAGTTTTCTGCTGGCCAGAAGACGAAAATCTTATTCTATGCTGATCTCTGCAAGCAAGTGCTGCCTTTATATATTTCCGCGCTTCACCCTTTCGGTCGTGTATGGTGTACCACTTTATCAAGTATAGCATTTAAATTCTAACCAGTTGCATAACGCTTAATTAATTCTTTATTTTTCGGTTCTTCATACTACAATGGTGGAGCATGGGAATTCTTTAACCGCATACCAAGCTCTCCTATGTTTTGATTTGTCTTGTAGTACATCATTTGTCCTGTAGTACATCATTTGTCTTCTCATAGTAATCACCACTGTTTCTGACACCTACATGTGTTGTTTGCTCTACTTGTAGTCATAGTGCCGTGACGACTCCAGATAAAGGATTTTATACTTAATAAGCTGGAAAGTTAGGAAACATCAAATGGTAATAGAAATGTTATTTATGGGGTAATGTAAAAAATACATTTTACGGCTAAAAATGAAGAAACAAAAAATGGTGCCGAATAGCAGTAGCAGTAGTAGTAGTAGCAGCAGCAGTAGTAGTAGCAGCAGCAGCAGCAGCAGCAGTAGCAGTAGCAGTAGTAGTAGTAGTAGTAGTAGTAGTAGTAGTAGTAGTAGTAGTAGTAGTAGTAGTAGTAGTCGTAGTAGTAGTAGTAGTAGTAGTAGTAGTAGTAGTAGTAGTAGTAGTAGTAGTAGTAGTAGTAGTAGTAGTAGTAGTAGTAGTAGTAGTAGTAGTAGTAGTAGTAGTAGTAGTAGTATAAGGAGCGTTCATTTGAAATCCGTTCGTGCCGCACCGCACGTAATTGTGTACGTTGAACATCATCATGCCATAGTCATGTGATAAGTACTGACCAATGAATTAAAGAGCAAGTGCTTATCGTCCTATGATGCATAGGTTATGTCTCTGACCATTGAGAAAATGGCCGGGTTGATTCAAAATCCGTCCAAAGAAGCTCAAAGAGCGATGATTCAGTTTCTGTCATTTGAAGTATGTCGACCAGTGGACATTCATCGAAGAATGCAGGCAGCGTAAGGTAACAAATTGTGTTGCAGAAAACAGTGACAGACTGGGCACAAATGTTTCGGAAAGGACGTCAGTTCACGACAGATCTTCGACGGCCGGGTCAAGCGTATATTGTTGCAACAGTAAAAACCATCGCCAAAATTGATGCAGTAGTACAGATAAACCGTTGTCGAAGCATATGTTCGCTAGCGAAAGAATTTGATGTGTCAATTGGGACAAGTCAAAAGGTCGTTCGTAAGAAACTGCAATATCGGAAGATGTGTTCACAGTGGATACCACGGATGTTGACCGACCACCAAAAGGGGGAACGCATGGGATGGTGTTTGAACCACTTCCTGCGTTCCAGAGTGGAGGATGATACATTTCTCTTCCGCATAGTGGCAGGCGATGAATCATGGTGTCACCACTTTGAGCCGAGCAGCAAAAGAGAGAGTATGCAATGGAAGCATGCTGGATCACCAAAAGCCAAAAAAAATTCAAGTTGCAGGTTTCCGCTGATAGGTTATGCTGAGCGTATTTTTTGTCCATGAAGGGCTATTGTTGGCCGACTTTAAAGAACCTGATGACAACATCAACTCTGCCCACTACTTGCCCTTTAGGGGGACTGCGTGGTCTCGATGTATGGTGTCCGCCTTGAGTGCTGGAGGTCCCGGGTTCAAGCCCCGGTGAGGACCGGGATTTTTTCACGTGGACTTCTTGTAATAAAATTCCCCCTGGTCTCTGGGTAGTGAGATCGGACGCCCGTGTGTATTGTTGCGCACGTAAAAAATCCCTTGGCAGTTGTAAATCGAAAAAGAGTAGCCTAACGGCGCTGCCCGGGCAAAATTTCGAGTTAAAAATCTACCCAAAGTATTTCAGGATTCTCGCCGGTGCTACGGAGTTCGTGCACTGAGCTGAGTTTCTCCAGACTCAGGTTTGAGTTAGGAGCGAAACGGAGCACTTATGGGTTGCACCCGTGTGCCGTGATGTTGATCCATCGACTAAACTAAACTAAACCACTACTTGCAAACATTAGACAAGCTGCAAAACGCCATCAGTAACAAACGACCCGGGATGCTTTCTCGCGGTGTGATTTTGTTGCACGTTAAAGCTCGTCCGCATGTCGCAAAGATTGTGCAGGAAGCATTAGCAAGGGAAAAGTGGGAAATTCTGCAACATCCAGTCTATAGTCCTGATTTGTCACCATGTGATTTTCATATGTTCGGACCTCTAAAAAAAAGCTTTCAAAGGGCAACGATGTCACACAGATGCAGACGTAATGAAACCGGTAAACACTTGGTTCAGTGAGCAACCACAATCCTTTTTTTTGCGGACGGCATTCGCCGCCTACCTAAGCAATGGGATGCTTGCCTGAATGCTTACGGCGACTTCTTCTGAACAACCCATGGTGCATAATTCATTCAAAACTAATGCTTTGTTTAATTCTACCACACCTGTTAATGTTTCTTTCATGCTTTTGTAATAAAGCCATTGAAACTGGTTTAATATGAACGCCCCTCATAGCAGTAGTAGTAATTAGTAGTAGTAGTAGTAGTAGTAGTAGTAGTAGTAGTAGTAGTAGTAGTAGTAGTAGTAGTAGTAGTAGTAGTAGTAGTAGTAGTAGTAGTAGTAGTAGTAGTAGTAGTAATAATAGTAGTAATAGTAGAACCGTTAATGCTTAAAGAACGGAAATGTATAGTATAATACGAGGGTAAGGTAACACCATGTTATTCATTTCTGTTTCTACTTCTCTTCTCCATGTGTTTTTTGGTCTTCCTTAATTTCTGTTGCCCTGTTGATTCCAGACAAAGGCATCGCTACTGGGTGTTTGTTAAGTCTCGCTATACTTTGTATGTAGAACGAATTTGAAAAATGATGTACAAGATGTCATTAACAAATGTGCTCCACAATCCATCGTGAAGCAATATACAGCGAATTGCTGTTGTCTGCTGGAGTAATTCCTGAAAAGAAATGTTTACAAATATAATGTATCCACAACTGAGGACCTAGTTGTCCTCAGAAGCAATCATTATTACCATTCAAGAAATATCAAAAGACCCGATGCAGAAAGTATTTGATAATATGAAGAGACGTGTACAGTCATGTCTTGAAGCCCGTGGTGAACGTTTCCAACACCTGTTATAATAAATACTTCATTGGTACTTTCCAGCTTCTCCAAAACAGCGTTAGGCCATAGCAGTGACTATAGTAACTAAGTGAAGGAAATTGGTAGCACATATTTTGATGACATCATTTACGTCATTTTTCAAATGTGTTCTACATACACAAAGTGTAGCGACTCTTTACAAACACCCGGTAGTTATACAATACTCGTGTTTTCATAATGTATGTTATATCGAGCACCAGTCACCTCTTGGATTCCGTATTAGTGCTGACGAAGGCTTTGGCCGCAACGTCTATTCTGTCGCTTTTGATTGTGTTCTAATAACGATTACACGTTAATTATACTTTTCGTTGATTCTATCAAAGCGAACACGAAAATAGTTACTACCTCTGCGTGGATTCAATTCATCATGTGCCATGCCGGTAAGCGTGGGCGGTCATGATTCACCATTTCATTCGAACACCAGAGTCGTGGATCAGCTCAGTGTTCTTATCTCGACCATGCCACGTGGTCAAGCAATCCAGGTATTTACTTCTTTGTCCCCTTCCCCTTTGTTCTCTTCCCCTCAATCTTGCCAGTTGTCACCAAGTTCTCTAATTTATTTCTTCTCATAACATGTCCAAACAATTTTGACTGTCTACGTCTAATTTCTCTAATCAGTTTACGATTTCCATTTGTTTATTGTAGAACTTGGTCATTTGTTTTTCTGTCTGCCTATAGTATTTTTTGCATTCTCCTCAGAAACCACAGCCATCAGATGGGTTTTTTTTTCAGCTTGAATGCTTATTGTCCACGCTTCATATCTATGCAAAAGTATAGGCTTTATGTAGCACTTCAACACTCTTTTTCTCGTTGCAAATGACATTTTTGTTATTGGTCAGTATGTTATTCATCTTGCAAAAAGCTACCTTTGCCATGGCGATTCTTGTTCTATCTCTTCAAGGCATCTCCCATCAGATGTTATAACTGTTCTGAGATACACGTACGGATTAACGTGTTTAAGAATATTCCATTACTTGTATATTACATTGTCATATTTTCTTCTTCCCAGTGATGACCATTATTTGTGTCTTCTTACAATTTAATTATAACCCTAGCACTGTGTGCAATAACCGCATCTACTAAATGTTGCAGATCCTGTTTGTCACGGGGTGTATCACTTGTTGTGTGGAGAGTGGTGATAAATGTAATACTACTCTTCTGGTAGAAGTGGTATCTGAGTGTACCGTGATGATTGTCCTCTCGATACTGGCAATGAGAGGTACAAATAAACTCTTCTCCACTGTAGTGGCGCGGTTGTCTATGCACGCCGCTGTCTTAACAAGGTCGCCCCGTTATTGGATGCTTCCAAAGCAGTCCTGTATCTGTCTATCTCGTTAACAGTCTAGGCGTATGATGTACGTGGGCATATTCTCCAGGATGCCAAAACCTTGGGGTGGCACAACGCCCTAACCAGCCTCTCCTTACAAGACGAACCGCACTCCATGAAAGAATACAAACTCGGGCGGACAAAAGGACGATCGATGGGTATCTTTATTTTGCTGTGCTGTGTTACACACGGATACGAACATGCCATACAGCCAGCCGCTCCACAGTCAATCGGACATTAATATGAGGAACGTTTACCTACTGAACCACTGATGCAACATGCTCCCGCCACAGACGATCCAACAATTCTTCCAATCCATCCTTATTGTGGCCGTGTCATGCGAGTGTAGATGTCTGAAATATGCATGGCGTAATGTGCTACTGACTGCCCCAGACGGTTGGTCTAGTTAATCGACTAATACTTGTGGTTTCTACTCGAGCACGGTTAGCAGTTGATGTCCGTGCGCCGTATTGCAATACTGTACAAGTGTCATGTTCGGATATCTAATGATAATCTGTCTGTGAGCTGATGCGAACGGATTCTATGTGTTGGAGCATAGTCTAGTGGATGCGTTCGTGTGAGCGTTTCATGCTGAAGTGTAGAGTAGTTGATGTTTCATTGTGTGAGTTCTGTGCTGAAGTGTCGCTTACCACGTTGCCGTTGTCAAACGACACAGCTTGTGACGTAACTATCGTTGTCCTTTCACTAGTTATACTTAGTGCTTAACTTTTGTGTTTTACTTCTATTAATATTTTATAGTGTGCTGATCAATTACTTAATTACTGCCACATGACAACTACCCCCCTCACACACAAAAAATGTTTGAAAAACATTTTCACTATCTGAATTCTATCAGACATACGCAGGAATGACGGTTTTGACGTAAATTACTCATGGTCCTTATTGACGTACACGTCCATCGTCTTAGGGAAAACAATATTCAACGGAGAAAGCATATAACGTGTAGGCATCAGACACATGGATTAAGAAAAAAGCAAGTTTCGATCGCCGCCAGCACATTATGGCTGTTATCACGTTACTACGACCGACCACTTGTGAACTAAAATCAAGTTTCAGTCGCCGCCAGCACTTTATGGCTGTTATCACGTTACTACGACCGACCACCTGTAAAATAACTATAGGCCTCTGTAACCCCGAGAACCTACATAAAAGAAACAACGACCCCTACACAAGCCAACCAGACTCTGGGTCATCCTGTGTTGAATGCCGTTCGTCATTACGAACCCCAATCTGTATCGATTGACGCATGATCTGTATTATGTCGATCCTTTCTATTAGTTAGCATTATTTTCCCGTCATTAACCATTCTGTACTATAATGTTTTCACTTTCAAATACATTGGCTAATTACCTTTATGTCACTTGACTATACTTTATACTATATTGTATCATGTAAATATACATGTAAGTATTTATCATAGTAAAACGTACTATGTGCGTTTATTATACCTCTACTGTACCTACGTTCTGTGTACATGTTTACTTGAGTATATTTAATTACGTATAGATGTGTTCAATATAATTATGTAATTAAATATTTATTATCCCTATATTTTGTTTGTCTTGACGTTGATATCTAAATTATGTTCATGTGTCCTATTTCAAATGTCCTATCTTGTTTCATGAGTATGAAATGTGTCGTGTCTTTTTTTTTTTTTTTTTTTTTTTCGCTATAGCACAGCCATACCCGTCTTTTATTCCGGTAATATAACATTCTGTAATATTATACATATATGTGATTAATACACATAACTGTGTTCATGAAGACATATACTTAACTTACTGTGTTCATGCAAAACATATACTTAACTTACTGTGTTCATGCAAAACATATACTTAACTTAACTATGTTCATGCAACAACAACAAAAATCGAGTGTATCTCTCGATCTAGCATTTAGAGTACACTAATTTGAAAATTTCTGCAATGTGTGGCATAATACTTTTCAACAAACATGGTTTAAACCCATCTAAAACACATAATATAATAATAATAACAATGCCCTTAACTAAAAAGCCCTTATACTAAAAATTTAAACGTAAATACTCGGTTCATAATAACATTTAAAGGTTTTTTGAATATAAATGTTTTTAATCCACCATATACTCGTTAACCCGCAAATGTTCTTAAAGAAAAAAAGACGAAAAATTTGAAAAAATGAAACCGTCAACAATTTTAAAAATTTTTTCCCGGGGTATTTTCAACCAAAAGAAGGGTTTTCCCAAAACAAAAAAATTGGGGAAAAA
The DNA here is from genome assembly GCA_014155875.1 of Cepaea nemoralis. NCBI lineage: Eukaryota > Metazoa > Mollusca > Gastropoda > Stylommatophora > Helicidae > Cepaea > Cepaea nemoralis. The sequence continues at coordinate 39,500 of JACEFZ010002728.1, forward strand.
TT
>JACEFZ010002729.1:0-37385 GCA_014155875.1 Cepaea nemoralis
CTATTTATACTTCACCTCGACCCCGCAAGGTAAAGAGGAACATGATGAGAGGGAGATGAGATGAATGAAACATTGACAGACACAGATTGGCACTGAGGTAAGAGAAATAGCATGCCTTTATACATTGACAGGCACTGATGGCATGAGATAATGAACTCCATGAGATGAGATATACATTGCAGGCACTGATGGGCACTAAAGATAAGTGAACTACCATGAGATACTTTGGCAGACACTGATGGGACTGGGGAAAGTGAACTACCAGAGATAAATATACATTGACGGGAACTGAGGGCACTGAGATAAGTGAATACCGTGAGATATACATTGACAGATACTGATGGGCACTGAGATAAGTGAATTTACCTGAGAAAACATTGCCCAATACTGATGGGCACTGAGATAAGTAAAACTACCGTGAGATATACATTGACAGATACTGATGGGCACTGAGATAAGTGAACTACCATGAGATATACATTGACAGATACTGATGGGACGGAATAAGTGAACTACCATGAGAATACATTGACAGTACTGATGGGCACTGAGATAAGTGAACTACCTGAGATATCCCAAACAGACCCGATGGGCACTGAGAAAAGTGAACTACCTGAGATATACTTTGGCAGATACTGATGGCACGAGATAAGTGAATACCTGAGATATACATTGACATATGACTGATGGGCACTGAGATAAGTAAAATCCCGTGAGATATACTTTGGGAGAACTGATGGGCTTGAGATAAGTAAAACGACCATGAGATATACTTTGGACAGAAATGATGGGCACTGAGAAAAATTTAATTTACCATGAGATATAACATTGACGTACTGATGGGCACTGAGATAATTTGAACTACCATGCGATATACATTGAAAGGGACACGGGATGACATGAGAAAAAGAATTTCCATGAGATATATATTGATGGGCACTGAGAAAAGTAAACTACCATAAAAAATTACATTCACAGACACTAATGGGCACTGAGATTTTTTAACTACCATGAGATATACATTCACAGACACAAAGGGGCCCACGAGATAATGAACTACCATGAGATATCCCTTCCAGACACTAAGGGCACTAAGATAAGTGAACTACCAGAATATACATTCACAGACACAAATTTGGCACTGAATAAGTAACTACCATGAATATACTTTAAAGACATAATTGGCACGCGATAAGTGAACTACCATGAGATATACATTCACAGACACTAATTGGCACTGAGATAAGTGAACTACCATGAGATATACATTCACAGACACTAATTGGCACTGAGATAAGTGAACTACCATGAGATATACATTCACATCACTAAGGGGCATGAGTAAGTAACTCCCATGAGATATACTTTCAAGACACTAATTGGCACTGAGATAATAAAATACCATGAGATATACATTCCAGACACTAATTGGCACTGAAAAAAGTAATACCATGGAATAATTGACAGACACCATGGGCACAGGAAAAGGAATATAGAGATAGAGCTTGTAGACAATATACACATTTAAAGTTATAGGCACACGAAGATTCGCACTTGCCGCCCCCAAATGCTATATCTCTGATGAGATTATTCGGGGTGGGGAAAGGAGTATTGAAGTTTTAAATTCGTGGTTTTAAGATCCGTTGCTTATTAGGTTGCTAACTACCTTAAAATCATTTAAAGCATTGCAAAGTTAGTTATGAATAATTGACTACATATAGTTTTCATTGCGAACTTCTGACCAAGTAAAATGACCTACTACTACGTTCGAAGTTTTTTTAAAAAAAAACCCAAATGGAGCATGGCCACTGAACTTGAAATTGACACCTAAGGAAACATAAAGATGTTTGTAGGGCGGTGAAAAACAACAGGTACTGCACTCGCTAAAGGCTTCTTCAGTCGGATTGGTCTGCTAAATAAGGACCCAACTAGCTAGCAATCGACCAGGGGACCCGACACGGCCATTAGCTTGGCACTTGTATCCAAAGAGGCGGCCTCAGACATAAAATGGAAGCGACCATCTTTCCTGTTCTGTACTGATATCTAAGTGCGGCACAGCCAAAGGGTTTTAAAACCCGTATCATTTAAAATTTTGATTGAGATACTTTTCGCCACGGGGGCCCTTGGATCACAGGGACGGTCAAAACAGCAAAAAGAATCTTCACTCAAAACCATGGGGGACACCAGAGATGGGGAATCATTGGGGGAAAAAAGGGGGTTTATAAGAATTGCAGAGGGTGCATAGAGCAATCAAAATTGCTAATCAAGAATTGGGGGGAAACTGAAAAAAATAAAAGGGCAGAATTTTTAAAATTCCCGGGAGAAGAGGCAAGCGATTTGTGGGGAAAAGTTTATAAAAGAAGTTGGTGGAATTGCATTGATAAATTTGGTTGTACCGGCAAGAACAACAGGCGATGCCTAGTCGTATCATTCAGGGGCCGTCTCCACAAAAAGGTTGCTGCAATGCATCTCCAATACGTCTCCGCCCTGACTGTACATTTTTAGGCGAGGGTTTGTCCATCTCTTGATGTTATTTTCCCCCTGTATCGTGTCTACCTCTTGCTCGCTTGCCCCCAACCTTGCCCCCTAGTGTGGTTTTTATAAGAGTTTATGTTTTTAAAAATGGCCGAAATTTTTCTTTTCCTTCTCTTTATTTCTGTCAAAACTCTCTCTTCATTCAATGGTTCTAAAACCTCTGCTTTGATTTTTTTTTTTCCACGAAATACGACAAATTTTTTAAATATCCACATCTCTAGGGCATCTATGCACTTTCTATTGCTTGTTCAATGTCCAGGTTTCCCGCGCCATACGTACGTTAAATATACGTAGCATTTGACATTCTCATTTTTAATGTGTGACAATATAGATTTAATCCCGTTTCATGCCGTTAAAAACTTTTTTGGCCATTCATTCCTCTCTCCCCTTTTCTTCTCTCTCTCTCTCTCTCTCTCTCTCTCTCTCTCTCTCTCTCTCTCTCTCTGTCTCTCTCTCTCTGTCTCTGTCTCTCTTTTCTGTTTCACTTCTGCCATCATCTGTTATTATATGTCCAAGATAGGAGAAACATGTTACTTGCTCTATCTCACCGAGTACATAAGGTACAGTTTATTTTATGATGAGAATTTGTCCAGAAAGGTGTAACGGTTACAGTTTTTGATTCTCCATCGCGAAGATGGCGGCATTCAGTAAACATACAAATATCGAACATTGTTAGGCATTACAGACCAAATTACAATGGATATTGCACGCTCGTGGAGTTTTTTGGAACAAGTATTAACAGCTCAACCAGTAAGATAACCATTACTTTAAAATAATTTATGATATAATGAAGACAACTGCTTTAGAACTTGGCGTCTTTGGAAATCAGAATTAGAAAAGTAGTAAAAAAAAAAGTAAATAAGAGACAGAATGAGAATCTCACAAAACTCGTCGACTTGAGTTGAATCGGCCGATAAATCAATATTATTAATGTATAAATAATAAATGATAATTATTATATCTAACTTTGTCATCATCATCATCGTATGATTTGCCGGCCGTTACCGGCAATGATCATCATCATCAGTCATCAGTTTCCTCTACAGCACAGCCAAGTTTTCTGTAGTCTTGTTCTTGGTAAGTAACTAAGTTTAGACCGCCGATCGATCGTCTTCCGTGCCCATTCTCTCTACAGACCCATCCAGCATTTTCTTCCTCTTGTCTCTGATACCGACGCTCTCAATTTTCTTGGCAATGTTCTTAAGACTAAGAACTGTTTACATAATGGGAACCCCCCCCCCCCCCCCCCCGATAAACGAGTGAGGCTTGTTTTGTACTGATGTAGGCAGGCAGTATGTCTGAATTTGCCTGCATTACTGGGATATTAACTGACTAAGTGTCATGGGATGATTAATCAACTTAAGCGACTTGCCATATCTCATCTCATCGTGTTCCTCTTGTACCTTGCTGTGTCGAGGTGAAGTATAAACAACGGGAGAGCCCATTTATGGACTTCATGTATCAATATTCCCATGGACTCTGTTATTCCTCCTGTCCATTGTTTACGTGGTCTGCCTCTTTTTCTGATTCCATTTGGTCTGTACATCATTGCTTGTTGTGGTATACTATTAGTTGGTAACCTAGTTGCATGGCCGGCTGCCTGGCCGAGGGGTTAGCAGCTTTCTACGTTAGCCCCGAATACTCTCGTGGTTGATGTGAGCGCACGAGAATTAGAAGTGGTTCGAGTCGCGCCAGTGACTTATGAGAGTATGGAGCCGGTCGCTCAGAAAGTTGTGGCGTGCTGATGAGCGTAATCTAGCCTAGGAATCAACATGCAGCTAAAAGATGCTGGTGTTGACCGCAATATCCTGAAACAGGATGGAAACGCTGGGGAAAAAAAAAAAAACCTAGTTGCATGGCCAAACCATTTGACTTACTGCCTTCTAATAAAATCTAATGCTGCCATAACCCCTACTTTAGTCCTGATTTCTTTATTTCTGATCTCTCTTCTTGATACATTGAGTATTCTTCTCAGGAATCTCATTTCTGTTGTTGTGAGTTTTCTTTTCTCTTTTTCTGTCATTGTCCAGGTTTGGCATTGGTAGCACAGAGCTGGTAGTAAGATTGTGTTGTAGAGTGCTTTCTTAGTAACTACTAATACATGTTTGTTCTTTAGTATTGGTGCCATTTGTCCAGTGAGTTGGTTTGCCTTATTGCGTCTCTTTTCAATCTTGTCTTCTGATTTTCCATTTGATAATATTATACTTCCTAGGTACTTGAAGCTCTTTACTTGTTTCAAGGGATGTTCGTTTAGGTGAATCATTGTTGTTTCTTTGGGTATAGTAATTACTTCTGTTTTACTCTGCCATGGGATTATATATCACCAAAATATTGTCATTGCGTTATAATACAACTTGTCTGCTACCATATAAACAACTTCTTTGACAGACTCTTACTTCACATTTTTCACCATCCAGTTTTGTTTCATCCAAACCTAGGTTTTGTTTGGCACTGAATCTTTTAATATTAGAGTTGCAATTAAACAGAGTGCCAAATGGCCATAAAAATGTCTTCAGCTTTTGGTTTGCTTCTTTCTAGGGGTATGTCTGTTACTATGATCTTTGCTAGTGCCCACTAGTTATCTTTAATGTCTTTTGGACTGTCTATTTCTACTTTCTTGTTTGGATTCTTTGAGTTTTTTCTTATAATGTCTTTAAACTTGAACGTATCCTGCAAATAGTTGTCTGACCACTTGTCAACCTTCTATAGTTATGGTTATATTTGAGGTGTTATCAAGTTTGTATTTTCTGATAATGTATGATAATCTGGTTGCTTGTCACTTCTGGCATTTCTTAGTTTATGTATCTGAAGAAATGGATGGCATACTCCCTCAATATTTATACCAAGATGTGGGTTGCTTGCTTGTGTTCGTTGGCTTGAGCTCAACGCGAAGTCCTGTATGTCGGATGAAGACATCCTGTTGTCCAACATCAGTGTGATGTCATACAGGACCTGAGGTTTGCGTGAGTATCCATTGTCCCATGTCTGGCTTATTGGTGGTTCCTCGCCGTACAGGCAGACACTCTCTGACTTCGGAGGAATCAGCGATCTGAACTCAGATTTTCTAGTAAATCACAGTCAGTAAATGCTGGGGTTGATTGCAGCATCCTGTAAAGGACATGTAACTTAACTTAACTCCCTCCCTGATCCTTGGTTAGTGGTCGACATCTAGCCTTCTCCGGCAAGGCAAAAATAACTTGGGAGAACCACTGTTTATATGGATGGTCATGATTTGCCCCGTGTACACATCAACTGCACTAGCCAGGCGGCCTTTATTCCTCAGGCTCAAAGACCCCTCTGCCATACACCGCAAGGTACTATATTGGCAGTAAATGACAGCTTATGACACTTCGCACTTGTTAAAAATTACTTGGTGTTTGGGTGTTGAATAAAGCTGGCCACTTAGGCTGCTGCCTAAATTTCAAGATTTGAAAGCCTAGCCACAAAAGAATGTTTATAGCATGTGTGATTTTGGCATACACACATTTTGATCCCCGCCGGTGCTACTGAGGTCTTGGTGATGTGCTGAGACTCTCCTTGTATCATCTATGGGAGCACTTATGGAGATGTTTTTAGGCAGTGAAAGTGATGTTTAACATAGCCAAGTAAAGTTTTTATTTCTGAGTTTCTTCACTGCAATGAAAGTGATGCTTGACCTAGCCAAAGTTTATATTTCTGAGTTTCTTCACTGCAGTGAAAGTGATGCTTAACCAAGCCAAGTGAAGTTTATATTTCTGAGTTTCTTCACTGCAGTGAAAGTGATGCTTAATCTAGCCAAGTAAAGTTTATATTTCTGAGTTTCTTCACTGCAATGAAAGTAATGCTTAACCAAGCCAAAGTTTATATTTCTGAGTTTCTTCACTGCAGTGAAAGTGATGCTTAACCTAGCCAAAGTTTATATTTCTGAGTTTCTTCACTGCAGTGAAAGTGATGCTTAACCTAGCCAAAGTTTATATTTCTGAGTTTCTTCACTGCAATGAAAGTGATGCTTAACCTAGCCAAAGTTTATATTTCTGAGTTTCTTCACTGCAGTGAAAGTGATGCTTAACCTAGCCAAAGTTTATATTTCTGAGTTTCTTCACTGCAATGAAAGTGATGCTTGACCTAGCCAAAGTTTATATTTCTGAGTTTCTTCACTGCAGTGAAAGTGATGCTTAATCTAGCCAAGTAAAGTTTATATTTCTGAGTTTCTTCACTGCAATGAAAGTAATGCTTAACCAAGCCAAGCAAATTTATTCTATTCTGAAACATCTTTGCCTATTTTCCATTGTGCTGCCTTTATTTTCCCAAGGATTTGGTTTGTATTATGAATTAAAACTGTCTGTGTGCCTTAATGCGTCCACAGGACTCATCTCCCAGTCAGGTGCAATGGAGGCTAGTGCATCCTTGTCAAGAGCTGAAAGAAGCAGTTTTGTTTCTGGGAACCCCAGGAATGTACGAACTGCTGGAGGAGTGGCTGCATGAGATGCTGCTGCAGTATCTCTGCAAACAAGTCAGTCCTGTCTTCTGGAAGCATTTTGAAGGCATCACTAGTGGCAGTGAGGACTCTGAAGCCAATGCTGAGGCCTTTTCTGCAGCTTTTGGCTTTTTATATGGTAAGTGCCTCTTTAGATTCGGCTGTATTGTGTGAGTGTTCAGCACACTGATGTGTTATGTTTTCTTAGTTTTATTTTCTTGTTTTCTTGTTCCACAGTAAAGACTTTGGTCACTCAGTGTGTTACCAGGACGTTAGGGGAAGCAAAGAACACTAGAACTGTAACCCATCATTCATGTTATAAGAGGCGACTAAAGGAGTTCCACCCGGGTGTTAACACGCACCTAAGGAGAAGCAAGGAATAATATCACAAAATTACAGTGGCAATAACATATGTTCCACATTCAAACAATATCCGTGACTATGTGGTTTAACTGTTTCAGCTGAAGTATTATTAATTTATTCACTTCATATGTTATATAACTCTGCTGCATGCACTGGATGAGATGCAGCAAAATATGCCAGGCAATAAATCGTTGCAACATATTGTTTGTGGATTCTGTATTTAAATAGTCGTTAAATAGTCATGCAATGTTTAAAGCTATGCTATTTCTCGCTGCGGGCTGTATCTTGATACTTGCTGGCGGTGTGCTAACCTATCATGCATGTTATAAGAAGCGACTAAAGGAGGTTCCGCCCGGGTGTTACGGGGTTCCTAAGGGTAAGCAAGGAATAGTAACACTGTAACCCACAATGTATTTTGTAAGAGTCAGCTAAAGGAGGTTCTGCCATAGTGATAACAGGACACCATGGGGAAGCAAGGAATAATAATACTGTAACCTATCATGTTACCATTGTTAATCTCTCAGTATTAACATCTACAGAGATTAACAATGCATTAAAAATGAGAATTGTCAAATGTTACGTATATTCAACACTATTGTTTGGCGCAAAACCCTGGTCGTTGAACAAGCAAATAGAAAGTCGAATAGATGCCCTGGAGATGTGGATATGCACAAGGATATGTCGTATTTCATGGAAACAGAAAACAATCAACTACAGAAGTTCTAGAAAAACTGGGAATAAAAAGAGAGTTGATGAAAGAAATAAAAAAGAGGCAAGTAAAATATTTTGGCCATGTTGAAAGACATAACAGTCTTATAAAGACCATACTGGAGGGCAAGGTTGAGGGCAAGCGAGCAAGAGGTAGACAACGATACAAGTGGGAAGATAACATCAAGAGATGGATGAACATCAGTCTGACAGAATGTACAGTCAAGGCGAGAGACAGACAGTGTTGGTGATCCATTACAGGCCAACATTTCACTGTGGAGACGTCACCGGATTGAGTGATTGAAACTATCATGCATATTATAAGAGGCGACTAGAGGAGGTTTTGCCCTGGTGTAACGGGGTCCCTATGGGGTAGCAAGGAATAGTAACATTATAACCTGCCGTACAGGTCATCAGAGACAATAAAGAAGGGTTGGGCATGGGGCTGTTTTCCCCCATTCTGTAGAAATACCATAGCTGCAAAATCCCACCAGTCATGGACATGTCTAAAGATAAATAGTAAAGAATAACCAAGAGGAAAGGAGGCTTGTTAGAAGAGGTATGGAGCATTGCTTAGAAAGGAGGCTTGTTAGAAGAGGTATGGAGCATTGCTTAGAGAGGAGGCTTGTTAGAAGAAGTATGGACCATTGCTTAGGAAGGAGGCTTGTTAGAAGAGGTATGCAGCATTGCTTAGGAAGTTGGCTTGTTAGAAGAGGTATGGACCATTGCTTAGGAAGGAGGCTTGTTAGAAGAGGTATGCAGCATTGCTTAGGAAGGAGGCTTGTTAGAAGAGGTATGGACCATTGCTTAGTAAGCCGCAAGGAGTCTGGATCACATATTTTCTTCTGTTCAGTTAGGGAAATAGTTGTTAGTTGCATATCCTTTGCAGGACATCACAGTCAACCCTAGCATTCTTTGGCTGTTTGCTATTTCTTGCCAAGTTTATGTTCAGTAGTGTGCCATTGCTTTCTGAATGACCGGCACTCATACCATTTTATAAAAACCAGCCCAAGGCGATCTGCTTCCCAATCGTCTGCAGCTATGTTTTGAATGTGGTATGCAGGATTGCAAATTGTGTCTGTAACCCCTTCGCCACAGTCTGTAGGGAAATAGAGCAATACTTAAAACACAAGGAGAAGAGAAGTAGAGATACAAATGAAAAATATGGGGAAGGGATGGACGGGCCTGCTATGGATAGCTAAGAATAGGATGGTTTGAAGTGAGTTAGTTTAAGGCTTATTCCCCAATAGGGGATACATGACAGAAAAAGAAGAAACACTGCTGACTACTTCTGCTTTGTTTGACCTTTCTCCATAGTTTTGTCAGTTCACTCAACTGCAGGCTTTCTCCTGTCTGTATATGTTAAGTAAAAGCCTCAATAGCTTAGTCGCCTGATGCTGGACATTGGTCAACACGTTCCACTTTATATGTACCTCTTGTTTGTTGAGTTTAAAAAAAAAAATATTTCATAGTATTTTATGCTCTTGTTTGTCGAGCTCTTTTATTATATATCATATGATTTTGTGCTCGTTTGATGAGCTCTCTTGTAATATTTCATATTATTGTATGGTCTTGTTTGTCAAGCTCCCTTGTTATATTTCATATGATTTCATGCTCTTGTTGTGTTTCATATGATTTTATGCTCTTGTTTGATGAACTCTCTTTGTTATACGTCATATTATTTTATAGTCTTGTTTGTCGAGATCTCTTGTTATATTTCAATTTATTTTATGGTCTTGTTTGTCGAGCTGTCTTGTTTATATTTCATATTATTGTATGCTATTATTTGTCGAGCTCTCTTGTTATATTTCAATTTATTTTATGCTCTTATTTGTCGAGCTCTCTTGTTTTATTTAATATTATTTTATTCCCTTATTTGTCGAGCTCTCTTGTTATATTTCATATTATTTTATGCTGTTTGTCAAATTCTCTTGTTAAGGTTCATATTATTTTATGCTCTTGTTTGATGAGCTCTCTTGTTATATCTCTTATTATTTTATACTCTTGTTTGTAGAGCTGTCTTTTTATATTTCATATTATTTTACGTTGTTAATGAAAGTTGAATTAAAGTTTAATTAATCAAATGCCACACTTGCCTAATGATACCATTTTATGGCTGGCATAAAAAGTTGTTGTTCACCTTCTTCTTTTGCCTTTCATCTATCAATAGAAACAAAGGCCCTCAACCAACCCAGGCCAAGCCCTTTGTAGGCTTGTTCATGATTGGTTGGGCTGTGCAGCTAAAGTTTTCATGGGCTAAGGTGGTCAGTCTCACATCCATCCTACTTAGTCACCTCTTACAACGTGTATGGGAGGTGTCATTGTTCCTATTCTTTCATTCCCTCATGGGTCCTTTTAACACATGGACAAAGAGTTGTACAGCTTATTTCAACATGAAGTGAGAAACTGCCTCACCCAGCAGTTGATTGATTGAAAGGCCAGAAGAAGCATTTATTTAACTATAATTTGTGTCATAGCAATATACAGCCAAAGAAATATTTATTTAACTATAATTTGTGTCATAGCAATATAACGCCAGAAGAAATATTTATTTAACTATAATTTGTATCATAGCAATATACGGCCAAAAGAAATATTTAACTATAATTTGTTTCATAGCAATATAAGGCCAAAAGAACAATTTAACTATAATTTGTGTCATAGCAATATACAGCCAAAGAAATATTTATTTAACTATAATTTGTGTCATAGCAATATAACGCCAGAAGAAATATTTATTTAACTATAATTTGTGTCATAGCAATATAAGGCCAAAAGAAATATTTAACTATAATTTGTTTCATAGCAAGATAAGGCCAAAAGAAGAATTTAACTATAGTTTGTGTCATAGCAATATAAGGCCAGAAGAAATTTTTAACTATAATTTGTGTCATAGCAATATTTAGCCAAAAGAAATATTTATTTTGGTATAGTTTGTGTCATAGCAATATAAGGCCAAAAGAAATATTTAACAATAATTTGTGTCATAACAATATAAGGCCAAAAGAAATACTTAACTATAATTTGTGTTATAGCACTCAGAATACATACATATATGGTCTGTCTCTCTCAGATAATGTCAGGGTGTAGGGATGTTGATTGTCAGAGGTAGCTGGAACACAAACAAAAGTCAGAAGCCAGCCCCATTTTCTCATGCCCCAGCATGTTTATTTTGACAAATTAGGCTTTCAAATTGATTGAAATTAGTTTGCAATTAAAAATTTTCAGGCGACTGGACGCTTCAATGTTTCTACCAAGGTTTACTGTTCTTATAGCCCACTGATTATGAATGTATCTTTTTTGTCCCTATTTTTGTTTTTATTTGCTGCTGCCAAATGCCAAAAGTCTTGAATCCAGCAACATGCCACATGTGGTTGACTACTCACATTTGTCCATTCTCAGTATCTCCATGGTAAGTGCCTTTAGGGCCAGAACATCGACTGCAGAAAGCTGCAGTTACCACACCTGAAATTTATTACATTGGGAAACGTAATGAGCACAACAAGTGCCAGCATGCTGTTAGGTCCTCAAACATGACGTATAATTATGTGCAACAACAACAACATGTTGGTAATGAAGAATATCGGCTCAATTTGAACAACAGGAATAACAGGATCAAGAACTGGAGCCCAACGTGTGAACTGTGACATAATGAATCCGGACCCGTGGCTGATAAAAGTTAAATGACGTTTTATTAAGCATCGTCTTACAAATTTATTACATTGGGAAACGTAATGAGCACAACAAGTGCCAGCATGCTGTTAGGTCCTCAAACATGACGTATAATTATGTGCAACAACAACAACATGTTGGTAATGAAGAATATCGGCTCAATTTGAACAACAGGAATAACAGGATCAAGAACTGGAGCCCAACGTGTGAACTGTGACATAATGAATCCGGACCCGTGGCTGATAAAAGTTAAATGACGTTTTATTAAGCATCGTCTTACAAAGTCAAATTACTCTATCTGCCGTTGTCTCTTTTTGGAGTGCCTGTCCTGACCAGGTCAGCATCCAAAATATATGAGCGCAAATATACAGAGATAAGTTACTGACCTGTACAACTAGCGGCCATTGTCTTGATTCAAATAACACTGAGTATCACCTTGAGTGTGACCAGTCTGTCCTTGTGTTGTTTATCTTCTCGTCTAGGTCGTGTCCTCAATTCCTTAACATTCATGATACTATTCTCTTATATCAATGTTTATTATCGGTCCATCCCTGGATTCATACTAGTTAGCTCCAAGCCACCACAATTTATGCCACGATCATTCAAACATGTCTCTCCTTTCCATGTCCTTTCCCAGTCTGTTTGTTGTCAAACAACGTCACTTCCTTGTTTACGTTGGTGCACACTCGTTTCTGTGCGTGGGTTTACCTATCGGTTTTTCCCGATATTACCTATCCATCATCATCATGTCTGCACGCTATGTGGCAACAAGGCACATAGAGTGCCCTGGTCATCTACTGCACTTGTATTCGCCTCAAGTCGTCTTGACTGTTTTGCCACTGGACTCAGGCGAGAGAGTGTGGTAGATGAATTGCACAACTCTTCCTCACTTTAGTCCAATTCTCGCGCAAGTCATTTTTAATCTAACTTTTTTCCCCTATACTTGTATGAGTTAAAAAAGTTAAAAGTGGAGAGGATTGACTTCATTGCACCAGGTTTTATCCCATATGGCTTGGTCTCTTTCCACTGGGTGTCTGCCAAAAGTGTCGCACTAACTCTGTAGCTCCAGCGATGACCCCCAGGAGTCTCAGAGAAAATGCACTCGTGAACCAAAAGATGTAGCCCAGAATCGAACCCACAACATAGACGCTATGTTGCCATGGCTCTCCATGTCTACCTGGTCGGCAAGCAAACGTCTAGCCACTATGTTGCCATGTCTAGTGGCCAGCAGGCAAGTGTCTAGCCATTATGTTGCCATGTCTACCTGGCCAGCAAGCAAGCGTCTAGCCATTATGTTGCCATATCTATCTGGCCAGCAAGCAAGCGTCTAGCCACTATGTTGCCATGTCTACCTTGCCAGCAAGCAAGCGTCTAGCCATTATGTTGCCATGTCTACCTGGCCAGCAAGCAAGTGTCTAGCCACTATGTTGCCATGTCTACCTGGCCAGCAAGCAAGCATCTAGCCATTATGTTGCCATGTCTACCTGGCCAGCAAGCAAGCATCTAGCCACTATGTTGCCATGTCTACCTGACCAGCAGGCAAGTATCTAGCCATTGTGTTGCCATGTCTACCTGGCTGGCAGGCAAAAGTCTAGCCACAATGTTGCCATAGCTTTCTATGTCTACCTTCCCAGCAGGCAATCAATGTAGCCATGGCTTCCCATGTTACTAATAGTACAGTAATGTAGAAAGACATTCAGCGTGTTGTAAACTGATTCTCTCATTGAAATTATTTTCAGATGTCTACACAAACTACTTCCAGGTGGCTCTAAAACGTCTTCGCTGGCTCCACTTACTTGCAGCCTCAGCACCAATTGCTGCCGCAGCAGCATCAGCATTTACCCCAGTACGAAGCAACAAAGCCTTTAGTGCAGTCAAGGGAGCCATGGTTGGGGAGATGGAGAAGAAGGTGGGATTGTCTGCATCTTTAGGTGCCACGAAAGGAGACAAGTCTAGCAGGGTTGAAACAGGAGGACGCTTGAGTGTTACTTTTGAGAAAGGTACCAAAGGTGACGAGGATATGGACATTGGTGATAATAGTTTGGAGATGAACTCTTCATTTCCTGGAGCTGCTTTCAGATCTAACAGCGAGAGAAAAACGACAGTTATGGATGGTTCGTATATTTATGGAAATAACGCTACAGAAAATTCTTTCTTGTCGAACAGTGTGCCCTCAGTGCAAACTGAACAAAGTTTAAATATTTCTAAAAATAATCCAGTATTTCCAGCAGAGGTTTTTGAAGAGGGTGACGATTTTGAATCCTTCATCCGCTCTCCAATTGGAGGAAATAAGAAACTCACAGGTTTTCGTATGATGAAATACACCCCTTTGCCACCAGCTAGTGGTGTCTCTAGAACACTTTCTTCCAACACTCATGGCTCAGTGGGTGGCAGCTCAGTATCTACTCTCTGTGGTGCCAGCCTCACTTCCACACCGGGGACTGCGCTTAAACAAACCCCAGGTGCCATAACACCCATTGCACAAGATTCTCCAGATGTCTTCTCGGATTTGTCAATGGAAGGCAGTATATCCCACCCGGAAACTCCATCCATTACACAGAACTTCTCAACAGTTGCGCCAGAAGGGATCTTAGATCCCCTTCCGGATCCTTCCATGGTGTTTGGTTCTGCTGCTTCATCAAGGCCAGTTCCAGGTGGGAGTGTGAGATGGCCAAGCAGCTCCCAGAATAAAGTAAGTGACTTCTCTTGTTTTCATTGAATAAACTACAAAATAATGTTTTCCTGTAGTGAATTTGAATAACGAAGACGCAAACAATAGACTGCACGATTTATTGCCTGGCATTTCAGCTTGAAGGATTTATCTAATTACTTTACTTTATGTTGTGTGATTTCTACAATGTATACCTGACGAGATGCAGCAAAATATGCCAGGCAATAAATTGTGCAATATATCGTTTGTGTCTTTGTTATTCAAACTAAAAGCCATTTGGTGTTTTAGTTTTAGTCAAGGATAATTTTTATTGCACTCAACAGCTCTAAACGTAAGGGGGGATCTCTGTGGTGAAGTGGTAAAACCATGTGCCTAGAACTCTGAAGGTTGAGGGTTCATTTTCAGACTGCATTGTTCAGACTCCGATGGCCCCAGGAAGGTAACCTGGCCAATAAATGTCTGAAGAAGTCGTATGTGTCAACGAAAGGCTCAAATATCACAGCTCTGCTATAAACAGGCACAAAGCAATTACGTCTAAAACAACATTCCGGACGGACACAGAAGAAGAAGAAGACTACGATGGCAATATTTCATGAAAACCTTGCGAGTTATTGCTGGTGCTACAGGTTCGCGTTTTGTGCAGTGCTCTCAGCAAACGGCTTGCCACTATGCAGGGTGAGACTGAGCCTGATCGGGGAAACCCTGGAGCAGTGAATTTGATCCTCTCACCTTTAACCTCAATACGTGATCCTCTCATAGGAGAATCTCCACACAGGAGAATCTCAGCACTGGGTACAAACTCTGTAGCTCCAGCGAGGATCCAGATGTGCATAGGCCACCATCTTCTGTTACTTTATATCCCCCCTTTGGGATAGAAGTCCTCAACCAACTCACTGCAGTTCCTCCTATCCTTAGATATCCCACACAGCTCCAGCCATCTCCTCCTCATATTATTCATTTCTGTTTCTACCACTCCTCTCCATGTGTCTTTAGGATTTCCTCTGTTTCTTTTGCCCTTTTGCTTCCAGGAAAAGGCCTTTCTAGTTACACTATTCTCAGGTTATCTCAATGTGTGTCCTAGTTAGTTAGTTAGTTAGTCAAGGTTCCAACTTCACGGCAATGGGTCGTCCCCATTATGCTCCGTTCCTGTGCCAGTGAATATCACACAAAATGCTCCCCACTGTCCAATGTGAAAAGTGGAATAGGCAGGAGTCTCGGCATCCAACAGCCCGCACAGGTACACTGTGCAGAATGCCAACACAAAATTAATCCACGAAAACCACAGATAATCGTCGATGGACTCGACAGTCACCAGAAAGACCTCATTGACCCTGGTTTTCTCACATGGCTTGGCCTTTTACCGCAGGGTGACCCGCCGAAAGTATCGCATAAAGCATGAACTCCGCAGCTTCAGCGCCGGCTCCCGGGAGTCTCCTGAAAAATGCACCCGTGAACCGAAAAGGCAAATTAGTCTATTCAGCAACAGCCGGTAGCCATTGGTCCGAACATGCAGGTCACTGTACAGGACAGATGTAAAAGCATTCCCCGTGAATTTCACAGCTCACAGTGCTGCCCGCGCACTCACTCAGTAGCAGGGCGACAGAACCATGTACTACCAGTCCAATATGAGGAAAATGTGATTGCAAACCATAGCTGCAAGCATAAACACGCCACAGGCCTAAACGGTTCAACGCCTAACCGCCATATCTAGAGCGAATTGTCTTTTCTTCACCTCTTGGTTCATTGATGTTTGACCAGTTCTCTCTATAAGCTCCACATTAGTGGTTCTGTCATACCATTTTATTCCCTCAGACTGGGCCAACCTGGAACTGAGCTCAATTTAAAAAAAAAAAAATCTCCATCTCGATGGGGAATCTAGCACATGACCACGGGGTAGGCAGGCAAGCATGCTAGCCATCGTGATACAACAGCTTCCAGAATTCTTAAACATAAAGTAGTAATGGCTGTGTGACTGCCTATGTATATATATTCTTGGGATGTTATTGTGCTGGCTTACCTTGTCTTCCACACCCACATTTAGGCATAACTGTTGGACAAAGACCACCTATTGTGCAATGTCTTATTAACCCCAGAGAAGTCTGGTTAGATAAAAATCCACCCCTGTCATTAATGAGGATTGAACTCCGATCTCTGTGTTGGGATGTAAGTGTGCTAATCCCTACATCTCCACTGTGCTAATCCCTACATCTCCTCTGTGATAATCCCCTACATCTTCTCTGTGCTTATCTCCTCTCCATCTCCTCTATGCTAATCTCCTCTCCATCTCCACTGTGCTAATCTCCTCTCCATCTCCACTGTGCTAATCCCTACATCTCCACTGTGCTAATCCCTACATCTCCACTGTGCTAATCCCTACATCTCCACTGTGCTAATCCCTACATCTCCACTGCTAATCCCTACATCTCCAATGTGCTAACCCCTACATCTCCAATGTGCTAACCCCTACATCTCCACTGTGCTAATCCTTACATCTCCACTGTGCTAATTCCTACATCTCCACTGTGCTAATTTCTATACCTCCACTGTGCTAATCCCTACATCTCCACTGTGCTAATCCCTACATCTCCACTGTGCTAATCTCTACATCTCCACTGTGCTAATCTCTATACCTCCACTGTGCTAATCCCTACATCTCCACTGCTAATCCCTACATCTCCAATGTGCTAATCCCTACATCTCCACTGTGCTAATCCCTACATCTCCACTGTGCTAATCCCTACATCTCCTCTGTGATAATCCCTACATCTTCTCTGTGCTTATCTCCTCTCCATCTCCTCTATGCTAATCTCCTCTCCATCTCCACTGTACTAATCCCTACATCTCCACTGTGCTAGTCCCTACATCTCCACTGTACTAATCCCTACATGTCCACTGTGCTAATCCCTACATCTCCATTGTGCTAATCTCTATACCTCCACTGTGCTAATCCCTACATCTCCACTGTACTAATCCCTACATCTCCATTGTGCTAATCTCTATACCTCCACTGTGCTAATCCCTACATCTCCACTGTACTAATCCCTACATCTCCATTGTGCTAATCTCTATACCTCCACTGTGCTAATCCCTACATCTCCACTGTACTAATCCCTACATCTCCACTGTGCTAATCCCTACATCTCCACTGTACTAATCCCTACATCTCCACTGTGCTAATCCCTACATCTCCACTGTGCTAATCTCTACATTTCCATTGTGCTAATCTCTATACCTCCACTGTGCTAATCCCTACATCTCCACTGTGCTAATCCCTACATCTCCACTGTGCTAATCCCTACATCTCCACTGTGCTAATCCCTACATCTCCTCTGTGATAATCCCTACATCTTGTCTGTGCTTATCTCCTCTCCATCTCCTCTATGCTAATCTCCTCTCCATCTCCACTGTACTAATCCCTACATCTCCACTGTGCTAGTCCCTACATCTCCACTGTGCTAATCCCTACATCTCCACTGTGCTAATCCCTACATCTCCACTGTGCTAATCCCTACATCTCCACTGTGCTAATCCCTACATCTCCACTGTGCTAATCCCTACATCTCCACTGTGCTAATCCCTACATCTCCACTGTGCTAATCCCTACATCTCCTCTGTGATAATCCCTACATCTTCTCTGTGCTTATCTCCTCTCCATCTCCTCTATGCTAATCTCCTCTCCATCTCCACTGTACTAATCCCTACATCTCCACTGTGCTAATCCCTACATCTCCACTGTGCTAATCCCTACATCTCCACTGTGCTAATCCCTACATCTCCACTGTGCTAATCCCTACATCTCCACTGTGCTAATCCCTACATCTCCACTGTGCTAATCCCTACATCTCCACTGTGTTAATCCCTACATCTCCACTGTGCTAATCCCAACATCTCCACTGTGCTAATCCCTACATCTCCACTGTGCTAATCTCTATACCTCCACTGTGCTAATCCCTACATCTCCACTGTGCTAATCTCTATACCTCCACTGTGTTAATACCTACATCTCCACTGTGCTAATCCCTACATCTCCACTGTGCTAATCCCTACATCTCCACTGTGCTAATCCCTACATCTCCACTGTGCTAATCCCTACATCTCCACTGTGCTAATCCCTACATCTCCACTGTGCTAATCTCTATACCTCCACTGTGCTAATCCCTACATCTCCACTGTGCTAATCTCTACATCTCCACTGTGCTAATCTCTATACCTTCACTGTGCTAATCCCTACATCTCCACTGTGCTAATCCCTACATCTCCACTGTGCTAATCCCTACATCTCCACTGCGCTAATCCCAACATCTCCACTGTGCTAATCCCTACATCTCCACTGTGCTAATCTCTACATTTCCATTGTGCTAATCCCAACATCTCCACTGTGCTAATCTCTATACCTCCACTGTGCTAATCCCAACATCTCCACTGTGCTAATCCCTACATCTCCACTGTGCTAATCCCTACATATCCACTGTGCTAATCCCAACATCTCCACTGTGCTAATCCCTACATCTCCACTGTGCTAATCTCTACATTTCCACTGTGCTAATCCCTACATCTCCACTGTGCTAATCCCTACATCTCCACTGTGCTAATCCCTACATCTTGTCTGTGCTTATCTCCTCTCCATCTCCTCTATGCTAATCTCCTCTCCATCTCCACTGTACTAATCCCTACATCTCCACTGTGCTAGTCCCTACATCTCCACTGTGCTAATCCCTACATCTCCACTGTCTTAATCCCTACATCTCCACTGTGCTAATCCCTACATCTCCACTGTGCTAATCCCTACATCTCCACTGTGCTAATCCCTACATCTCCACTGTGCTAATCCCTACATCTCCACTGTGCTAATCCCTACATCTCCACTGTGCTAATCCCTACATCTCCTCTGTGATAATCCCTACATCTTCTCTGTGCTTATCTCCTCTCCATCTCCTCTATGCTAATCTCCTCTCCATCTCCACTGTACTAATCCCTACATCTCCACTGTGCTAATCCCTACATCTCCACTGTGCTAATCCCTACATCTCCACTGTGCTAATCCCTACATCTCCACTGTGCTAATCCCTACATCTCCACTGTGCTAATCCCTACATCTCCACTGTGCTAATCCCTACATCTCCACTGTGTAATCCCTACATCTCCACTGTGCTAATCCCAACATCTCCACTGTGCTAATCCCTACATCTCCACTGTGCTAATCTCTATACCTCCACTGTGCTAATCCCTACATCTCCACTGTGCTAATCTCTATACCTCCACTGTGTTAATACCTACATCTCCACTGTGCTAATCCCTACACCTCCACTGTGCTAATCCCTACATCTCCACTGTGCTAATCCCTACATCTCCACTGTGCTAATCCCTATATCTCCACTGTGCTAATCCCTACATCTCCACTGTGCTAATCTCTATACCTCCACTGTGCTAATCCCTACATCTCCACTGTGCTAATCTCTACATCTCCACTGTGCTAATCTCTATACCTTCACTGTGGTGCTAATCCCTACATCTCCACTGTGCTAATTCCTGCATCTCCACTGTGCTAATTTCTATACCTCCACTGTGCTAATCCCTACATCTCCACTGTGCTAATCCCTACATCTCCACTGTGCTAATCTCTACATTTCCATTGTGCTAATCTCTACATCTCCACTGTGCTAATCCCTACATCTCCACTGTGCTAATCCCTACATCTCCACTGTGCTAATCTCTATACCTCCACTGTGCTAATCCCTACATCTCCACTGTGCTAATCTCTATACCTCCACTGTGTTAATCCCTACATCTCCACTGTGCTAATCCCTACATCTCCACTGTGCTAATCCCTACATCTCCACTGTGCTAATCCCTACACCTCCACTGTGCTAATCCCTACATCTCCACTGTGCTAATCCCTACATCTCCACTGTGCTAATCCCTACATCTCCACTATGCTAATCCCTACATCTCCACTGTGCTAATCCCTACATCTCCACTGTGCTAATCCCTACATCTCCACTGTGCCAATCCCTACATCTCCACTGTGCTAATCCCTACATCTCCACTGTGCCAATCTCTACATTTCCATTGTGCTAATCCCTACATCTCCACTGTGCTAATCCCTACATCTCCACTGTGATAATCCCTACATCTCCACTGTGCTAATCTCTATACCTCCAATGTGCTAATCCCTACATCTCCACTGTGCTAATCTCTACATCTCCACTGTGCTAATCTCTATACCTCCACTGTGCTAATCCCTACATCTCCACTGTGCCAATCCCTACATCTCCACTGTGCTAATCCCTACATCTCCACTGTGCTAATCTCTACATTTCCATTGTGCTAATCCCTACATCTCCACTGTGCTAATCCCTACATCTCCACTGTGCTAATCTCTATACCTCCACTGTGCTAATCTATGCATCTCCATTGTGTAATCCCTACATTTCTACAGCACTAAACCCTACATCTCTACAGCACTAACCCCTACATCTCTACAGCACTAACCCCTACATCTCTACAGCACTAACCCCTACATCTCTACAGCACTAACCCCTACATCTCTACATCACTAACCCTTAAATCTCTACAGCACTAACCCCTACATCTTGACAGCACTAACCTCTACATCTCTACAGCACTAACCCCTACATCTCTACAGCACTAACCCCTACATCTCTACAGCACTAACCCCTACATTTCTACAACACTAATCCCTACATCTCACAGCACTAACCTCTACATATCCACAGCACTAACCCCTACATCTCACATCACTAACTCCATCTCACAGCACTAACCCCTACATCTCACATCACTAACTCCATCTCACAGCACTAACCCCTACATCTCTACAGCACTAACCCCTAACACCACTACTGCTCCTGTACTGTGTGATCACTCATCCCTTTAATTGTGCCGTCTGCAGGTCCAGGTGATGTTAAAAGCGCTGCTGTTCTACTCCTTCCCTCCACATTTTGCAGCAGTGGTGAAAGATTTCTACTCTCAGGCATTCTTCATCCACAAGAGTCAAGCTGAAGGCTGTGGTAGGCGTTAACAAGTGTTAAGTGTTGTTGGGTGGACAGTTTAAATGTTAACAAGTGTTGAGTGTTGTTGGGTGGACAGTTTAAATGTTAACAAGTGTTAAGTGTTGTTGGGTGGACAGTTTAAATGTTAACAAGTGTTGAGTGTTGTTGGGTGGATAGTTTAAATGTTAACAAGTGTTAAGTGTTGTTGGGTGGACAGTTTAAATGTTAACAAGTGTTGAGTGTTGTTGGGTGGACAGTTTAAATGTTAACAAGTGTTAAGTGTTGTTGGGTGGACAGTTTAAATGTTAACAAGTGTTGAGTGTTGTTGGGTGGACAGTTTAAATGTTAACAAGTGTTGAGTGTTGTTGGGTGGACAGTTTAAATGTTAACAAGTGTTGAGTGTTGTTGGGTGGACAGTTTAAATGGTAGTGTTTTACACTTAGCATATATAAGAAAGTGATTAAAGCCTTCTGATACATTACGCATATCGTGTTAGAACCATTTCTTACAGGTAAAACGGCACTTGGTAGATAATGTGGTCATTTCACACAGACTGACTTGACTTGACTTGACTTGACTTGACTTGACTTCCCAAGACATTTCTGATACCCATTTTAGGCTGGGTTGACTTGAGGGTTCAGATCATTTTACAAAAATCAACACCAATTTGGATCTGAGCTCATGACCACTGGCTGGGAGGCCAGCATCTAGTTGCTACACCACTGAGGCTTCCATTCTGCATATATCATCCAGTGCCTTGCCAGCTGGAGTAGGCAATCATGCCTCTCCACAAATTATGATCTCCGACATCATGGATCAATTCGTGTGTTGACTCCCTTCTGTGACATGACATAAGACTGTAAAGAATCTTTTCATGCTGATTTCCTCAGTCTATTTTTCCAAAAATCTTTCCAGTTGTCACAACATGTTCCAGTTTTTGTCTTCTCGTAACGAGGCCAAAAAACGATGACTGCCTCTTTGTGATGTTCGTGATAAATTTCTTCGCGACTTAGCTTCCCTTAAAACGTCCCGATTGCATATATAGATCAGGAGAAAGCCAGTGACTGAGTGAACTGACAAGAACTGTGGAGAACATCAAGCCAAGTAGAATTAATCAGCAAGTTTTTTTCTTCTTCTGCAATTTATACCTTATTTGCTATATTGCCTATTTGAATAGGCTTCCCCCAACTCCCAGCAATGCTGTCCTATCTATTACTGTCTCCTACAGCTCCCTCCTTGTTCTTCCCATATAATACATTTGTTTCTCTGTTTCTCTAGCTCTCTTCTCTTTTTTTGTTTTTGTATATTTTTTTCTCTATGTGTTTGCTGAACTTTCAGTGAATAGACAAAATGAGCAGTCTGGACATTTTGAGGGAGGCTAAGTCACAAAATCAACTTGTCAGAAACGTCAGAAAGAGGCAGTCATAATTTTTGGGCCACATTATGAGAAGACAAAAACTGGATCATGCTGTCGCTTAGAAGCTGACAGGGTCGACTTCATTGCACCAGATTTTTATCCAATATGGCTCAGTCTCTTTCCGCAGCATGGAAAGCATCGCACAAAGCACAAACTCCATAGCTCCAGCGATGACCTGCAGGAGTCTCCGAGAAAATGCACCCGTGAACCGAAGGACGCGGCCCAGAATCAAACCCACAACCTTCGGAGCTCGAGTCAAATGGCTTGACCACTTTGCCACGGAGACACCCTCACAACAACATTTTCTGGCCACATTATGAGAAGACAAAAACTTAATCATGTTATGACGACCAGAGAGATTTGTGCAAAGTAAGAGATAGAAGAAGACAGCGAGGGAAATGTCTTGACAGTTGTGTCATGGCACAGAAGGGAGTCAAAACACGAACTGGTCCATGACGTCGGAGATCACAGTTTATGGAGAGGTGTGATTACCCAAACTTACTTGCAAGGCATTTCTTGATGATGTGATTTTAGGTTCCCCTTATTTTGTTTTTGAGTCCCTTCTTTTGTTTACCCCATGTGTTCCAGGAAAAGGACCTCTACTTATACTATCCTCAGGCTTGTCAGCATTTGGTAAACATATAATAAGTCAGCATCATCATCACCTTCCACCTCTGTATTGATGGTCACCTAGAGTGAATCTCTAATATTTTGTATCCAGTATAATTTCTAAGCAAGTTGCATATCATTTGCAGGACATTGCAGTCAACTCCAGATTGTTTTTGGCTGTTTGTGATTTCTTGGCAAGTTTACGTTCAGTAGTTTGCCATTGCTTTCTAAATGACCAGCAATCATTCCATTGTGTGAAACCAGTGCAAGGTGATCTACTTCCAAATCACCATTGGCTGTGCTTTAAATGCAGGATTGCGAATTGCATTCGTAACCCTTTTGCCACAGTGCCGGCTCCTGTATTCATCACATGCACTTATTCAATCTTCTCCTCTTGATTTTGTCCTCCCACATGTAATGTTGTCTTCCTCCTGAACGCTTCATTTCCACTTTTTACCCCTTCTCATTGAATAAAAGAAAGTCTCAATAGTGCGTTCGTATAGGCTGGTTCCATTCCATCTCTTGATGTTCTCCACCCACATTTACTACCTTCCTTTTGCATGCTTCCCCTCTACTTTTCCTTCCAGAATATCCTTTAACACTGAGATAGTGACCAAACACCTCAATTGTTTTACCTTGATCTCATACAATTATGGCTTCTTCAATCCTATTTTTTGTAATACATCTTTGTTTTCTTCTTCTGCTACAATATTTTTCTGATTTATCTACATAATCACATCTTGAAAGCTTCAGTTTTACCCTCATATTTTTTATTCATTGTCCATGCTTCTGCACCATACAGTAATGTAGAAAGAAGATCACGCTTTGTTAAATTCATAAGAAATACTGTTTCATATTGTTTAATGTTATTTTGACCATTCCTAATCTCTTTCTTATTCCTTCCTCTCACCTGCTGTCATCTGTATCAGTTGTTTTATGTGAAAACAACTATTGACTTGTTCAGGTGTCTTTCCATTCAATGTAATTGTCAGAATTGACATGTTGCAGTGTTTTATTGATAATCATGCATGTACTATTCTCTGATCTAGTGTTTGTACATTATCTGGAGCAAAATTTGCAGTGATTAGAAATGCTGGATTTTGGGCAAACTTCTTGACTGTGTGTGTGGGGAAAATTCTCAGTTTTAAGCTATCTCAACTCTTTTACACAAACTAGACAAAAATCATAGTTTTTGTTTTCTTTATATTTCAAAACAGTTTATTCCCTTAGTGATGTTGATTACATTGGAGTAAAAAAAATATATCAACGACCTTTTCATTTCTTCTAATTTTGTTGTAGCTGCTTAAATGTTTTTGTTTGTCTTTCAGCCATTGATGATGAGATGAAGAGAAGCCAGGCGAGATTTGATGAGGTGAATAGAAAAATGTGAGTAGCCAGAGGTGCCTTGTTTGGTTTTGCTACTTGTATAAAAGTGTAAAAGTAGTCCCATAGCAGATACTGACATTGGGGTAGGAAGTGTTAGGCCTTCACATATTCTAGGCTATGCCATATGAGGGGAGGTGGGCAGTTTACTTCCTCATTGTCTTTCCTTCACAGGCTATACTAGAAAATTGTCTTTCTGGTGCACATTTTTGTGAAAAGATGCTTAAAAGTCGACAGGGTTGATTTCATTGCACCAGGTTTTTATCCCATATGGCTCTGTTTTTTTCCGAAGCGCGGAAAGCTTCGCACAATGCATGAACTCCACAGCTCCAGCAATGACCGTCAGGAGTCTCCGAAAAAATTTACTCGTGAAACGAAGGACGTGGCCCAGAATCTAACCCACAACCTTCGGAACCCGGGTCACACGGCTTGACCACTACCACGGAGACTCCCATCATTTTTGTGAGGCTGGAAAACATAATCCTGCCTCAGCTGGGGATTGAATCTGGTGATATGCCTTGGCAGGCATATGCACTGACCACAGTATCACCATGACCCTTGACTGATATATATGCATAAATAAAGATTGACTGCAGTGGGTCTCCAACAGTATGTACACTTTAGTTGCTCACCCTGACAGGCCTCTGTTCAAATAACAAAGATACCAAACAATAATAGATTGCATGATTTATTGCCTGGCATATTTCCCTGCATCTCGTCAGGTACATACTGCAGAAATCGCACAACATAAAATAAAGTGATTAGATAAACCCTTCAACCTGAAGTAGACTCATATTCACACAGTATATTAGATAATCCTTCAAGCTGAAATAGACTCATATTCACACAGTATATTAGATACATCCTTCAAGCTGAAATAGACTTATATTCACACAGTATATTAGATACATCCTTCAAGCTGAAATAGACTTATATTCACACAGTATATTAGATACATCCTTCAAGCTGAAATATACACATATTCACACAGTATATTAGATACATCCTTCAAGCTGAAATAGACTCATATTCACACAGTATATTAGATACATCCTTCAAGGTGAAATAGACTTATATTCACATAATATATTAGATACATCCTTCAAGCTGAAATAGACTTATATTCACACAGTATATTAGATACATCCTTCAAGCTGAAATATACACATATTCACACAGTATATTAGATAAATCCTTCAATCTGAAATATACACATATTCACACAGTATATTAGATACATCCTTCAAGCTGAAATAGACTCATATTCACACAGCAATGTCAATCATCTACCACAGACCTCTGTTCATTTAAACATAGAAGCCACAAACAATTTGTTGCACTATTTATTGCCTGGCATATTTTGCTGCAGCTCGTCAGATGCATAATGCAGAGGTATATATTCATATAAAGTGAATAAATAATAATACTTTAGCTGAAACAATTAAAACACATAGTCACAAGTATTTTTTAAATGTAAATCATAAATTTGAAATTATTATGGGGATAACAGATACTCCACATTCGAACAACACTTGTATCTGTGTGTTTTATTTATGTGTAATATTTAATTTGCTGAGAAAACTCTTAGATACAAGATATGTTACTGCATACAATCACATGAGGGTACCTTACACATTCTCACCGGACGACACATTCTGTGCTTCATGTGTTTCTGCTGGAAAAATTTCTGCTGGAAAAAACTGGATGACATGGAAGAACTGGCCAGAGAATTCAACACCAGTATCCAGAGGGGTCAGGTCAAAGAAGAATGGCTACACAGCTACTTGCTGCCGCTGCCAAAACCGAACAAAGACCACTCCAAGATAAGCGGCTACAGAATCATTACGATGCAGAATACTGTTGGCAAGCTACTGGAGAAAATTGTAGCACACAGACTTGCTTGGGACTTGGAACAGCTCGGCTGCTTCCCGCCCACACTTGGGGGATACAGACGCAACAAAGCGTCATGGCTGAATGTGGCGGTCTTTGCTCAAGATGTTTACGAAGGATTTCAGGTCAGAGAAGAGACATGTGCGGCCGCCATAGACTTAGAGGACGCATATAACAGAGTATCTTTCAAGCACTTGATGCAAACCCTCCTCAGACTGAAAGTGCACCCTCACCTTGTACGATGGATAGCTGCAGTTCTACTCCAAAGGAAGGTGGTGCTAAGATGCGGGAGTTGGTCTTCTGAGCCGATAACGATATGTCCAGGATTGCCGCAGGGTTCACCACTGTCACCAGTACTATTCAACGTGTATACGGTGCCGATCACTGAACAACAGTTGGATGGGAGGGGTAGGACTCTATCATTCGTTGACGACATCCTCGTGTATCGACAGGGTCGAGATAGACAGGCGGTTGCCAACTATATGCAGGGCGAACTAGATCGAATTTCCTCATGGTGTGCTGATGCCGATGCCCTTGTCAACCCTGCAAAGGCAACGGTTACATGGTTCTCACTAAACAACCATATTGTGAAAACAGACCTGCCGGCAGTAAGAATGGATGGGAGCATTCTGAGTAGAACCCAGTCAATGACATATCTTGGCGTGAGGCTTGATCGTAGCCTGTCCTTCAAAGATCATGTCGACTATGTCATAACGAAGGCTCGAAAAGGTTTGGCAGCAATGAGAGTCATGGCGACTGCCAATATCGAGCAAAGACTGCTATTACTTCTGTTCCAAGGACTTGTGCTTTCACGCATCGAGTATGCCCTGGCTATCCTCACTGTCAGCCCTACACAGATTGGAAGACTTGAAAAGGTACAAAACGAAGCCATGCGCATCATTTTGGGCTGCACGAGAGACACCAGCTGTGTAGCAATGAGATACCTCCTTGACTTCCCGACAATGGAACACAGGATCAAGATCTGGAGAGCTCGTGCATACTTAAAAATAAGTGCAGATGAGCAGCACCCTCTGCATGACGCTGTATTCAGAGAAAAGGGTGACAGGCTAAAGAGGGGCAAATCATGGATGGGTCAGGCGGAAGATGTCGTCGGACAGGTCTGCAGTCTTACCAGTATCAACCCCGGCAAGGAATGGGTGCCGGTGCCTCCAGCTTTTAAGTGTACCTTCTCCTGCATTATCACACTCGACAGACGGTGCAGAGAGCAGAACCCTGCCGCTGTCAATGCAGAGGTTAACGCGCTCATCTATGATCACTCAGATAGCCCCGAAGTGCTCATCTATACAGATGGATCTGTTGTAAAGCAGCAGAGAAGTGCGTGGGCATTTACAGCCCGTTCAGCGGGCCGAACCGTTCAAGAATCCAGTGGTGCCCACTCTATGACCACGAGCAGCATGACGATGGAGGTGATGGCAGTTACACAGGCTTTCATATGGCTGGAATCACAGCATTATACCAACGTGTGTGTACTAAGTGATTCAATGAGCATGATTCAGAAGGTCGAAGCTGGATCTGTACGTAGACAGTGGACTGAGTCGCTGCGGAAGTCTGTTGTCCGCAAAGTCACCTTCATCTTCGTCCTGGGACATGCAGGAGTCGAGGGAAATGAACGAGCTGATAAATTGGCTGGCTCTGCACCCCCTGTAGATGGCCAGCCCATGGATCGTGCCGATGTCATTAACGCCCTTAAAGATATGGCGAGAACAGAGGATTTTGACGCCAGTGATTCCACATCGCTTTCCAGGATGAAAGACTTGGGAGTAAGAATCGGCACAGCCAGACGCGAGAGGTACATCGGGAAAACAAAGCGCCTCGTCAACCAACACAGAACTGGCACTATTAGCCACCGGACGCTGATGCATATGCTGGGGGGAGGATCTGAGCATCTATGGACATGTCCGGAGTGCAACGAAGATACCCCAA
Source organism: Cepaea nemoralis (assembly GCA_014155875.1). Taxonomy (NCBI): domain Eukaryota; kingdom Metazoa; phylum Mollusca; class Gastropoda; order Stylommatophora; family Helicidae; genus Cepaea; species Cepaea nemoralis. Next base: position 28,662 of record JACEFZ010002729.1, read on the forward strand.
CTGATAACTGATAACTGCTGGAAAAATTAAGGTCTGATTCCTTTATGAACAGACCACATGTTATCTGTATTGTCCTGACGTTTTTGGTGCTCGCTGGCTTTTAACTCAAGCGTAGTCCATACACACTACTTCTAGTAGCACTGGACTGAATTTTGCATATGGATTAGTTTTCCTTATTAATAATGTCCCTCACTATGAGGCGAACCCACTCCGACTTCAGAGGTACTTGTAATATATGTCTCCAAGACAAGGACGAGAAGTCAATATTTTAGTCCAACTGTCTAGTGTAGGGGTTAAACCCCTTACCTCAGCATTAGCACAATGGATGTTTAAGAACACATGTTCTTATCCATTCAGCCATGCTGACCTCTGCATTTTGAAAAGTGTTCTGACATGCATAAATGCATGTTTATTACATTGCTTATGTTGACACGTGCTCTGTGGCGAAGGGCAATTTGGAAGCAGACCACCTTTCATTAGTTTCCATACAATGGTATGAATGGCGGTTGTTAAGAAAGCAATGGCAAACTACTGAATGTAAACTTGCCCAGGAATCACAAATAGCAAAAACTGCTACATCCTGTAAAGGATATGCAACTTTATGTTAATTTAATCCTGCTTTTGCTTTCTGCAATAGAAGTTATCATAAACTCCTGCACAATACAGCAATATGTTGGCCCAGCCTACAGTTGGCAGCTATTCCCTGGTTCTGCTGATTGTGTCCAAACCTGTCTGCTGCAGCAAGATTCCTTGTTGAATGATATCTTAATGGTAATCAGCCGTACACATAGGCCGTGCTTCATTACTTTTACGTCATCATCATCATGTGATATGCCAATAAGCGTGGGCGGTCGTGTTTCGTCATCTCACATGATCACCAGAGTCACGGATCAGCTCTGTGTTCCTATCCCGACCATGCCACGTGCCCAAGCCATCTCGATATTTACTTCTCTGCCGTCCCTGGTTCTTTTCACCATCCCTCTTCCCAGTTGTCACCAAGTTTTCTTTAGTTATTTCTTCTCATAAAGTGCCCACAATATTTTGACTGTCTGCGTCTAATTTGTATAATCAGATTGCGGTTTTCATTTGCTTCTTATAGGACTTGCTCATTGGTATTTCTTTCTGTCCATGATATTCTTTGCTATGACCTCAGAACTTGTACATCAAGAGTGCTGTTTTTGTTTCAATACTAAATTATGTGTAATGAAGAGCCATCAACATGTCTTAAAGGCTAACGCTAGTGGACTGACTTCATTGCATCAGGTTCTATTCCACCTGGCTGAAAGCGTGGCACAGAGCTCGAACTGCATAGCTCCAGTGATAACACCCAGGGGCCTCCCAAAATGTAGCATTTGTGAACCAAATAAAGGAGTTTAAAAAAATTAAGCTACGATCCTCGTAATGTAAGGCAGTTGGCTTAACCACTGCACCAGGGAGACCCCAAAGATGTCTTGGGGCATGTTGACAGCAGAGATGGCACTGGATGATAGTGAAATCAGGACCATTGGGCCAGATGGCACGTGAAATACTAGCCACTACACTAGAGCGGCTTCTTTTTCATCACATGATGGTTGGTTATATAGTAATGATGTTGGTTGATAAGTGTAATTGTTGAATTGTGTCAGGGATGAGATGGGCCTGATGGAGCTGGTGTCTGGAGCAGCTGTCACAGAGATTGTCCACAGTCAGATAGAGAAACACATCGAAGATGAGTGCAAGGGCAACTTTGATACATCTTACCAGTCTAACCTGGAGGAGGTGAGGGGAGAGAGAGAGAGAGAGAGAGAGAGAGAGAGAGAGGGGGAGGGGGAGGAGGAGAGGATTGAGTGCAAAGACAACTTTGATACATCTTTCCAGTCTAACCTGGAGAAGGTGGGACAGATAGATGGATGAAGGGAGGGTGGAGGGATTGATAGATAGATAGACAGACAGACAGACAGACATACAGACAGACAGAGCAAATGACATTTGATAATTCAAGCCCATGGTCTGTTTATGGTCATCTACCTCATGAACCATACAGGGCTGTATAGTCTTGTTACAAGACCAACCCTTGAAATATATGCAGGATTTTCCCCCTCCATGTACTTCATATAGACTTCAGTAGAATAATATCTTGCAAATGAAAGCAGTTCAGTCAGAGTAGAACTCTAGCCATGGCAAATGTGCAAGGGCAACAATTTTACTTTAGTGAATAAGTCACAAGATATTCAGTATTGCATATTTGTGGCTGGTCATGGGGCATTTAGTAAGACGAACTTATTTTTTGCAGGATAGAGGTAAGCAACAGACATCATTAGTCATCATCATCCAGAGCCTTGCCGACTGGCCAGGGTGGTTATGATTCTCCACATCTTGCGGTCTCTTAACAACATGTATCAGCTAGTGTGCTGAAACTTTCTTGTGCCATGACAAAAGCTGTCAAGGGTGTTCTCTCACTGTCTTCCTCTGTTCACTCCACAAATCTTTCCAGTTGTCACAACATGTTCTAATATTTCTCTTCTTATGTTGTGGGCAAAAAATGACTACTGCCTCTTTCTGGTGTTTATGATAAGCTGTCTTTAATCTTAACCTATTTCAAAGCATTTAGATTACTAATTTTGTCTCTCCAAGGAATTGCCAGCATTCCTCTGTACAATCACATCTTTGAGGCCTACAGAAATTATTTTGCTTGTTAATTGTCCATGATTCACAGCCATATGTTAGAATTGATTCTACCAGTGTCCCTCACCATCAGGCGAACCCACTCTGACTTCTGAGGTACTTGTAATTTACGTTCCCAAGTCATGGATGAGACGTCAGCATTTTAGTCCAACTGACCAGTATAGGGATTGAACCCGCTACCTCGGCATCAGCATACCTGATGTTTAAGAACAATAGCTCTGATCCATTCAGCCATAGTTAGTTAGTTAGTTAGTCGACAGATCATCCTCATTGCACATCGAACCATTCAGTCCATAAGTGCTCGGATCCCCTCCTCAGCAAATCCCGCAACGTGTAGCGGCTAACAACGCCAGTTCTGTGTTGGTTTATCAATCTTCTTTGGCTTCCTGCGTAGTGTTCTTGTTTGGCCACCCCTCTTTTAATTTGCTGCTCTCACAGTCTGGCCATTGTTGTAGATTCACAGTCATCACTTGGTTCTCGCAAAAGTCTTACTTCTCGTAGAGCATTCAGAATGTCGGCCTTGTCCATGGCGCGTCTGCCCTCCACAGTAGCCTCACCTGCGAGCTTGTCAGCCCGCTCATTTCCTTGTACTCCCGCATGCCCTGGCACGAAGATGAAACTAATCTTTGCCAGCCGAGACCGCTTCAGAGGCAGCAACCATTCTCTTCGGATCGACCCCTCCTCTATCCTCTTGATCATGTTCATTGAGTCGCTAAGGAAACAAGCCCTAGTGAATGTCTGTGTCTCGAGCCATGTTATTGCTTTACTTACTGCCATGACTTCCATGGTCAGGCTACTTGTGGTTTCAGTGAAGGCACCAGAGTCCTCCTTCACAATTCTCCCTCCGGCCTGAGCTGTAAAGGCCCATGAGCTTCTCACATGTCGGACGACCGACCCATCTGTGTAGATGACCGCGTCACCGTCTAGCGAATTCTCGAAAATCAATGCTTGTACTTCAGCCTCAACAGCAGCCGGATTTTCTTGTCTGCATTTTCTATCTAGTTGGATGCAAACTGAAAAGGATGTGCAGAAGTCTGTTGGCACTTGCACCCACTCCTCGCCAGGTTCTAAGTCCTCAAGTGAACACACCTGTTGAAGAATGTCTTCGGCTTGACCCATCCACGACCGTCCTCTTTTTAACCTGCTGCCCTTCACCTTCCTAATTTCACTATGCAGTGGATGTTGTGTGTTTGCGTTAATTCTGAGGTAGGTGCGTGCCCTGCAACCTTGCATTCTCTCTTCAATGGTTGGAAAATCAAGAAGGTAGCGCATCGCCCTGCATGCTGTATCTCTTGTACATCCAAGAATAATGCGCATAGCTTCATTCTGTATCCTTTCCATCCTTTCTATCTGCTTATGGCTGAGAGTCAGGATTGCCATTGCATACTCCAAAACAGACATGACCAGCCCCTCGTACAGAAGACATAGATGACGCTGCTCACAGTTTGCTGCCGCCATCACCCGCATCTCTGATGACAACCAGATCCATTCAGCCATGTAGCAATAATTTGGGAATGGACTGATTGGTGTCCTAGTTTTAACAACTAGGTAGTTTATGGTCGCTACATCAGATATACAAAAGATGAAGCAAGTCTACATCGGACACATTAGCACAAGTACGGAGTTAATACAACAGTTGAAATAAAGTTAGGTGTATATCCTTTACAGGATGCCACAGTCAACCCCAGCATTTTTTGGCTGTTTGTGATCTCTTGGCAAGTTTACGTTCAGTAGTTTGCCATTTCTTTCTAAACGACCAGCACCCATACCATTTCATTAAAGAACCAACGCAAGGCGAGTACAACAGTAGCAATTACAAACCTCCAGAAGCTGAATAAATGACAGAATGCAGGAATCAGAATTATTACAGAACTAAAGAGTTCACCAATAACAGCAATGGAAGCAGCAGTGTTGCTACAGTATCTAAGAGAATGAAGAGAAGAGAAAATCCCCATCATGGTTGACAAGTTAGTTAGTTAGTTAGTTAGTTAGTCGACAGATCATCCTCGTTGCACATCGGACCATTCAGTCCATAAGTGCTCGGATCCCCTCCTCAGCAAATCCCGCAGCGTGTAGCGGCTAACGACGCCAGTTCTGTGTTGGTTTATCAATCTTCTTTGGCTTCCTGCGTAGTGTTCTTGTTTGGCCACCCCTCTTTTAATTTGCTGCTCTCGCAGTCTGGCCATTGTTGTAGATTCACAGTCATCACTTGGTTCTTGCAAAAGTCTCACTTCTCGTAGAGCATTCAGAATGTCAGCCTGGTCCATGGCGCGTCCGCCCTCCACAGTAGCCTCACCTGCGAGCTTGTCAGCCCGCTCATTTCCTTGTACTCCCGCATGACCTGGCACGAAGATGAAACTAATCTTTGCCAGCCGAGACCGCTCCAGAGGCAGCAACCATTCTCTTCGGATCGACCCCTCCTCTATCCTCTTGATCATGTTCATTGAGTCGCTAAGGAAACAAGCCCTAGTGAATGTCTGTGTCTCGAGCCATGTTATTGTTTTACTTACTGCCATGACTTCCATGGTCAGGCTACTTGTGGTTTCAGTGAAAGCACCAGAGTCCTCCTTCACAATTCTCCCTCCGGCCCGAGCTGTAAAGGCCCATGAGCTTCTCACATGTCGGACGACCGACCCATCTGTGTAGATGACCGCGTCACTGTCTAGCGAATTCTCGAAAATCAACGCTTGTACTTCAGCCTCCACAGCAGCCGGATTTTCTTGTCTGCATTTTCTATCTAGTTGGATGCAAACTGAAAAGGATGTGCAGAAGTCTGTTGGCACTTGCACCCACTCCTCGCCAGGTTCTAAGTCCTCAAGTGAACACACCTGTTGAAGAATGTCTTCGGCTTGACCCATCCACGACCGTCCTCTTTTTAACCTGCTGCCCTTCACCTTCCTAATTTCACTATGCAGTGGATGCTGTGTGTTTGCGTTAATTCTGAGGTAGGCTCGTGCCCTGCAAACTTGTATTCTCTCTTCAATGGATGGAAAATCAAGAAGGTAGCGCATCGCCCTGCATGCTGTATCTCTTGTACATCCAAGAATAATGCGCATAGCTTCATTCTGTATCCTTTCCATCCTTTCTATCTGCTTATGGCTGAGAGTCAGGATTGCCATTGCATACTCCAAAACAGACATGACCAGCCCCTCGTACAGAAGACATAGATGGCGCTGCTCACAGTTTGCTGCCGCCATCACCCGCATCGCTGCCAAGCCCCGCTTGGCCTTTGTTATCACCTGGTCTATGTGCACATTATAAGCAAGGCTTCGATCAAACCGTATCCCCAGGTAATTCATTGCCTGCGTTCTTTCCACCGTCTCTGAACACAGCATTACAGTTGGTGTTGGATTGTTGACAATATGATTATTCAACGAGAACCAAGTCACTGTTGCCTTTGTTGGGTTGACCATTGCCCCAGCTTCATCACACCAAGTACTTATGCGATTGAGTTCGGTTTGTAGTTCCACAGCAACCTCCTCTCTATCCTTACCCTGACGATACACTAAAACATCATCGGCATATGACAATGTCCTGCCAGGTCCAGTGATCTGCTCACTGGTGATTCTCACTGTGTAGGCGTTGAACAGTACCGGAGATAATGGTGATCCCTGTGGTAGGCCAGGATATATTGTTGTTGGTTCCGAAGTCCAACTGCCACATCTAAAAACTACTTTCCGTTGGAAGAGGGCTGCAGCGATCCAACTAAGGAGGAATGGACTTACGTTTAGTTCAAGAAGCTGAAACATTAAAAAATCCAGTGGTACTCTGTTGTATGCGTCCTCAAGATCAATCGCTGCAGCAACAGTTTCAGTGCCTGAGTGGAAACCTTCATAGACATCATGGGCAAAGACTGCTGCATTGGTCCAGGTTTCTCTTTTTGGACGGTACCCACCCAGGGTAGGTGGGAAAACACCTTGCCTCTCTAGTTGGCTTGATATTTTTCCTGGCAATTACATTCTCCAGCAGCTTGCCTACTGTATTCTGCATGGTTATAATTCGATATCCCTGAATTTTTTTGTGGTCTTTGTCAGGCTTCGGCAAGGGAATCAGATAGCTATGTAACCATTCCTCCTTGATGCTAGCACTCCCTATACTGTTGTTGTACATGTCTGCTAGTTTCTCTAGCTCATTGTCGGTACACCTATTTATGTCGTCGTATCTTATGCCATCAGGACCTGGAGCACTGTTTTTTGATCGTCGAAGCACAGCCTTGATTTCTTTCACTGTCACTGTGTCTTCATCCGAAGTGTTCTGGGCCTTGCATCTGTCTGAGGTGACCTCCTTGGCCAGATTCTGGCCTCCCATGTCTGTCTGGTTGCTCTACTCAAGGTAGCGTTCAAAGAGGGCTTTGCCCTTGTCCTCATCAGTCCTCTGCCAGATGAGGTCAGCACCTTGGAAGTCAGAAATGCTCTTATTCTTGACTACCCCACTCATGCTTTTATGTAGTCGCCAGAACAATTTCAGTGACTTGTCTGTGCTTACTCTTTGACACACCTCTGCTCATTTTTCGCTTTTAACCACCTTGACCAGTTTGTTTAAATAGCTTACTTTTGTGTGCATCTCTCTTTCTAAGTGCAAGCAGGGACTAGGATGACCAGCTCTGTTCTTCTTGGCATTTTGCCATCTCCTTACAGCACTACGCTTATCCACCCAAGCCTTCTCCACCTCGAAACTCCACGGTGGCTGCTCCCAGCTTTTTCTCCTGCCCTGAAACGTTCTGCGCTTGTCACGTCTTATTTTGCTCACCACATCTTGCCCTGTACTGTCATACTGGAACGTCTTTACCTTTAGCTTGTGCTGCCTGGTTCTGCCTTTCTCCACCAATATGCTGCAAGGGTGGTGGTCGCTGCCATGGTGTCCTAGGACACCCCATCTACACACTGTAGTGAGTGAAGGTGAAACTAGCGCCAGATCAATAGCACTGTCCTCATCGCCTGGACGGCTTGCTGTCCTGGTGACAACAGCCACTGTTGATACAAACCAGGTCGATGGTTTCCAGTGCAGTCTCGTGCTCCTCCCCTTGTGTATTGGAGGAAGTGTTTCCCCATGATCTGCCTTTAGCGTTGAAGTCACCACAGAAAATAACATTTCTCTCGTGCTGACAAGTTCAGATGCTTAAATCAGGACCCTCATATTTATGTTACCGGGGTCCATAAGGGAAGCAAAGAACAGTAAGACTGTCACCTGCCATGCATGTCATAAGAGGTGACCAAGGAGGGTTGGTCTGAGACTGGCTATCTCATCTCATCTCATCCTGTTTCTATTGTACCTTGTGATGTTGAGATGAAGTATAAACAGCGGGAGTTCAGCAACACACTGCCCATGTAGATGAGACTTCACTACTGGACTGGGAGAACAGTTTCAGTACTAACCTGATTCTGACACCCGGCTGTTTTATGGGCTTGAGGGGAAGTAGAGCTCAGCAACACACTTCCCACTTAGATGAGACTTCACTACTGGGCTGGGAGAACAGTTTCAGTACTAACCTGATTCTGACACCCGGCTGTTTTATGGGCTTGAGGGGGAGTAGAGCTCAGCAACACACTTCCCACTTAGATGAGACTTCACTACTGGACTGGGAGAACAGTTTCAGTACTAACCTGACTGATAAATCCAGGCAGTGTTCAAGGCCTAGGCAATCTGACCACCAATACATTAGACTTGGAGTTAAAACTCAGCCTTCCAGAGCCTTCACTTTCAATCAACCAACCGGCCAACTAGAATGCAGGTCAGAGGTTACCATAGCTTAATGGATAAGAGCGCTTGCTCTTAATTTTCCGGTGTACTGATGTTGAGGTAATAGGTTCAGCCCTTACACCAGTCATTTGGACTAAAATGTTGACTTCTCGTCCTTGATTTGGGGACTTAAGTTACAAGTATCTCAGAAGTCAGAGTGGGTTCACCTGACTGTAGGAACACTGGTAATAGGGCAAGCTAATCCATATATAAAAATCAGTCCAGTGCACTACAGGTAGTAGCAGGTGTATGGACTACGCTTGAGTTCAAGGAGGGTGAACAAAGCTACAAAAGAACAAAGTACAAGACATAAGCAGGGGA
>JACEFZ010002730.1:0-35349 GCA_014155875.1 Cepaea nemoralis
AAACAGTGTGTGAGTATTTTTGGGTATGTGAATAAATGTGTGCAAGTATATTAATGTTAATATATACATATATAAATAAATTAATATATTAATATTAATTTCACAGTCACTAAAGCAGAAAATCAGGGCTTTTGAATATATTTTTCGGTGCACTTTGGGGTAGCCCATATACATGCTCCTACTTCTAGTGCACTGGACTGATTTTTCAGTATAATCTTTTATTTCATACAAAGCAATGTATATTTATAAGTTGTAGTGTGTGTTTCTTTTTGTTTGTGTATATTACAGAGCGTTGCCGTTTGTTTGTGTTAAGTGTAACATTGTGAATAAAACATATACATACATATATATGTCAGAGCCTAGCTACGCAGCGAACATCGTTACGGCACCCGGCGGACAAGAGTTGTCGGCTGGCGAGATTCTTACCTGACACGCGACCAGCGCTGACGACAGACGCACGCAAAGCCACGTGACCCCACGAGAGGCAGTGGGCAGTGTGCGTGATAATCTCAGACCAAGCTGGGACAGGACTCTGAACGGACGTGTGTGTCGAGAGCAAGGCGTTTGTGTGAATCTCCGTGGTTGTGAGCTGAACGACTGATATCTTGAGCGCCAGACCTATGAGCTGTAATGTGGTTGTGAGTTATATGTTGTACATTGCTGTAATTATCGTTATGTATTTAATGTGGCAATAAATCCATAGAACTTGTGTTGCTGTGTCTTACGTCGAATCACGTTATACTGTACTGTCTCACATGTGTTAGCCAACGAGCCTAATAGAAGATCCTGACATGTGTGGACGTGGGTTGCTCGTCTTTATTTAAGAACCTAATATATTTAGACGTGTGTTGTTCGTCTTTGTTAATTAAAACTATAATTCTTGTACTTGTAAAATCTGTCAAGGTTATAGTGATGTACATGTGATCGGAAAAGTCTCAGTGTGATCCATTACTACATTGTCTAAATATGTTTAAGATCATTAGTAAATGTACAGTACATATTGTTTGATCCTGTAAACGTGTTAAACATTTGTGATTTGTGAAAACTTGTCACCGTTTGACCTTGTCAACATTGTGATTTTGCCGCCATTTTGACCTTGTCGCCATCTTGTAAACTTGATGTCTTTGTCCTTACTGAATGTCATCTTGATGTAAGTGATGTGTCATCAATGTTATTGAGTGTTCAAATACAGATAGATTGTCTTTGTGTATTGAGTTTGTGGAACGCAAAGAGTTTTGGAAAGAGTGTAACTTCTGTTGAAAGAAACACTGTTGACGACAAATTTACGACATACAATTATACTCAACGCCATCCAAACCAAATCAACACTTAGTGACTTACAGGCACACACCAACAAACACACGCTAACTTATTTCTCTCCAAAAACAAAGCAGGTTTTTGCGTACCATCCATAACCCTGCCGTAGAGGTCATTAGTGGTTCTGAAGTACGACCCTACAGTCTTTCTAGCCCGATTGCCCAACCATTCGTCACCATATCCAAGGGCACTTGAGTATATTTTTCTTCACTTTAACTTTACGTATGCATTAGTGGGCACGCATCGTATAGTCAAATCAATTGTAAGTTATTTTTCTACTAACCATTTACAACATATTTTGTGTGGTTGATTTTCATTGACATATTTTCTCCATCATGTCGTCATTATTTGATTTCATCGATATGGGTTTAAAATTAAAGTTAGAAGGTGATGAATTAACACAATGGAGTGAGAAGAAATACGCTGAGTACTGTGAACGCGAAGATAGAGCAGCTGAAAGAGCTGCCAAACAAGCAGAAGCAGAAACAGCCTTGAAACATGCTGAAGTTGAAAAAGCTGCCAAGCAAATAGAGGCAGAAACAGCATTGAAAAGGGCCGAGATTGAGAATGAAACAGAGCTGAAAAAGGCAGAAATAGCAGCTCAGAGTAAGAGGGAAGAACTTGAATTACAGTTGAAAATGAAACAACTCGACACTGAGACTGCAATAAATAAAGAGTCAAAGAAATCTGAAAGACTGGAAAAAGAAAACCAGTATAAGAAGTATCAAGGTATCGTTCGTAACTATACCTCGGGTGACTGCATAGCAGCCTTTACCCAAAATTTTGAGACATTAATGGAACATTACCAAGTTCCACTTTCAGAATGGAATATTCTATATATGAGGAGTCTATCTGGGGAACCTCTTAAAGTCATTGAAACCATCCCCAAAGACCTCAGAAAAGAGTACCATTATATTAAATCTAAAATAATGGCACATTTCATGTTAGACGAGGCAGGGTACAGAGAACAATTCAGTAAACTGAGTCCAAAATCAACTCAAACGTTCTCTGACTACCTCTGTTTAGTCCGAGACATTTTCAGCAAATGGACTTCATCAGCCAAAATTAACAAAAATTATGATAAATTAGAAGATCTCATCATTCGAGATAAGGTCATTTCTTCTATCCCATCATCTTTTTCTAAGTTCTTGCAGGAGAATGAATGCACAAGTGTGGAAGAAATGGAAAGACAAACACAAAATATTTCACATCAATATGCTAAGACCGTACTACAACAGAAACAACGAACAAGACGATACGACAGCTTGCACCGTGATAATAGATCACGAAGATGACGATTCTAGCGACGAGATTCCAACACCTACATTAGACACGACAAACGGCTTGAAGGAGATCAAGATCAATCCAAACCTAAGTCAAGCAGAGACAAACAGTTGCAAACAGTTGATACAAGAGTACAACACCATCTTTTCAGACAACCCAGGACAAACAGAATTAGTACAGCATCACATCACACTCACATCAAACACACCCATAAGATGCAGACCATACACCATACCATTACATTACAAGGAACAACTACATCAGGAAATCATCAACTTAGAAAAAAAACAACATCATCAGACGATCCCTATCAGACTTCTCTTCACCCATGGTCATTGTACGTAAAAAGGACAACACAATACGACTTTGCATAGATTACAGAAAACTGAACAAAATAACTGTTTTAGATCTTGAACCAATGGCAAACACGGACGATCTCCTGACAGAACTGACTGACGCTAAGTTCTTCACGACCCTTGACATGTCTAAAGGTTACTGGCAGATTGCTGTACATGAAGACAGCAGACATTTAACAGCTTTCGCCACGCCTTGGGGACTGTACGAATGGTGCAAACTTCCATTTGGGCTAGTCAATGCCCCAGCCACATTTGTACGCATGACACGACTCCTCCTATCTGACATTCCTAATATAGTTTGCTATATTGACGACATCTGTGTCCATACAGAGACAATGACGGAACATATAAAGATACTGGAACAGACACTAGAACGTATCAGACAGCACGGACTGACAGTGAAACCTTCAAAGGTGAGCATGGCTTACCAAGAGATATCATTTTTGGGGTACAGAATATCCAATGGCTTTGTCATGACAGACAACAAAATTGTCTCCAAAATTCTAAAACTGTCACTTCCAACAAATAAGAAACAAGTCCGCAGTTTGTTGGGACTTATTAATTATTACAGAAACTTTATTCCTGATTTTTCAGAGCTAACTGAGGTTTTTTCTAACTTACTAACCAAGAATAAACCCGAAAAAGTTGTAAACGATGAATGCCTACGAAATGCATTTCATAAAGTTTTGGCACACTTTTCTGATAAGAATTCACCTAATCTCATCCTTAAATTGCCCAACATTCGTTTACCTTTCAGATTGAGAACAGATGCTAGCTCCATTGCGATCGGTGCAGTCCTATTGCAGGAATACAACGACATCCTGCATCCCGTTTGTTTTCTATCAAGAAAACTAAGGCCCCGTGAGCGGGCATGGTCCATTCCGCAATTAGAAGCATTGGCCTTAGTAGAAAGTGTGACGAAGCTGTCCAAATATCTTCTAGGACGTCACTTTATCATCGAAACTGACAACAGTCCATTACGGTATATAAATTCTGCAGTACCATCAAATAATATGATTGCTCGCTGGTCCTTGAAGCTTCAGAATTTCAGTTTTGAAGTTCGCCATATTCCCGGCAGAATGAATACAATCGCCGACCTTTTGTCCCGTTGTCCGACAGACCCAGTAAGCAAGGTCTGAGTGCACTGTGTAATATTACACTCAGCCCAACACAGCCACCAATGAGTGAAGTTTTTTTCCATTCACCTACTGTGTAAGGTCTATAAGTAAAATTGTGATACGGTTTAGAAACCGACATATATAATATACTTATTTTAATCAAGTCATGTAATGAGTGTAGTATAATTGTGTAGTGTGTGTTAGAATGACAACAATATTAATTGTATATATACACCAATAACAATGTCACAGACGCTTAACCACTTACCAGAAGCGAACTTTACCATTGTGACATTTGTGAGTGATTTTCTTCACCGTGATATTTTAACATGTGCAAATGTGGACCGAACATTGACTCCTAAACCACCTCTGCAGCGAAGTTAATCCAAATTGTTCGACGTTTGAACATCAGAAATAAGAACAGTCGATCTTTATCCAGAAGTTGTGAACACATCGGAAATAAGAACATTCCATCATAATCCGTTGTGATACTATAACATCAGACACGAACTGTGAGAACATTTTACTATCCGTTCCGAAATAAAACCGGATCATTTGTGTTCAGACAATGTAACATCAACCAAATTTTTCGTTTCGTGTATATTTCCGGTGTAATTTAAAAAGTCTAGCAAAATTAGCAGACGACATACAAAATTTCAAAAATTTATGACACTTGTAAAATCCGTTTGAATCTATAAAATATAATATACCAATTGTGTACTTATTTATTTTGATTAGTGTAATCTTAGAATCATATCTTGATTAATGTATTCATATTACCGACTTTTTCTCGTTAATATGAAGAAACGTCAAGCAATGACGCTAAGAAATTAAATAATTATTGTAATGTATGGAATTTCTTAAATGTCAAAATGACTTCCCTTGCATTTGTGAATTACATCAAGGGCCATAATTTGAAACATATTCATTAATGTATATTGTATAGATAGACATTTTGTTGCTCAAATGGTTGGCACAGCAGGTAGGCGTCCACCAAGCATGTCATAGAGCTGCCAACATTGCAAACCAACATAAGAGCTCCTGACCAAATGAGGGCAGAGTTTAAGTGTTTAATACGACTAATACAAAGCCGTATTTCAGTCTGGCTAGATGGTTGTTGCAAAACAATCATATTATTACGTTTTTTTTCAAATAGCTGCGAGGTAGATGCGTGAAGCTGGTGCTACTGATCTGACTGGGTATTATTGCAATGAAGGTAACCAGCAAAATGAAAGGAATGATAACGGAAGTAGACTGATAGAGCTTTGCAGCCAACACGACCTCTATATAACAAACACATTCTATAAACATAAAGATTCGCAAGTATACACCTGGTATAAATGGAACAATCTAGATACTAAAAGCCAAATTGATTTTATATTAACAAGAAATAACAGAAAGAGAAATATATTAGATGCAAGAGCAGTGCCCAATTTCAGTATAAACACAGATCATAAAGCAGTCGTTGCCACAATAAGAACCATTAGAAGAAGAAGACAAAGAGCAGGAAAATACATGCCATGCGAATCAGTAAACTTAAAAAACCTTAAAGACGAGGCAGTAAGGGAAAATTATGAGAAAGAACTAACTGAACTCTTTGTAAAATTACCTACGGAAAGAAAAACAGTGGAAGAAGAATGGGAGATTTTCAAATCAAGCATTTTAAATACTGCAAAAATAACATGCGGAACCACGAAAAAACGCAAAACACGGATAAAGAAAATAACAAGTTGGTGGAACGCAGAAGTAAAGAAAGCGGTAAAAGAAAAAAAGGAAAAATATAAAAAGTGGTTGAAGAGCAAACAGGAATGTGATTACAGAGAATACAGAATAGCGAGAAGACATGTGAGTAGAATAGTAAAGAGGGAAAAACAAAAAGACTGGGAAGAGTATGGAGAAACCCTAAATAAAAACTACAAGGAGGCAACCAGAAACTTCTACAAAAAGATAGGTGCAATGCGAGCCAGAGGAGAACCCTTTGACCCAACTGAAATAATTAACAGCGAAAATGGAGAACCAATAAGTGAACAAAAACAGATCCTAATAAGATGGAAGCAGTATTTCGAACAACTTCTCAACATCCCATCAGATGTCACAGGAATTCAAGAGACCTACACAGATGTCACCGAGGAACTAGAACCAGACATACTAAAAGAAGAAATTATAGAAGCCATCAGATTAGCCCCATTAAACAAATCACCAGGACAGGATGAAATACCAAATGAACTAATTAAAGCAGCAAGGGAAGTAGGAACAGCTTGGCTACATAGACTATTCAACCATGTTTGGGTAGAACAACAGACACCACGAGACTGGGGAAATGCCATAATTATCCCAATTTGGAAAAACAAAGGCAGCAAAAGAGATTGCACACAATACAGAGGCATTTCACTGTTGAGTCATACTGGGAAAATATTTTGCAAAATTCTTGAAAAAAGATTACGAACTACTTTAGAACCCCAGCTAAGCGAAACGCAGCTTGGATTTAGGAAAAACAAAGGATGCACAGACGCCATTTTTGCTCTTAGACAACTTATAGAAAAATCAATTGAATTCAATGAAACACTCTACTTAGCCTTTGTCGACCAAGAAAAGGCATTTGATAGGGTAGATAGAAACAAGCTGTGGGAAATCCTTAAACAATATGGAGTGAGTACACATCTAACAAACCTATGCAGAAGTTTATACAACAACAGTGAATGCATAGTGAGAGCAACTGGAGAACACTCAGAACCCTTCACCATAAGATCTGGAGTACGACAAGGTTGTGTCCTGTCCCCTCTCTTGTTCATAACATATATAGACAACATATGTAAAGAAACCAGCCAAGCAGAGACAGCAAGAATACCGCATGACGAGAACACAGAAGAAGAACCATCTGCAAATCTAACCATTAGAGAACTCCTGTTTGCGGACGACCAAGCACTAATAGCAAAATCAGAAGCTGAATTACAAGACCACATGAATAGTCTAAACGAAATGTGTAGGGAACATAACATGAAAATTAGCACAAGCAAAACAGAGGTAATGACTATAACTAAAGAAGAACAAACAGCAACAATTCACCTAAACGAACATCCCTTGAAACAAGTAAAGAGCTTCAAGTACCTAGGAAGTATAATATCATCAAATGGCAGATCAGAAGACGAGATCGAAAATAGGTGCAATAAGGCAAATCAACTCATTGGACAAATGGCACCAATACTAAAGAACAAACATGTATCAATAACTACTAAGAAAGCACTTTACAACACAATCTTCCTACCAACTCTCTGCTACCAATGCCAAACCTGGACAATGACAGAAAAAGAGAAAAGAAAAATCACAACAACAGAAATGAGGTTTCTGAGAAGAATACTCAACGTATCAAGAAGAGATAAGATCAGAAATGAAGAAATCAGGACTAAAGTAGGGGTTAAAGCTGCTCTAGATTTTATTAGAAAGCAGCAAGTCAAATGGTTTGGCCATGCAAGTAGGCTACCAGTCAACAGCATGCCACAACAAGCAATGATGTACAGACCAGATGGAAACAGAGGAAGAGGCCGACCACGTAAACGTTGGACTGAGGGAATAACAGAATCCATGGGAATGTCGATATACGAAGCCCATAACCGGGCACTCTCACGAAGTTTATACTTCACCTCGACACCGCAAGGTACAAGAGGAACATGATGAGATGAGATGAGATGAAGGTAACCAGGCATCAGGGGGATGAAACCTGAATTGTGTTAAAAATTGTACTTCATTTGTCATTTCAATGCAACTTACATTTTTTTTTGTATATATTTCTATGCCTTATATGTATTTTCATGCATAACACTGGGAAAAAGTAGTCTCTGACATGAAATTAACACTACCCCAGTATGTACATACATCATGAATGAAAGATGGCATCTTTCATTGAGGTGCCCGGGGAGAATGTCAGAGCCTAGCTACGCAGCGACATCGTTACGGCACCCGGCGGACAAGAGTTGTCGGCTGGCGAGATTCTTACCTGACACGCGACCAGCGCTGACGACAGACGCACGCAAAGCCACGTGACCCCACGAGAGGGAGTGGGCAGTGTGCGTGATAATCTCAGACCAAGCTGGGACAGGACTCTGAATGGACGTGTGTGTCGAGAGCAAGGCGTTTGTGTGAATCTCCGTGGTTGTGAGCTGAACGACTGATATCTTGAGCGCCAGACCTATGAGCTGTAATGTGGTTGTGAGTTATATGTTGTACATTGCTGTAATTATCGTTATGTATTTAATGTGGCAATAAATCCATAGAACTTGTGTTGCTGTGTCTTGCGTCGAATCACGTTATACTGTACTGTCTCACATGTGTTAGCCAACGAGCCGAATAGAAGATCCTGACAATATACAGTTATGATAATATAACATTTATGGCATAGTGCATGTAGATACACATTCCTTGCATATGAATTCACTTCCACTTCCGCAAGCGGAATGCATGAAACACCTGATCAACCATCTCTCTCTCTCTCTCTCTCTCTCTCTCTCTCTCTCTCTCTCTCTCTCTCTCTCTCTCTCTCTCTCTCTCTCTCTCTCTCTCGTGCACAATCTCGTGCTTTCTGGAGACCGCAGTACGTATAATGCCCCGCGCTTGGACAAAAACTTTAAACTATCATTTCCATTAAAATGTGGCTTCTTTGTAATTTCTGGGTCACTTAGCTACCGAGGTGAAGGTCGTTGGTGTTGTTGCCTGATGACAAATTACAGGGTGACGCTCTAGTCCATGATACCTTTTGTTTGGGGGACAAGAATCAGGGATTTACTACTAGCAATTAGAGTCCATGGTCTGGCCTCAGGGAGATAATTGGTCCAAAGTTGTGATAGTGTCTGGGTGTCTGGGTTTCATATACAATGGGAAGGACTTAAAACCTGGCCACTAAAAGCCACCTTAGCTTACTGGGTACTTAAAGGGCTCATTCAATTTGTTTATACATGGTGGTGCAAACTTTTCTTTTGAAACATACCATTACCATATAACATCATTTTAATACATGAGATACCGCCTTGGTTTAAAGGCTGCTACACGTATGCACGCACGCGCGCCCACACACACACACACACACACACACACACACACACACACACACACACACACACACATACACACTCATACTCATACACATGCGCGTGCAAATTCATGCACCACACACACACACCTGCATCCACACACAGACGCATTCATATGTTACTGCCAACGGCACAGACACCCATCCTCAATATATTTCATGTTGCACATTCAAATATAATAATGGGAAAATTAATAATAATAGTAGCAGTAATAATAATAGTATTATTAATAATAATAATATAATTGTAAGATTATTAATACCATCAATAAACACATTTACAGATGTAAATGTATCCTTTGTTTAAAACAAGTTATTTGCTTCTTCTGTAATATGTGCTGTCTTCAGCCAAATCTTTTACGAGATTTGCGCTTGTGGGGCTAAAATTAGAATGTTTGCGACTTTTTGTTGATAAAGTTGTTGGACAATTTCTTTGTTGATTGTTCTGTAATTGTATAGTGCTTTGTTTCTTAATGTCCATATAAGATTTCTGTACTCTGCCAATAGAACAAGTAGCTTTGTGTGGATGTCTTGTGTGGAGTAAGGAATGGTATTTATCATGATTGCTTTGTAAACATCTGTTCTTTGTTTCGTATGAGTGTTTAGGATGTTTTGTAGGAGATTTCTTGTTGGCATGATTGTGTTGCATTCGTAATAGATGTGCTCTTCTGATTCTTGGACGTTCCGTCTATAAAGCTGACATTGTAGTATTTGTTTAGTTATTTTTGCTGTTCTCTCTGTTGTTAGGGTCATGCTGTAAACAATACTATATGTAATTTCCTTTGCTTTTGGAGTAATCTGCTTGTTGTGAATATTAGAGAAAATTTCGGTATAATCCTTTATGAAATATCTATGTCCTCTTTTAATTCTGAGATGTACTGGAGTTGCTTGTAATTTAGCTAAATGCATGTAGATTGTAAGTGTTTTCTTGTGTAGTAATTGTTCGTGTCCTTTAATGGCTGAAATACATGATTTGTAGAACGTTGGGAGAGTGCCAAAGTAATGTGAGGATGTATTCTTAATAGGTATTAAATGATTGATTGATTTAGGAACCGACATCACAGCATTCGGGACATTCCAATAAGCGCTCCGTCCCCATCCTCAGCAACCAGCGAAGAGTTCCAACACTAATAGTTCCAGTAGCAATCTGATTATATGTCCGTCTCGCCTTTCCTCTGTGCGTCGAGCGTCGGCCAGATCCCCTCGTCACTCCTCGCTGCCTCATTCTAACCAGACCATGGTGATCCATTTGCTCCATCGAGGTGTACACGTGCTCCCACAAGGCCGCAACCACATCTGCCTTGTCATGCATCAATACTCCACCAAGATTTGCCGAGCCAATCTGTCCGCCTGTTCATTCCCCAGCACACCGGCATGCCCCGGAGAAAAGATCCAGGTGATGCTTGCTACCCGTGACCTCCGAAGCGAAATAAGATAGCCTAACTCCAATGTAATAGTTTGCTAAAGGGTGTTTTTCTGGGTGTTGTAGGATTTCACCTACGTGTTTGATCCTAAGTGCTTGTATTTTGGTTGTTATGTCTTGGAGGGCGATACCTCCATCTTTTTTTGTCTTGCATGAGTGTAGTATGTTTGATACTGTAGATGGTGCTGCCAAACACAAAGCGTCTAATCTCTTTGTTTATGTTTGTGACAGTCTGACGTGGGGGGTCTAGGACTGTGCACAGATATAGTATTTTTGGAATTATATATGTATTAACAATGGTACTTCTACCAAATATGGTAGTTGTTTTGTATTTGTACCTCTGTAACATATCTGTTATTTTCTTCTCTAGATTTTGCCAAGTGTCTTTGTGTGTCCGATTTGGTTGACAAGGGAAGACCATTGCGTACAATTTTATACGATTGTTTGATGTTAAGTCAAATGGAAAATCCGCCTTATTTTTCCATTTGCCTATAGTAGATTCTTGGACGTTTAATTTTGCCCCACTGTCAGATTTATTGCATTAAGCAATCACATAGGCTCGTATCTACCGACAGATATGAAACACAACACGGTCACAAAATGACTTTACGTGACACGCGACAACTTACGATTCAAACATTTTATTCTCGCTGCTCATTCGTCACAACAATTACATACATCGCACAATTACAACAGCGATGTTACAATACAATCAATGAATATATATAAATACAATACAACTCACAATCCTACAACCCAGGGCACGGTTTCCTATTCACAAAGGCGTTCTATCTATACGTTCATGCACACAAGTCGAGCACCATTCAAACGTCCGTCCTGTACCACAAACCCCAGCCGTCTGAAGGTTAACCACTGTGAGCACACGCTATTCGGAGTGGTGTCCCTTCGTGGACTACATGTTCCACGCTTACACCGACTGACCCTCTCTGTCACATCGTGGTTACTATTGCTCATAGTTTGAATCTGGCCGTAATAGCCAGGCGCCGTTAAAGACGACGCGGCATAACTGGCGGGGAGATTATGACACCACTCCCTTTGCCGAAAAACGAGAACGTATCCAAAATGATACGTACAGATTTTTCAGTTGTCGGAAAGAAAATGGTATCGTCCAAATAAGCACGCAGCTTTTGTTCACCCTTCCCTGGTATGAACGTACCCCTGACATTGTCGTCCTGTCGTATCTTTTATAGAAGTGGCTCTAGAGCGACAACGTACAGTAATGGGGACAAGGGACATCCCTGTCTCACTGACCTAGTCAACCTGAAAGAATTGGTTAGGGTATGGTTTAATAGAATCCGACTTTCCGGTTTCAAATATAAAATTTTGACCCATGTCCGAAAATAATTTCCCACGTTGCAGTGTGAGAGAGTTTTGTGGAGGTATGAGTGAGATATTCTGTCGAATGCTTTTTCTTGATCTAAAGAGAGAATTGAGGACTGACAGTTTTTCATATGTGTGTAGTTGATGATGTCCCTTATGAAGTGAGTGTGTTGCTGGATATTCCGGTGTTGTACACTACATTGCTGGTCTTCATGAATGAGAGATGCCATTACTGGTTTCAATTTATTCGTCAAAGTCTTTGTTAAAATATTGTAGTCTACATTTAAAAGCGAGATCGGTCTGTAACTCTTTAAAAGTGTCTTGTCGGTGTTCTCCTTCGGAATAAGAGTGATGTAAGACGTGTTGAAACTGGATGGGAGTTCATGTTTGTGGAAAGATTCAGAGAATACTGCTAGTAAAGGGGGACCTAGAAGAGGAAAGAAAAACTGATAGAATTCAGCGGTAATACCGTCAGGGCCAGGAGATTTGCCCTTCTGCATTCCGTGAACCGCTTGTGTTATATCTGTTAGTGTTAATTCAGTATCTAGTGTTAGTTTCTGTTCCTCTGTGAGTTCTTTTGTGAATTTCATAAAGTGTTCTTGCACGTGCGCCTGTGTGTTTTCCTCTGTATAAAGGTTCTTGTAATAATCTTCAAAGGCTAAGGCTATTGGTTGTGGCTGGACTTGTATATTTCCTTCCCTGTCATTTAACTGGCCTATCTGTCTGCTGCGCTGTATGTTTTGTTCTAAAGCTAGGTATTGTTTACTCTGTATCTCTTGTGTTATAGTTTGTAACTTTGTTCGCAGTAAAGCCCCCTGAAATCGATGATGTCTGTGGAGATCTAATTCTTCCTGTAATGCTATGATGTGTGGTGAATTTTTGTCTGTCTGTATTAAGAGCTTAATTGCATTTTCCAATACTTTTTCTTGTTGTAGTTTTTGCTTGTGTATTACTGCTGCTAGTATTTGTGTTCTCTCTCGTATAGTTTGTTTAAGTGTTTCCCAGAGTTCTCGCGCATTACCCTCTGGTATATCGCTTGTGTATGTGAGGATAAGTTTTGTTATGCAATCTACATAGTCCTGATTTTGTAAAAGTGTGCTGTTAAGTTTCCAATGGGGAGATCTTCTAAGATGTGGTGTTGCTTGTACTGTGTTTATTGTTGCAACTACAGCCTTTTGGTCTGTGAAGTTCAGTGTCTCCTGTAAATGCTTGACTTGCGTTATACGATGTGTTATGGGCGCATAAATTCTATCTTATCGCGCTGCTCTATTATGCGCATTGTTTGTGTGTGTTGTATCTATTCCATGGGGATGCATCTGCCTGTATGCGTCTGTTAGCCCATGGATATCTAAAATTGTTTGCAATGTTTCTAATTGATGTTCCTCCTCCCCCGTTGTGTTTATAATTTGCATTCTTACATCTCCTTTTATAAGGTCGTGCGCCGAATGTACGCAATTAAAATCACCCCATAGAATGATGTTGTAACCCCGATATGAGCGTGATAATAAATTTTCCAGTGTTTGGTAGAAGAGCGGCTGATTTCTGTAGTCAGGCGGTGCGTGTATGTTGACAATTATGTATTTATTTATGTTATTTTTCACCTGTACTATAGCTATCCTACCCTGGCAGTCCCTGTCCTTCTCTATAGTCTGCCACCTGTCCGATGTCTGTATTATTGCTGTACCCAATCCGATATGTTGAGTACTAAGACTAAAATATGAGTGTCTTAGACCTAAGCATGTTGTGATATATGATGCGTGTTCGTCGGTTTTAACGTTAGTTTCCTGAATGAGTATAAAATCCGGTTTATATTTGTGTATGAGTCTTATAAGATGATTAATTTTGGATCTTATACCTCGAATGTTAATACTCATTATTTTAATTTCCGCTGCCATTTTTTTGTTGTAAAATAAGAAACGGTTGAGCATAATTATGTTTCTTGTTTCAAACTGTCTGTATTATTGTTATCATTTCTGGAGATAGTCAGTAGATTCTTTCGCCGGGCTTGAAATCTCTAAGTCAATAACGAGGCGTAGGTGAATAATTTGACAGGTTTCTTTGTCGTGGTGGTGTGTTAATATTATCACTGTCTATTCCGGTCATGGCGCTGGTCGTTATCTGTTCAGTATAATTACTTACACATTTCTTTTTGTTTGACCTGTACGCTTCAGGCGGTGTAGGGTAGTCGTGGTTGTTGAGGGGCGGCAGCGTGGTAACAGGTGTTTGGCAGGCTGGAGGTGTCGAGCTCTCACCGTCAGACAGGCTCTTGGTTGAGCGTCCCCTTTTCCGACTGACCAGCTGGAAACCGTCTTCATCCTCCTTACTATGATGATCTGTTTGGGAGTTCGAAGTGACTTCTTGTGCCAGTCTAGGTCCCTTCTTGATTTGTACTTTGGCCGGACATTTATTACTCCAGTGGGAGTCCTCCCCACAGACTGTACACGCCGTACGGCGCCCCGGAACTGTGATGAAGAGACGGTGTAGCTTGTCTTCTACCCCGTCCAACTCCATGTCCACGTAATGTGGCAGAGGTTCTTCCGGGTTGCACAGAAGTAACCACTTGTCCGTGCTGTTTTTCAGTTTATGCACTTCCGCGTTTATATCTCCCGAAATATCCGCGGCTATTTGCTTCACTGTCTCAACCTTTGCGGTTGTAGGCATCCAGTGAATCATAGCCTTGGTCTTTTCCTTCTCTATGTTTTCAATTACAATAGTTACTTTAGGATCCTGCAGTTCATGCTTCGTCCCGTGAAGCCGTTCATAATGAGCCGCCTTTGCTTCCGGTGTCAGCGTAGCGTACCATCTTTTAGGGTCCTCAAAACGGTAGATGGATTTTATCCCTTCCCTACCGATCCCGCAAGGCCCCCCCCCCCAAGAAGCTCGCCATCAGCGAGTAGTTGAACCGGATTACATGAGGTCCTGATATAGAAAACACAAGTGTGTTCGCTTGATGGAACGCTCCTCCCTCGAAACCTTCACTTGTGTTGACTTTGACACGTTTAACAATTTGGTTTTCCATCTTCGATAATCCGTGACAGAGGAAATCTTCAATACGGATGCACAGATACAGATACACATGGTGAAAACAATCGAAAACACTTCCACAAAATTGAAATCACTGATATGTTTGAATAATCCGTGACAGACGAGATTTTAATCCAGATCTACACGTGGTGAAATCTATCGAAATCACTTCCACAAAATTAATATCACTGATATGTTTGAATAATCCGTGAAAGAGAAAATATTACATCCAAATATACACGTGGTGAAAATGGGAAACACTTACGAACATTCGTTAGCGTTCAAAATCCATTTAAAGAGGGGAAGTCCCACGAAGAGGTAAGATCAAACGGAACTACGTTGTGAAGAGAAACCAGAGTGACAACGTCTGGGCGTCAGTTGGTGTGTATGAGTAAAAATTGTGCAAGTAGCTTGCAGTGTTGATGCATTGTATATATCATGGTAGAAAATATGTTTTATACACCTTTGTGTAATTAACTCATGTTTAACCTTAGATTGGCAAATTCTTCTGTTAATTTTGATGGATTAGCTTCTTTAACTTAGACATTTAATAAATATTTTATCTAATTGCCTTATTAGATAAAACTATGTGAGTTATTTCCCTTGCTAACAATAAACTGGTATTATGTTCTTATGATTTTACAGGTACGTAACTCGTGAACTATTCACACATTTGTATGTTGTTTAACTCCATCAGATCTACAGCTAGTGCTCGACTTACGACCTAGCAACTTACGACCATTCGACTTTACGACCACAATCACTAGCCACATCTAGGCGATCTCCATCCAGATGTAAAGTTTGTTTTTCTTCTGCCAAACACGACTCCACTCATCCAGCCTATGGACCAAGGTTTGACTGCGACCGTAAAAAGGCCAACTATCTCCGAAACCACCTTCGTTCAAGCAATATCCGCAATAGATGCTGACACAGAACTAACATTGCGAGATTTTTGGAAACACTACAACATTTTAATGTGTATCAAGAATATCGCTACCGCCTGGGAAGCTGTGACGACAAAGTGCATGAATGGCATCTGGAAAAATTGTATATTAAGCGCTATATTAATGGTTTTCATGGATTTGACAGTGAACATGAAGTTGAAACGATTCGGGAAAAAATAGTAAAACTCGCCAAAGACCTTTCTTTGGAGTGTGAAATTGAAGATGTCGAAGAGTTGCTAGACAAAGAATCTGGAGAACTTACAAATGAAGAGTTAATCGAACTGGAAGAAGCAAGAGTGGCGGAAGAAGAAAGAAGAGAAGCCAAGAAAGAAGAGGATGAGCCAGAAAGAAAGTTCACCACTAAGGGATTATCAGAAGGTTTATCTTTACTGAATAAACTTCTTATACATTTCGAAGCAATGGACCCAAACATCGAATGATTTGCAAGGAATGAACGGATGGCGCACAATGTGTTTCGTCCGTATCGTGAAATTTATGATGAAAAAAAAACAACATACAATTCAGACAAAGCTCACCATGTTTATGAAAAAACCAACTCCGGTACCCCCAACTGCTGCCTTAGATGACGACATTAATGATCTGCAGCCAAGCACCAGTGGCCAATAAAATGTTTCGTACATGTTTATATATTTTGATGTTAATGACAATTTGATGTGTTTTGCGATTGGGAAAATGTTTCCTATAGTATTTTCCACACCTCTGTATTTCGTATGTTTCGCAAATATTAAACCAGTTGTACATGTACAGTTAATGCAGTGTTTTTCTTAAACCTGACGATGTAAAAATAAGAAACAAAATGGTGTAGAGATGATACAAATGGCACAAAATGAACATCGAAAATTATGATTTATAACAATAATAAAAGAAATTTATGATATAATTTAACTTAAATATTTTTATAACATCACTTCACATTACTGTACACATAGCGTACTCAACTTACGACCAAATCGTGTTACGACCGGTCTGTCGGAACCGATCGTGGTCGTAAGTCGAGCACTAGCTGTAGTTGTTCTCTTGCATATGACTTTAAGAACTGGGGACTGGTGATAAAGAACTGGGGATTGGTGATAAAGAACTGGGGATTGGTGACAAAGAACTGGGGATTGGTGATAAAGAACTGGGGATTGGTGATACAGAACTGGGGATTGGTGATACAGAATTGGGGACTGGTGATAAAGAACAGGGGATTGGTGATAAAAAAAACAGGGGATTGGTGATAAAGAACTGGGGATTAGTGATACAGAACTGGGGATTGGTGATAAAGAACTGGGGATTGGTGACAAAGAACTGGGAATTGGTGATACAGAACTGGGGATTGGTGATAAAGAACTGGGGATTGGTGATAAAGAACTGGGGATTGATGATAAAGAACTGGGGATTGGTGATAAAGAACTGAGGATTGATGATACAGAACTGGGGATTGGTGATACAAAACTGGGGATTGGTGATAAAGAACTGGGGATTGGTGATAAAGAACTGGGGAATGGTGATAAAGAACTGGGGATTGGTGATAAAGAACTGGGGACTGGTGATAAAGAACTGGGGATTGGTGATAAAGAACTGGGGATTGGTGATAAAGAACTGGGGACTGGTGATAAAGAAATGGGGATTGGTGATAAAGAACTGGGGATTGGTGATAAAGAACTGGAGATTGGTGATAAAGAACTGGGGACTGGTGATAAAAAACTGGGGATTAGTGATAAAGAACTGGTGACTGGTGATAAAAAACTGTGGAATTTTTATAAAGAACTGGGGATTGGTGATAAAGAACTGGGGATTGGAGATAAAGAACTGGAGATTGGTGATAAAGAACTGGGGATTGATGACAAAGAATTGGGGATTTGTGATACAGAACTGGGGATTGGTGATACAGAACTGGGGATTGGTGATACAGAACTGGGGATTGGTGATAAAGAACTGAGGATTGGTGATAAAGAACTGGGGATTGGTGATACAGAACTGTTGATTGGTGATAAAGAACTGGGGATTGGTGATAAAGAACTGGTGATTGGTGATACAGAACTGGAGATTGGTGACCAAGAACTGGGGATTGGTGATAAAGAACTGGGGATTGGTGATAAAGAACTGGGGATAGGTGATAAAGAACTGAGGATTGGTGATACAGAACTGGGGATTGGTGATACAAAACTGGGGATTGGTGATAAAGAACTGGGGATTGGTGATAAAGAACTTGTGATTGGTGATAAAGAACTGGGGATTGGTGGTAAAGAACTGGGGATTGGTGATAAAGAACTGGGGATTGGTGATAAAGAACTGGGGATTGGTGATAAAGAACTGGGGACTGGTGATAAAGGACTGGGAACTGGTGATGAAGGGCTGGGGACTGGTGATGAAGAATTAGTGATGGAGAACAGGGAATTAGTGATGAAGAACTGGAAATTGATGATGAAGAACTGGGAATTAGTAATTGGAATTGGTGACAAAGAACTGAATTAATGATAATATAACTATTTCCATGGGAATATCGATACATGAAGCCCATAAACCGGCACTGTCCCATTGTTTATACTTTACCTAGACACCACAAGATACAAGAGGAACTAGATGAGATGAGATGATATAGTGACGTTGATTGCCCATGCAGCAAACTCATTGTGAAGCCTCCTACAGTATTGCGCCGGCTGCCTTGACTTCCCATTGTATTTCCTGGCGCTCTTCTTAGAAACATTTTTGTTTCCCTTGCCACACTCTCACCAATTGGTTCCACTCCACCAATGCCCTCATGACCATGGTAATGATGGTACAGGCAGGATAAATGTTTGAACCAACCATTGGGGGTAGTAGCAAAGGCAACAAACCATAATGATTGATTGATTGACTTATTTAGGAATCGACATCACAGCATTCGGGGCATTCCCATAAGTGCTCCGTACCCATCCTCAGCAGCCAGCGAAGAGTTCCAACACTAATAGTACCAGTAGCAATCTGATTATAAGTCCGTCTCGCCTTTCCTCTGAGCGTTGAGCGTCGGCCAGATCCCCTCGTCACTCCTCGCTGTCTCATTCTTGCCAGACCATGGTAATCCATTTGCTCTCCGAGGTGTGCACGTGCTCCCACAAGGCTGCAACCACGTCTGCCTTGTCATGTATCAATACTCCACCAAGTTCTGCAGAGCCAGCCAATCTGTCCGCCTGTTCATTTCCCAGCACACCGGCATGCCCCGGAGAAAAGATCCAGGCGATGCTTGTCACCCGTGACCTCCGAAGCGAAGCGAGCCACTCCGCACGAAGCCTGCCCGTCCTCACCCTCGTCAGCATGCTTTCTGAGTCAGTTACAATCACGATGTGTGTGTGTGTGTGTGTGTCGTATTCTACATCCAGTGGAGAACCGCAGTGACTGCCTCCACCTCCATTCTTAAGCTGGATGTTGTGGTATCATATGCCAGGCTCTCCTGCATCAAACGTCGACCATTAGCTTTGGCTATGAACCCCCAGCCACTTCTCTCACCTCTTGACACCGAACCATCTGTGTAGATAATCACATCACCCGAGTGAGCATTGTCCTGAATTAGTTGCTTGATTTCCACTTCCGTGGCCCTTGCTGGCCACTCCCTGCACTCCCGGCTTAATGTGATTATAACTCTGCACAAGTAAGTCTGACTGCTCCGCTGGCACTCTGACCCACTCCTCTCCACGCCTAATGTTCTCCAAGGGGCACACCTGTCTGATCGTGTCCTCCGCCTGAGCCATCCATGATTTCCATCTTATCAGTCGCTGACCCTTAACTGCGTCCAGAGCCTCATGCAGTGGGTGGTCTGTGTCTGCAGCTACTCTGAGGTATGCCTTCGCCTGCATCACCTTGAGCCTACCAGCAACAGTCGGCAGACCAAGGATGTAACGCATACACACTATTGGGGTGTCTCTAGTGCTCCCAGAATGACCCGCATAGCTTCGTTCTGTATGCGCTCTAACTTTACCAGCTGACTCTCTGAGACAGTGAGCAGACCAAATCCATAATCAATTACTGAGAGGATCAAGTGCTGGTATAGTGTGAAAGCATTCTCTGCTCTGTGTCAATTGCAGCCATAGTTTTAAGTGCACTGAGTCCCTTTTGAGATCTTGTCACAACCATCTCCACATGGTCCTTGAAGGATAGGCTCCTGTCAAATGTGATCCCCAGATACTTCAGTTTGTTCTCTCTGCTGACATTTCTACCATCTATCGCGAGGCTTGGGACATCAGCTTTTACAATCCTGTTGTCCAGAGAGCATTACAAAACAGCCGCCTTTTCCGGGTGGATGACAGCACTCATTTCTGTGCACCAGTCAATCACTTTATCTACTGTCGCCTGTAACTCCTGGGCTGTTTGCTCCCTATCTCTCCCCTGCCTATATGCAAGAATATCATCTGCAAATGTTAGTATTCTTCATACCTCTGGTGCTTCTAGGTTTGCAATCTTGCTCGTATACGCATTAAAGAGCACCGGTGAGACTGCAGATCCCTGTGGCAGTCCCGGGGTTAACATATGTGGCTCTGAGGTCCATGCACCCAGACGGAGAGCAACCCGACGAGAGTGCAGGACGGCTGCTATCCAGTTCACTAACCAGGGATTGACCCCATTCTCCATAAGTGCGGTCATCAAAATATCATATCGAACGCTACTGTACGCATCCTCGAGATCAAGCGCCACCGCCATCGTTTCCTGTCTACTCTGGAACCCCTCATAAACATCAAAGGCAAAAGTGGCTGCATTTGACCAGGTATCTTTTCCTGGCCTGTAGCTCCCCAGGCCTCTTGGAAGAAGCTTCCCCCTTTCCAAAAAATCCTGCAGCTTAACAGCGACTATCTTCTCTAAAACCTTCCCAAATGTATTTTGAAGGGTGATGATCCTAAAGCCGCTAAGCTTTGACTGATCCTTGAATGGTTTTGGGAGAAGGATGAGATAGCTGTGCACCCAATCCTGCGGTATTGATGCTGTCCTAATGCTCTGGTTAAAGCAGTCGGTCATCTCCTCCAGGTCTGCATCGCTCAAACCCTTCATGTGACCATACCTGACCCCATCGGGCCCTGGTGCCGTGTCTTTTGCCTTTTTCAAAATGTGTTTAACATCTTCCACCCGTATGATGTCTTCATACTGCATATTCTTCGTGGTGCCAGATAGCTCCTCTCTAACTGCATCCCTGGTGTCCGCATCATTATGATTGGTCTGCTCTAAAAATCTCTGGAGAAACGCCTCCCCTTTCTCTTTGTCTGTTGTCACGTGCACACCATCATCTCTATACATTGTTCCCACTGTCATAGGCCGATCTTTTCTCTGCATTTGCCTGTGCAGTTTCCAGAATTTTCGCAGTGTTTTATCACCTCCAACCTCCTTCATGAAACATTCCCATTTTGCCTTTTTGGCCTCTGCAGCACAGCGCTTGAAAACCTCCACCTTGTCTTTCTTGACATTTTCCGCGGTGTCCACTTCCTCTCGTGAGCTTCGAAGTGTCTGTCGCACTTTCTTTAGCTGTTTCACTGCAGCTCTCTTTGCTTTCCATGCATGGTCTACTTCTGGGGTCCACCATGGGGGCTGCAAAAAAGGAGATTTAACAGTCCTGTTGCATGCCCCTTGTCTGAGGCGTCCAAGAAGGCAATCGGTCCACTCATACCGGAAGGTCTTGCGCGCTCTCCCAGCTTTAACTTTCCTGTGTTTAGAGATCACTACTGAGCATGGCATGTAATCACTCCCATGGTATTCAAAACAGTCCACTTTACATCAAGGACTGATGACTGGGAGACAAGTGCCAAGTCAATAGCTGTGCCTGCATCGCCAGGCCTCATTGCCATTCTGGTCGGCCTACCATCATTTATGCAGACCATATCGGAGTCCACCATGGCATCCGCAAGGGCAATTCCCTGTCAGTTTTCTCTACTACTGTCCCAATCTCTGTTCCTTGCATCGAAGTCTCCACATATGAGTAGCCTATCACCTGATAATTCCTCCAGTTCCTTAAGCCAGTCCCAATGTTCCTTTCTGACAAAACAGTCCACTGTGGCATATACATTTATGATGTTCCAACTTAAGCCACTGTCACAAAGTAAATGATGACAGAGTGACAGATAGAGTGGCTATGGTTGTGTCTAGGGTATGTCCGTGTAAATGTGATGTTGAACAACAGATTAACCAAGATGCATCACAACCAAACACCAGTCAGTGAACAAGCGTTAATTTGTGCACATAATATTCCTTTAATTCTGAATTAACACAGACACATGTAACATATAAATCCAGGAACAATAATTCTCTAAGAATATATCTCCATCCCAATGGAACACTTCGAATAACACTGCCTCTCAGGCCTACTAAATCTCGTCCCACACGACAGGTATACTAGCCTCCCTCTAGTCCCGACTCAAAGTAACCCACTCTGGGTCTCGAATTCCACTCACTATCCCTGGAACCCACAGTGCGGAGTCTCTTCCTCACTCCGTCACAATTTTCCACGTTCTCCGACCACGACCTCCTCCTAGTCCGGTCTCAACTCAACTCCCCCTCAGCTCGGAGTCCAAACATCAACTGCCCCGTCAATCTTTGTCCCTGTCTTTTAAACACTTCTATGCCCACTCACAATGATCCACACAAACCCCACCTCACTGCTCCAACTGTCTGCCTCACAATCATCCTAGCCAGCTGACCTCTTCTCAGCTCCCCCTTCAATCACTGTCTTCTCATTTTCGCCCTCTGGGGGACTTACTATCCGCACTATTTTATCTCGTGAACTGTTTATATTGTACGGCCACTCACCTTAATGCCAATGGCCACAGGCATGTGTCACTACCCCACCCTCAAAAGAAAACATCGTTTTCAAATGTTGGGAGACTAAAACTTATTAAATATGTGACCCAGACACATTGCCTGGGTAGTCGTAAGTATAAAACCAACTTACTCTAGCTACCACCCTAAATAATATATCAAATGCTCATAGTATACTCCCATATTCCCCACACATAAATACAACCATCTTTCTATCTTGTGTACCAATGCATGAACTAATAGATCACATAATAATAAACATATCATTTAAAACATAATGCTTGTGTACCCGCAGGTCTCTTACTACTTCACGACCACACACCACTATTTTTGTACCGACCCTATATCAGGTGGTTCTGTTCTTGCATTAACCCTCCTCTGATTCCTGTCGATGCTGTGTCTACCTTTCGTGTACCCATGACTCATGGTACCTCTACAATTACAACATCTGTTTGCTATCCCTAGCCCTGGGTCAGTAATGTCGCGAACACTCTTTAGACCTAACTCAACTTTCCTATCTGCATATTGCACCGTTACACTTGAGTCTCCGTTTAGACTGAACTCTTTATTCAATCTTGGCCCATATATCTGGCACCTTGCTTTCTGCTGCATACGCCTTATGCCTATGTGCCCTGCACATGCCCTATCCTGAGCTGTTCTAGTATATCGGTCTCTATGTGCTAAAGGTACTGCTCCTTGCCCACGTGCAGTTCCACTATCTGAAAAGCGGCGAGTGAGAACATTGTTCTTCCTCTCGAAGCTCCATCTACCCTTCTTTGATTTTCTATGTCTCACTTTACTACACCCCTGGAAACATTTGTCAAGAGTAGTATCTTGTCTCTGGGATTCCCTACAGATACATTTGAGATCCATTCTCACCTGCTCAGCTGTCCTATCCTTGTCCTCAGTGTTTACTTCAAGTGCCTCTTTTTCTTCAGCTATACTCTCTAATTTAGGTTTTCTTTTGGTAACTACCTCGTTACTATTTCCACTATGCTTTTTGTCCCAATCAACGACTTCCTCTTCTGTACACTCTTTAACTCCTATAACATTTCATATGATGAGATCTGCCACTGGTGAG
This sequence comes from Cepaea nemoralis, assembly GCA_014155875.1. Classification (NCBI taxonomy): domain Eukaryota; kingdom Metazoa; phylum Mollusca; class Gastropoda; order Stylommatophora; family Helicidae; genus Cepaea; species Cepaea nemoralis. The sequence continues at coordinate 23,752 of JACEFZ010002730.1, forward strand.
TCTAAAACACATGCTGTCACTCTGCCTGTTATGTATGGTGTTTTTACTGTTATCACGGCTATTGGGTAGAATTCTACTGTCCCATTAAATGTTATGGATCTAATCTTTTTCCCTGTATAATCCGAGGAATGCACTAAACTCTTTCTCACCCCGTGGACGTACATCCGGAATTCCTAATTGTTAACGCTGGCCTATCATTAACAAACCCATGATGCATCTTCAGACTTCCTCCTTCATGGACTGCTGATCCTGCTTTCACTGTATGACCACATATTAAGACTGGCTGACCGTCTTTTTCAAAAAGAGGTTTGCACCCACTACAATCTTCATTGTTCAGCGTCTCAATTACTTGCGCTGCATTTGAGTGCTCTGTTTCTCTCATCCTACATTGATGACTGACATGCCCCTTCCTTCCACATTTGAAACAAGTGATCTCCCTTTTACTGTTGTTCGTTGGTCCATCTGATGGTTGTGCATCACAATCTGCCATTTTGTGTCTCCAGCTCCCACAATTCCAGCATCCGGCATAACTATTTGGCCATCTCTGAAAATTCCCCCTTTTGTATGGGTACCGTCCTGCTCTGCCAACATAGTTGCCACGGGAACCATTGTCTTTAGGTTCTTGTTCCTCATATCTTTGTGTTAAATCTACACTTTCTGATCTTGGTCTAATAACTGGATTCTGGTCCTGTTTCGTATACGCTGCACAGACTATTTCCTCACTCATAAGTCTACCTATCGAACTATTTGGATGTGCAGTCATGTAATTTTGCCCTAACTGAGACATTGTGTCTATGTCCTTCGGCTTACGTTCTTCGAAGAAAGCCACTAAATTAGTATTGCACGATGATAACACCTTGTCTCTCAGCATTAAATCCACAAATTTATTAAAATCTTTTCCTACCTCTGCCAGCTCCATCCATTTGTTAAATGTGTTCTTCACTGTGTTAACGAAATCTGTGAAATCTTGATTTGTCTCTGGCACTAACTGTCTAAACTTTGTTCTATATCCATGTTCAGTTAGTTGGAACTTTGTCAGCAAACATTGACGTAAGATAGTGTAGTTGTTCCTTTCTTCTACAGGTAAATTGAACATGGTGTCTAGTGCCTTACCCGTTAGCAACTCACCAAGTTTCATAGAATATTCCCCCTCTGGAATGCCTAAAGCTTTCACTGATGATTCGAACCTAGACAAATAAGTTTCAAGATGGTCCCGGTCTGTAAAATATGGCAGTTTTAGTCGTTGTGATGACTGCGAAGGTCTTCTGCCTTCCTCACTTTGTCCTTTAGATAGTTCTAGTTTTCTGAGAGCAATTTCCGTTTCCATTTGACACTTGAGTTTCTCTTTCTCAATTTCCATTTTCATTTGTGTCTCTTTCTCTTCCTGTCGACGCTTGGCTTCCATTTCAGCTAACTTTACTTGTGTCTCTCTCTCTTCCTGTAGACGCTTTGCCTCGCGTTCATTATGCCTCTCCTCTCTTTCCCAGTGTTGAACTTCTTTCAATTTTGCTTCTGCAAACTCCTGTAACTCTTTTCCCTTCAGGCTTATTCTTTCACCTGCTTCAATATATTCCATTAAAGTAGGCATCTTGTACTTGTGGACACGTTGCTGTCTGTCAGCCAACTATAAATGTGAAGACTCTGCTGTTAGTCTTTGTGTCACTTCCCTAAGTATACCAGCACTCCCTGTGTACGTAAATTCGTAGTGCTAAAATATCACTCAGTACTCACCCAGTCACTCTATAAGCACTAGGTATTGAGGGTGTAGTTACCTATACTCCCATATATATATATATATATATATATATATATATATATATATATATATATATATATATATATATATATATATATATATATATATCAAATAGCTGTATAAAAATTCCTGGAAATAGTGTTAAACATACATATACATACACAAATGAATGATGCACACTAAGTGCCAACTATTGAACGCTAGACGCATAGCCGGTGACACGCAGATGGATGATTACATAGACATAAAAACCACTGACATAAACATACCCATGAAAGACCATACCGTGCGCATAATATAAACTGACAGATACCATCTAGATAGAAGCTGTATTAACATAAGAATTACAACAATACCATATATCCAAAGAAATCAAATATATGTAACAGTAAAGAGAAAACAGTAAAAAGAACAAATATAAAATGAATAATGTACATAGATCTGACGATAGACACTTGGACACCGTGTATAAAGTCGAGACGACCCAATGCTCAACCGCATAAAACAAACTGACTCGTCAGCTGCCTCTCAACAACATACAATGTGTACCTAGACAATTTATCTTTGCTTTGTCTCCCCGCGAAACAATGCAAAAATATCCTACTTATTACGAACACTGGACCACATACAAATAATTACGTAACGCACAAGAACAATACTTAGGACGATGAGAGCAAGAGAAACAAAAAAAAAATCGCCGACAACAATGCAATGGTGAAATCTCATAAAAGTTCTTATTTTGTTTTCAATAGTCTCCGAAAATCGCCTGGAAATGTTTGTCGGTTACTGTTTTAAAAAGATTACGACGTTAGCTTCCCACAATGAATTAGTGTTCTGATGCGTTTTGGGGAGACGAACATCCCTTTAAAATCAATGAATGTTTATCTGCGTAGTCACTGTCGCTTTGAAGTGATGGTATGGTTTCACTGTTGCTGACCAGGTTAAATCAACGAATGGCAGAAAATGATCACGCGCTTTAAATCCGTTTTGCAAGTCTTTTTTGGTGAAGAAATGCGCTCATACTTGCGAAGACGGCACCTGAATGACTGTTGTGGATTGTTTCCTGATGACCCGATGATGACACACACATAAAGACATTAAACGTAAATCCTCGTTTCAGTAGAACAACAACGTGTTTATCTCGTTCTACTCTGGACAATTTTTCAGTAACTTTCCATTGTCCACGGCCTTGAACCCGCCGGTCATCTCTGTTTCTCTTTATCACAATAATCCGTGCAGAAACTTTTACTTTTCTGTGGAGCAACGATTGTCACCTTTATGTGTTCCCCACACTTTACTCCTATAACTCCCCTCCTCCTGGCGAGTTTTTAACCATGAGTTACCCTCGTAACTCCCCTGGCGCCCCTTTCCGTCTTATTTCTGCACCGAACTCTGAAGACGCCGTACACACACACACTCGCTGTCCACAAGTTCACCTGACCTTTACCTTTGGCGCCTGTCTATTTTTCGTGGACAATCTGTCCTAAACAGCGCCGACATTTTTGTCAACCCTACTTTTTCGCCTGCTGTCCGCCAGATGATTCTCTCCGCAGCGCACTTCTGTCCGTGTACTGTGCATAACCCCCGCTGTCCCCTCTCCCTCTCAGGGTGGGCAATTATATTTTTACCTGTGGTGGCTTTCTCGTGAAATAGCATTGGTTTGGAATACTGTCTTCGTTGTCCCGTGACAGTGGTGATACATGTATCCTCCCTTGAACTGTCTGCGTTAATTTATCTGACACACACCCAGTCTGACCGTTGTTGTTACTCGGTTTCAGAGGGTTGAACTTGGAAAACCATGTTGTTGCGCTTAAGGAACTGATTCGTACTAATGTAAATCCCTGTACCGAATTCTTTGATTGACGAGCCCGCACTTCCTCGTCTGTCACAAAGTAAATTATGACAGAGTGACTATGGTTGTGTCTAGGGTATGTCCTTGTAAATGTGATGTTGAACAACAGATTAACCAAGATGCATCACAACCAAACACCAGTCAGTGAACAAGCGTTAATTTGCGCACATAATATTCCTTTAATTCTGAATTAACACAGACACATGTAACATATAAATCCAGGAACAATAATTCTCTAAGAATATATCTCCATCCCAATGGAACACTTCGAATAACACTGCCTCTCAGGCCTACTAAATCTCGTCCCACACGACAGGTATACTAGCCTCCCTCTAGTCCCGACTCAAAGTAACCCACTCTGGGTCTCGAATTCCACTCACTATCCCTGGAACCTACAGTGCGGAGTCTCTTCCTCACCCTGTCACAATTTTCCACGTTCTCCAACCACGACCTCCTCCTAGTCCGGTCTCAACTCAACTCCCCCTCAGCTCGGAGTCCAAACATCAACTGCCCCGTCAATCTTTGTCCCTGTCTTTTAAACACTTCTATGCCCCCTCACAATGATCCACACAAACCCCACCGCACTGCTCCAACTGTCTGCCTCACAATCATCCTAGCCAGCTGACCTCTTCTCAGCTCCCCCTTCAATCACTGTCTTCTCATTTTCGCCCTCTGGGGGACTTACTATCCGCCCTATTTTATCTCGTGAACTGTTTATATTGTACGGCCACTCACTTTAATGCCAATGACCACAGGCATGTGTCAGCCACCAATCTCCATTTGTATACCCTGGACCTTTCTTGCACTGTGATTCCACTGGTTCAAGTCAAGTACCACATGCTTCACTCCTTCCTTCACCAGCAGACCTTGTCCATGTCTCTTCTGCCCAGTAGGGTTTATATAACTGGCGTACCCAGGGCAATGGTATTTTCTGTATTTAGCTCCTGGAGCATGAGGACGTCAAAATCATATATTAGTCTCTCCAATACAGGACCTCTCTGTCTGGCACTGCGACAATTCCAGTATCCCACTCTTACATAGTTGAAACCTAGTCTCTCCACTTTTCGTCTTGTTCTCCTGGCGCCTGCCCTCCTATTTCTATGCCGTCTTCTCACACCATTTATTGCAGAGTGACGAGACTCAACAGCAACGGTAGATATGAAGTTAAGCCAGCGGTGACTATAAAATTCAGTTTATTAGAAGAATCTTCAGCAATATAAAAATGCGTACAGCAACTACAAAAGTCAAAGCATCTTGCTGGCTGGGCGGCAAAGTCAAGACTGAAACCTTGTTTACCTCTACGTCAGCACGTGAGCGTCCCCAACCCCCTAGCTACGGTGCTCAGCCGTGCATCATCTAGTTATTTCTTTTCCCCTTGCACGCCGTGCCAGCTAACTAAACCCCGTATAACAGCCTACACTGTTATATTACCTTCCTACCCTAACAAGACTTTTCTCCGAAAAGTCTTAATTCCACAACTCATTTACCCCCAAATCCATAACCCCAGACACTTAACCCAAATAATCCCACAAAATTAAAGTTACCTCTTCTTCGTTTCTATAAATCATAAGCAATCCGCTTACTTATCCCGTACTAAACAATCTGAACCTACCTCTACTACAACTACAAAATCCATATACCTCTAACTCTAACCTGGAACTCCCATTCATTACACACCTCTCTCTATCCCCACAATTCATCTCATAGCCAGCCGCCACTGCCCCTACTCTACACTTCTTCTTCATTATAATATCCATCTACATTATTTACATATCGAAAGTCCATATCACAAAAACTCATCGTATAATATTCTTCACAAAGCAGCCCGCTTCATTTCATAAAATGTCGATCGAAATTATGGTTAACAAAAATTGAAGATTCTTATGAATTTTTCAAGCTATCATACTCTCACTAACCTCAACAACACAGGACAGACAGGAAAAATAGACAGGAAAGTGGTCGGTGCGCACCGAAGAAGTAAAATCATTATAAGTATTCATCATCATCAAATGCCGTGCCAGCTGGCGTAGGCGTTCATGGCTCTCCACAGATCTCGGTCTTTGGTTTTCTGGATCAACTCTGCTGCTGATATTCCTCCATACCACCGTCTCAATCCATCCAGTATCATTTCTCTTGGTCTGCCTCTGCCTCTCTTCCCCTCTATCTTTCCAGTTGTTACGATGTTCTCCAATGCCTCTCTTCTCATCACGTGACCGAAGAAAGATGTTTGTCTCTGTCTTATTGTTGTATATAATGTTTTAGTTTCATTAGCCTGTTTCAGGCAGTCATCGTTAGTTACTCTGGCAGTCCAAGGAATTCGCAACATTCGTCTCAGGAACCTCATCTCTGTTGCTTCTAATTTCTTCTTACTTTGTTCATTTACATTCCAAGATTCACTGCCATACAGCAAAACTGGTTCTACATAGCATTTCAGCACTCTCTTTCTTACATTCAGTGATAGTGACTTATTGCACAAGATACTCTTCATTTTCTGAAATGCGGCTTTTGCCTGCCCTATTCTGCTCCTAAGCTCTGTTGTACATCTTCCATCTGATGTTATAAATGCCCCTAGGTATCTAAAATTATCCACTTGGTTAAGGATTTTTCTTTCTATTTCTATGTCACATTTTGGTGTCACCATTTTCTTTGATATTACCATTGTTACTGTTTTCTTGATATTCAAGGAGAGTCCTTTCCTTGCACTCTCTGTTACTACAACGTCTAATAATTGTTGTAGGTCTGTTGAATTATCCGCCACCAATACTGTGTCATCTGCATAGCGTATATTATTTATATTATAACCTCCAACTAGTATTCCTGGCATCTCTTTGATCTCTCTCATTATAACTTCGCTATACAGGGAGAAAAGATCTGGTGACAAGACACACCCCTGTCGTACTCCTAGCTTTATCTGTTCTTTGCAAGTGAAAATAAACAAACAAAGTAACATACTAGCTAAATAAAACCACAATTCATAATAACTGGAGTCAAGACAAATCAAAATAGAACACTATCACCCCCCCCCCCCCCCCTTTTGGTATTCAAACATGTTTTCATATATCCCCACATTTTTCAAAATAAATATACATAATGAAATAGTAATCAAGTTCAAATAAAATCAACTACTTATTGTAACCAAACAACATTAGTCTCTTATATGAACCAATGTAATATATATCTATTCACTACAAAGAACACAAGTCATGCCTATTCCACTATTCTAAAACAAGTTTAACATTTATATGCACTGCGAACTACAGGTATTATTACTACAAAAGTCTTAACACAATCACCTTATATGCCAAACCATTATTAAGTCAAAACCAAATTTCTCTTCTGCTATCTGCAGAATTTTTCGTCTATGAACCCATCATTTCTAAATATGAAATGAAATGAAATAAACAACACAAATCAACAATGACGTCTTTTAACAGATTCTCTGGAATTTGCCAATTATTTCCAACTTATTATAGATAAGCTTAACCCAGCCTATCTGTTTTCTCACTTGCAACTAGTCTTCTCTGGACTATCACAACTTACATCTCATTCTCCCGCATTACTATATTCAATCTCCTTAACAACATTCCATTCTGACAAACGAATACCCGCATATTTACCCATCTTCTTGCACAATCTTTTATTCATAACCGTCTCACGCTTAACTGGTTATTTACACAGACTTCTCTATTCTTCCAAGCAATCTCCATCAACTTCTCATCTCTCGTCTGACACATCAACTCCCTCTTAACTTCGTTCAAGCATACAAAGTTGGCGGCTATATTTCTCATATCTCTCGGGTTACGTTCAAATCAACCAACAACCAGAAACACATCCGGCCAAGAATCATTTCAGCACACATAATCTAGCAAACTATATCTCTTTTACACACTAACCATAACTATCAACGATCTCTCACAACAAACCTCATTCCGAGGAGCCACTAACCTCGTAACCATCATTCCATACTTCTCCACACAACAACTTTCTCAGATATAATCGCCTCTTCTTTCTCCGCAACCATCACGTAATTACTTCATCCCCCTCACCAGGGACTCGCATTCTTCAAGCATCAGCTTCCACAGTTTTCTACTCTTAATACTCTCTCACTCTCAGCTGGCTATTTTACACAGGATACTCAATTCCTCCTTAATCTACATCTCCTCATCAGACACGCTCGGTTCATCTTACCTCTGCCAATGCTACTATATCTGCTTCTCAAACCAACAAGTGAAACTTTAATTCTACCTCAGACATCACGTCATAACATTTTCATACCCCTGTTACTCTTCTAAAAGCTCTGAGTCAAGCCATCTCAAACAACGCGTCAAGTCTAGTACGAGCATTCATAATTATTTTATCTCTCTCCGTGCAAATTCTGTGCTGAGTCTACCCTACTTTAATCACACCAGTTATACCTCACTCAACATGATCAACCCACTCCATCCGGCCATTCCGGACAAGGGACATTTCATTTTCCACATTGTCTATTCTCCCCGCACCACAACCAAACACAAGATATTCTTTATAGCGTACCCACGTAGAATATTCCACCACTCACCAGTTTTTAACATTATCTATCACTTGCTGTGACTCTCTACCCAAAATAACACTATTGCCTGCACCATATATTGTGATACTACACCAAAAAAAAATTCACCTGCTTATTTTAGACAGAAACATATGTATATGCTCAAACCGCAATTCATCTCGTAAGCCAAAACAATGCAATATGCCATTCATCATCCTCAGAATTCTAAGAGCTATAGAGCGTATCTAACCCAAATAGTTCATTGTCTCCTACTACTAGTGTGCGTCTCTCTTCATCTATCTCATCTTCAGTATCTATAACTGTCAGACTGTCATTAAAGTATTCCGGTCTTATGGTCATATATTCTCTGATCTTTCTTATGTCATCTTCCGTAGTCGAGTAAATTTCTGCTATCTGTCTATTACTATTCTTCTTCTTAAGTGCTTTCTTTCTATTTCCTCTATTTGCTATTCCTGTCTTTACAGCGTCGGTCTGCTCACTATTTTCTGTACACGTAACGTCTTCAGAATACTCACTAATGATGGTTCCCTCAACAGGCTTATTATATGTTGTAGAAGAGGAAGCAACATCTCTGTAGTCGGAACTCCTACAACCAATATTCGTTTTATTTATACCGTTACCTTTCATGTCACAGTCAGGGAGAAACTCAATGTCTCCATCTGAGGCATCTGCTACTACGTCAGTCGTACCTACATTTACTAGCAAACTTGCAGATCTGGCTTTAACACTTTTTCTAACTTTCTGTCTGGTGTTTCTTGGTTTTAACGGCTTACATACATTCTCTTTAATTTTGACTGGCGCAACCTTTTCAATTTTTACTTTTGCTGGTTCTGTAAGTTCAACCGTCTTAATAGTTTGTGTTCCCCTTCCTATCTTTTTAGTCGGTTGTACCGTGTCTACTTGAGTCTGCGTATTATTGGCTACCATATTACCTGTATCCGTTTGTGTCTGTGTCGCTCTTTCTTGTCTACTTCTAACAACTGAAAACACCTGTCGACCATCAGCTAAGGTTCTATTAGTCTGATGCTGATTTTCTCTTTTGTTTGACTTTGACTCAACCTTCTGATCTCAACCCATTGATTTCGCAACGTTCTCGCATCTTTATTATTGGATGCCAGGTTCCAGTTCCATCTTTTCTTATAAAAATTCTGTCTCTGCCAACCATTGACTTCTGGCCTGCTATGTTGTCTCTCTTCATACCTTCTTTTTCTCGTCACGTCGTTTACCTCCCGTCTGCGGTAGTTTCTGTCGTTGTTATAAAACGGTTGTCTTCTAAAGCATGTTGAACTTTGACGTGGCCTTAGCGTAATGGTATCATACTGGCCATTCGATTGGAAACCTCGACTACGTTGTCTTCTATAATTTCTTACCAGTGTCAGTATTTCTGCGCTGGTCTGCTTAACTCCGCGTCTTCTTTGCATTTCTCCAAAATTCCTATTTGGTCTACTATTAACACTTCCATTCTGTGCACTAACCTGAGCACGTCTGTTGCCACAAAATCTAAAAGTGTGTCCCCTCTGTCTACAATTCCAACAGACCATATTTGTATTAGCTTCTGTCTCTCTTATAGGATTTCTCAATTGTCTTCCTCTATCTTGATTACTTTCGTTATTATTTCCCTGCAGTGTCTGTATTTCTCCCCGTCTTCTCCACCCGTACCTTGCTTGTCCTATCTCCATAGGTTCCTCAATTCTATCTTCTCTATTGCTTCCTATTTCTCGTCCTACCCTTAGTCTAAATCTCCTTCTCAAACATTCTTCTTGTACAGCTATATCCACAGCCTGTGATAATCTTGCAGGATTTTCCCTCATAAGCTTGAATTTAAGTCCATCCGACTTTATCCAGTCAACAAATATCCCAACTAGCATCCTTTTCACCTCTTCACCCTGTACGTTCTGTCCTAGAAACTCCTCCTCAGCTAAATTAATTAACCTATCGCTGTATAGTTGAACACTTTCTCCATTGTTCTGCTTAGATTGTCTTAACACTGAGAAATCGTGTTGTGGATCTGTGATCTCCGCATACTTGTGAGCTAAATCGTCTTTAAAATGTTCCCAAGTCTCATCTGCCCCAGCTTCTAATTTCCTCCTAATATGATCCGAGACCGGTGATACAGTGGCCTGGTAAGCAATTTTTTTCTTTTCTTCGTCCGTGGCTCCTACTAAGAAAGAGTGTTTTTCTACCGCTGTCATCCATTTCTTAAAATCTCTGGCTTGTCCACTGAATTTTTCAATGTCTGTACTTACTCCTTGTTGTTTTATTGCTGTGTTAAGTCTGCCTATTGCTCTACCTACTCCACCTAAAATTTGTGTCAACGCCGCCTCATCCTGTGCCATTTTAGTGTCTTTGTTAATTACTCAAATAAGTTCATTCAATGAAATTTTTTTATTGCACAGTTACAATTAAAATCAGATATAATCAATACAGTTTTTATGTAAGGATACCCTTGAGGCTGCAAGTTTCCAAGCGAGTAGTGTCCTTCAAGGTACTTCCAAATGAGGAGAGCTTGGCATTTGCTTCTGTTCTTTTAGTTTCAATCCTGGAAAACCTCTGGATCCAGTTATCTGGCTTCGCTAGTGTGATGAGCAACTTCACCCGTGGTTGGGCACGTCTGACTTCACCCGTGAAAGGGCACTTCTGACTTCACCCGTGAAAGGGCACTTCTGATTTACGTGGTTCTTCTGTATCGTTTTGGTCTGGAAACGCCTCGAGCTCAACTTCGGTCAGATGAACAAGGCGATTGGAATAGGATCTCCTCTTTAGCAGGGCCGGCAACCATTATGCCCACCCGCCTCAGAGGAGCCCAATACAGCTGAATCGCACTTTATGATAAACATCTTCATGAGCTGGACATTTTCCTCTTGAACTTGAGTAATCTTCAGCGTTGTTGCGGCTGCCCAATTAGATCAGTTTTCAAATCAGCAAAACGATTTTACGGCCGCAGGTATACCCTTGGAAGAAATGGCATGGTAGCAATTCAGGTTCGTAACATTGAGATACTCGGTTAGATGATGTATCCAGTATCCAACAGCCGCGTATAGGAGTGACCCAACAGAGCCCGGGGCTGACTTGACAACGTGCTCTTATAGCCGCCCTTTGCAAATGACGATATAGAGCAGCAGCCTCTTGAGAACGACCGTTTCAGGCCACGGCTATGGTAATAGAAGCCTCCATCTTTTCCAACTGCGTTCAGCTATAGTTTAGAAACGTAGCATGCCTTTCTTTAAACGCACTTCGGAAAATTCCTGCCGTGTTCAATACTTCGCGTTTTCCTCAACAATCCATGATTCAAGATCCTGGTCAATGAGGCTCCAATTTGAGTCTATTGCAGAGTGACGAGACTCAACAGCAACGGTAGATATGAAGTTAAGCCAGCGGTGACTATAAAATTCAGTTTATTAGAAGAATCTTCAGCAATATAAAAATGCGTACAGCAACTAC
>JACEFZ010002731.1:0-39790 GCA_014155875.1 Cepaea nemoralis
TTTTAATTTTTAAAACCCCCCCGGAAAAGGAAAAAGGGCCACCTGTACGTCCGTGCATTCAGGCCTATAACAGTTGATGGCTCTGTCATACCACAGACTCATTGCATATTCTTGCTTCTTCCTGCATCGAGACTTCTTTTTTTCCTGTTCCAGACATTGCTACTTCGGGACCAGACAGGTATTATTAAACTTCTTTCAACCCCAGTTAGTTAGTTAGTTAGTTAGTTAGTTAGTTAGTTAGTAGTTAGTTGGTTGGTTGATTGTTTGGTTGGTTGGTTGGTTGGTTGGCTGGTTGGTTAGTTAGTTAGTTATTTAGTTAGTTAGTCGACAGATCATCCTTGTTGCACACCGAACCATTCAGTCCATACTCAACTATCTCCTGCCTAGACCGTTTTGTGTGTATTAATTTCCTTCTCTGCCAGACAGTTCTTACTGAACTTATTCCGGTTCAGACATCTGCCACTCAGCCCTATTCTGCCTATTCTGTCTGTGAATTCCTTTCTATGCCAGACAGTTGCTAGTTAACGTTTTTGTGCCCCAGACAATTGTTACTGAATATCCCTTTGCCCTGAACAGTTATTCCTCAATCTCTTCTTTTCCAGACAGTTGCTACTGAGTTCTTTCTGCACAAGACAGTTATTAATGAACCTCTTTCTGCAATAGACAGTTATTGATGAACCGCAATTTGCACCAATCACTTAATGCGTACAATTCAACTGCCTGGGCTGGAATTTTAAAAAAAAATGTGTGCGATGAATGAAACATCAAATGAGCGTATGGTGCGTCGGCTAGAATCAAATGTAATAAAATACTTCCAATGGGTGATCATCTTACTATCTGTCTGTTTGTCTGAAGGTTGGTCGGTCGGTCGGCCTGCCTGTCTGTCTTTTCGTCCGTCCAATCGATCCGTCCTCCACGGCTGACCCGCCAGTCTGTCTACCTAGACCCGCCAGTCTGTCTACCTATCTGATCTGTCTATTCCCATACGGATTATGACTAATGTTATAATAAACTTGCTACGCAGTTCATGTTGATGTGCTCCAACATCTCATTAACAACGTACCGCGAGGTGAGTAAACAGGTTGTCTGCAAGATCTGCCTCCCATCACCGGTACCCTGGTTCGAACGAGTTAAAACAAGTTTCTAGCTATTGATCAATGTTGAACGTTGCTATCAATCTGTGCCATTGTTTGTGATGCTTTAGCAGGTCAAGGTACTCATGAAAATGTTTTGTTTTTCACTGGGATTTATTCTTTTGTTAAACAGATGGTCAGGTAAATTGTTTTTTCAGTAACTTAGCTTTGTATAGAATAACAGTTGTCAGATATGTATGTATTATCACGTTGAATTGAGTTGAGCTGAACAAGCCTCGACATCACAGCAATCGGGAAATGTCCATACGCGAAACAACGAGCCAAGAGTTGCAATGCTAATGGTACCAGTTGCAATATGTTTTGTGTCCATCTGGTCTTTTCTCGGAGCACTGAGTGTCGACGAGATCCTCTGGTGACTCCCTGCCACATCATTCTCTCTAAGCAACGATTGTGTATCTGTTCTTCCACACCATACTCACGATCCTCAAAGGCCCCGACCATATCTGTCCTGTCATTCACCAACACCCCTCTTGGCGGTGCAGATCCAGCCAATTTGTCCGCCTGCTCATTTCCCAACACACCAGTATGCTCTGGGGGAAATGATCACGTTTAAACATGATCACTGTTATACTGCACAGACCATCTAAAGTAGAAGGGGATGTGAGAAACTCCACCACCTTAAGTCTAGTTCAATGAAGGGAAACTGACAACTGAATTCCCAAACGCAGCAAGACTGCAGCAAACGTGGTCTCGGGGTAAAGAATAAGTGAACATTTGTCCACTTTGGCAGAGTAGGGCACTCACTTGTCCCGATGTAGCTAGTTCTGACCCTAACAGAATAGGGCACGCATCTCTCCCAGAGTAAACCATTTTGCACCTGAGCAGAGCACTCACTTCCCCCGACAAGAAACTGGGCAGAGCAGGGGACTAATTTATGCCGACAAGAATCTGGGCAAATAGCAGAGCACGTATTTATACCGGCTATAAGAAACAGCAGAACAGGACACTCACCTTTCCAGATAGCAGGAAATTGCTGTCAAAGCTAGAAGTGACAAACGACCCAAATGGACGTGGAAGAACCGCGCCTAGCTTGAAGGTGAGCAGGTTGCACTTCTGGAATATCGAAGTGACTTGTTCAGAAACTTCACACACGTTTTTAGACCCAGTAACAAGATATTTCGAGCCTCAGTGCTGCAGTGGCTAGCATACATGCCAGCTAGATCGATGGTCATGTGTTGAAGTCCCCATCGAGGCGGTTATTTTCTTTTATTTACCTGAGATTCCAGATCGACCCAAATCTTAAATGGGTACCTGGAAGTATACTGGAAAGTGAAGGCGGTCGGCCTGATATTAAGCACGTGACACATCGAATGATCATTATACATAAACATGTTGTGTATCATTTGCAGGACGCTGCTATCAACCCCAGATTGACTGTGTAGACAATTTTACGTTCAGAAGTGTGCCATGGCTTTCTGAACCAGAAGTCAACGTTTAAGTCCAAGTGGACACTTTGTGGAATGAACCCACTATCCCGCCATCAACGCACTGGAAGTTTAAGCTGGAGTGCGATAAACCTCTCGGCCACGTTCGAGTTAGTCTATAAGAGTATGGGGACAGCACCATATATCCATGTAGGGGTTCTTTACTTACTTGATTTTACAAAATGTCAGCACACACAGTAATGTGAATGATAATACTATTAGGGATAGTATTTAGTGCGAAGATGGATAGCAAAATCTATCTCAGAAGGACAGATAGTCAGACGGCTACATCCTTAGAATATGGGAGTCTCCGTGGCGAAGTGGTCAAGGCGTTTGACTCGGGCTCCGAGGGTTGTGGGTTCGATTCCGGGCCGCGTCCTTCGGTTCACGAGTGAAATAATTTGGAGACTCCTGTGGGTCGTCGATAGAGCTACGGAGTTCGTGCTTTGTGCGACGCTTTTGGGCTGTGGAAAGAGACCGAGCCATATGGGATAAAACCCGGTGCAATGAAGTCGAACCTGTCGACTTTTAAGCGACTTTATCCTTAGAATATTAATAGATAAAAGACATGAGTAGATGTTTGTGTTATGAAAGTAGATTGACTAGTAAGTAGTAAGTTTGTCTACATAGATAACTGTAAGTTTGGCTGTTTAGTGCCTTTTAAAAAACAATGTCCATGGAGTTAAACGACAATCACAATTAACAATGAGGAAACTGTGAACGGACATTAACAACGCGAATTGGCCTTATCAGTTGCATTCGCTACCGCCATAGGTAAAAGTTATTATGCCTTTTTAAAGCACAAACTATCGTCTGTCAAGACGGCAAGGTGCCAATGAACTTTTTGTCCTCCCCCTTCTTCTAATTCTTCTTCTGCGTCTTCCTCTGCCTCTTCTTCTTCTTCAACTTTTCTCTAACTCCCTCTGATTCCTCCTCCTTTATTGTAACTCCCTATTCATGATTCATCGCGTATTCTGTTCTTGTTTGCTCTTGGTGTTCAGTGTGACATTTCCCACAACTCTTTTTTTCATCCGCTAAGTTCCTTCACCTCACTCTGTTCCTTGTATACATCTGCCTTGTTAGTTTATCTATCCACAAATATCCCAAGCCCCACAGCTGTTTGTATTCTTAACCTTCCATTACTCTTTCCCCTTGTTCCACTCTCCAGCGCTTTATACCGGTTTTATCGTCTGTGGACACTAATCTCTGGTCTCGTGTCAGAAACGGGTTTTCTGTGCAAACACGATATCACTGACCTATTTCCAGACTCCGTGAATTATGTTTCTGTGTGATGTGCTGTGAGTCACATGGAATTTCATGATCGTATCGGCCCTACCTCTCTCTGCACTCTGCAGATAATGCCATCAGTAAACGTGTCTTGTGGCGGGAAACAGGGGATCTGTTGTCTAGGCAGCAGTCTGTATCGCCTGTGTTGTCTAACGATCCATAAATCTGGTATCTTGTGACTCCCAAATGCTATAGGGTGGAGATCAAATTCTGCTTTCCATAAATCTTTAATATAGTGACTGGCATATGCCATATTGTGGAGATCAAATTCTGCTTGTTGAGCCTAGCTATAGCTTTTAGACTCGAATGTAATTCCCAGCTGATCCCAGGGAAAGAGACGGTAGTCGTATGCCGATATAACAGCATGGCTGAGAGTGACAGAACTTTACATGCTTCAGGACACTTCAGGTCATCATATATGAGTTGGAAGATTCGAAGATGAAATCAACACCAAGTCAGAAACGCTTAGGAATCAGGAAGCGAAACACACAGATTTATTTCCACAAGCAGAAAAGAAACACCATAAGGACCCCAATTATAACTAACCGACAAATCGACAGTTTGCGGGGCCTGAATACTTTCTTCTACATACCGGAAGGAAGGTTGGAGTTATTTCCCGCCACGTCTATTTTTTCCAGTTCATAAATAAACATAGTATATTGTTTGGCACACATAGAAATAGAAGAAGGAAGTAGAGACTAGAGGACGTTTACTTATGAGCTCTCTTAGTGGTCTCAAAGGGTTCCCCGATTGATATTTCTATCTTTTCCAGAGACATATATTGTGCTCTAAAGGCTGAAAAGGGGAAGTTTAATGGTCATGGAGTTATAGGTAATATCTATTGCCTCCTGGTATCCACGGGGAATGAATTATACAATTCTTATGTGTACTAATTTTATGGAGCTGTAGTGCACTTGCTTGCCGAGGCAGTGGTTCGATTTGAATCCTCAACAATGGTGCGATTATTTTTCAGACCAATTTGGCTATAGGAGCTAATTTTCTTAAAATGGATACTGGAAAGTGTTCTGGAAATTTTCTGGAAAGGACAGGCGGCGAAGAAGGGGACTTCTGACTCATCAGATGATGCCATGAATAAAATATGTTAAGGCCTGTGACATTTCATACCCATATGAGATTATCTGCCACAGGATTACTTTTACAGTGTCACTGATTTTATAATCTATAACACAGATCATAGCACTCACATAACACATGTGTAATCAGCAAATGCGGTCATTTGGATATAAATGTAATTTTCACTGTAAATGATAGGTTTTTATACAATTGCAAGTGTGTAGCTGTAGCTGCGTACAATGTAGCCGTGTACAGTGTAGCTATGTACAGTGTAGCTGTGTACAGTGTAGCTATGTACAGTGTAGCTGTGTACAGTGTAGCTATGTACAGTGTAGCTATGTACAGTGTAGCCGTGTACAGTGTAGCTATGTAGCTGTGTACAGTGTAGCGGTGTACATTGTAGCTATG
Source organism: Cepaea nemoralis (assembly GCA_014155875.1). Lineage (NCBI taxonomy): Eukaryota > Metazoa > Mollusca > Gastropoda > Stylommatophora > Helicidae > Cepaea > Cepaea nemoralis. The sequence goes on from JACEFZ010002731.1 coordinate 5,348, forward strand.
TACAGTGTAGCTGTGTACAGTGTTGCTGTGTACAGTGTAGCTGTGTACAGTGTAGTTGTGTACAGTGTATCTGTGTAAAATGTAGCCGTGTACAGTGTAGCTATGTAGCTGTGTACAGTGTAGCTGTGTACAGTGTAGCTGTGTACAGTGTAGCTGTGTACAGTGTAGCTATGTACAGTGTAGCTGCGTACAGTATAGCTATGTAGCTGTGTACAGTGTAGCTGTGTACAGTGTAGTTATGTACAGTGTAGCTGCGTACAGTATAGCTATGTAGCTGTGTACAGTGTAGCTGTGTACAGTGTAGCTATGTACAGTGCATCTGTGTAAAATGTAGTTGTGTACAGTGTATCTGTGTAAAATGTAGCCGTGTACAGTGTAGCTGTGTAGCTGTGTACAGTGTAGCTGTGTATAGTTTAGCTGTGTACAGTGTAGCTGTGTATAGTTTAGCTGTGTACAGTGTAGCTGTGTGCAATGTAGCTGTGTAGCTGTGTTTAGTGTAGCTGTGTACAGTGTAGCTGTGTATAGTGTAGCCGTGTGCAGTATAGTTGTGTAGCTGTGTACAGTGTAGCCGTGTACATTGTAGCCGTGTACAGTGTAGTCGTGTACATTTGTAGCCGTGTACAGTGTAGCCGTGTACACTATAGCCGTGTATAGTGTAGCCGTGTACATTGTAGCCGTGTACAGTGTAGCAGTGTACAATGTAGCTGTGTACAGTGTTAGCCTCTGACTTACAAGGTACCGGGTTCGAACTGCAACATACAGCTGGGAATGTTTTACAAATGTAATTGGTGTCATATAATATATCCCATCCTTCTGATCTTTTGGGTAGTGATATCGGATACATAGTCTTCACAGATAAGGTTAAAAATACGAGGTCCCGCGTGCATGTTGAAAATTACGCGATAGTTGTAAAACGCAAAGAGTAGATCGTATGGCGATTGCCCTGGCAAAACTGTATGGAAAACCTACCCACGAGTAGAAAGATCATGTTACTTTTGAGAGAATCTGGCTAAACCGAAGGAACCTGACGCAAATACACACTGACATCTGCCATAACTAACCTTTGGGTTGCATAACTAAGTGTAACGAAAGAGGAACGACGGAGTAGAATATATAATTAAAGGACATATACTGAAGTTTTGAGATACCTTCTGGTATAATTTGTTAACCATGTGCCTCTAAGCCATAGTTAATTTGCTGGCCTTATCTAGTCGATATCCAGCCACGTCGAAAGCTTTTTCTTCAGTGTGAGTGACATCGTTCTACTCCGTGGCCACCGGCTCCTTCATCAGTGTGAGAGACGTCGTTATAATTACCCCTTGGCGACAGTTCCTGTAGAACAGTGATTCTCAATGTATGTGATCATGTCCCCTAGAGAAAATGGGAAGAGGCATGGTAAGAACCTTGGCAGGCGGATTTTTGATTTTGCAGTAGACTTAATAGCAAGAAAAATGTATGGATATTTGTGTATATTCCAGGAATGTGCCCTTGGAGTGAAGGCCAACCCGCTCACATACAGAGCGAAAGATCGTTTCTTACATTTCAACTGTATCTCATTATGCCAAGAGAATGCTACGTTTTCAAGGTAAAAGAACGCTATTCTAGACGAGCACAGATACACAGTCTGCAGAGATGGTTCAGCAACAAATGCTGTTAGGAATTGGGGTTAAGGACTCTGTATTTCTTACCACGACAACGACAGTGCGACAAAGTATTTTCCCCACCTGTAAATTCTGCCCCACTTAGAGAGATAAGGTCATGCTATAGAGCTAGCTACAAAAATGATATATAGCACCGAATCTGACTGCCACAATCTTTACTGGTGCACTGTCTCTGCTACAGTTTCTCCAAGATGGTAAGCTCCTACCATTGAGAAAGGCATTAAGCAAGGTTACTGTCTGAAAGCTACCCATACTGGAGTGGTTACCATCCCATCGTGGAGCACTTGGGAATGACAAGACATGTACACTTACAAAATAGTCAGAGGAGAGTGTGAACATGCAGATAAATCATCTTCATCAGATATTACTGTTGTTAAAAATTGAACATTATGTGGCCCATGTGAGAATGTACTAAGTTTGTCTATAAATTCACAACATTGTTAAGTTACAGTTACAAACAAGTCGGTTTCCTGTCTGATTTATGGCGATATATTAGGACAACAAGAGGCTGTGTGGTTTACACATGACCTCCATAACCATTTCTCGGAAGTTTAGCATACAACGTCTTTGATCATAATTCTGACGGCTCTATTTGTTTTATCGACGCATTCCCTTGGACATCATTGATACCGCATGGTTGTAAGTTCTGGACTTGCTTAATTAAGTTAACTTTTCTTATCTGTCTGTCTGTCTATTTATTTTCTATTTATCTATCTGCCCGCCTAGGCGTATTACCTATATGGTGGTAACATGATATTTGTATACGCCAACAGGCACTCGATAGGTGACAAAGTCAACATCACGCCGTCAGCTTTCATTTCTCATGACATTTTCCGGCACCCATTTTAAGCTGGTTCAGCTTATGAATCCAGGTACATTAGAAACAAAACAAAACAGTAACCGTCACAATAGGAATTTGAACACATGACTATTGGGCGGCCGGCAAGAGTACTAGCCACGGAGTTTCTGCGGTTACCAACCAACTAATTAGCGACACCGTCAGAGAGCTGCTGTTTGCTGATGATTGCACTCTATATGCCAACTCAGAGGAAGACATGCAACACAACTTTTCAGCTTTCTTATATGCCTGTGCCAACTTTGGGTTCAATATCAACTCGGAGAAGACTGTAGTTATGTACCAGCCAGCTCCAGGAATAATTATACCGTGCCGAATATCAAGGTGATTGGTCATAGACTAAGTGTTGTGGACAAATTCACCTATCTTGGCAGCACTGTGTCACAAGATGCCACAATTGATGACGAAGTGAATGCAAGAATCTCCAAGGTGGCAGATGTCCAAGAATGTATGAGACAGAAATGGAATAAGCCTGCAAGCAAAGCTGAAAGTCTATAAAGCAATTGTATTATCCACATTGCTATATGCTTGTGAAACCTGGACTGTTTATCAGCCACACGCTAGGAAATTAAACCACTTCCACACAGTCTACATTAGGAAGCTACTGAAGATTAAATGGCAAGACAAGATCCCAGATACTGAAGTTCTAGAAAGAGCGTCCATGCCAGATCACAGGCTCCGTAAAAGAATTGTTTTACGGCGAGCTGCGTTGTGGTAAACGCTCACAAGGCAGCCAGAGGAAACGCTTTAAAGACACTGAAAATCTCACTGAAAGCTTTTGGAATTCATCTTGACACCTGGGAGACTGCTGCCAAAGACCGAAATTCGTGGCGTACATCATTACGCAAGGGTGCAGTCACTTGAGAGGCAACCAGGACTGCAAGAGCTGTGAAGAAGAGGCTAGACAGACAAACTGCAGGAGATTTTCCTCCTGGAACGTGAAGCATTCTTTGCCCACATTGTTAAAGGACATTTCAAGCCAAAATAGGCCTTATCAGCCATCTTAGTACCCATGGCACCACACTTTCAACCCCACTGGATGAAATTAATGGTCATCATCATTCTTGATGGACAAACAACAATTAGATATTGTTAATCTACGCCTGCTGGAAGATTGATTTCAATTGTTGAAAGAGTTCCTCTCTTTCCCTTTTTATTACAGTTTGTAATTTTTTTTCTTACTGTGCAGTATTTGCTTGTGCAGATTCGTGCCTGTATTATGTATTCTTGTAGTAATTAGTTTCGTTAGCAATTAAGATTTTTGTCACAGTATCTTTATGCCTCATTATTCTATAATTTTTAAGTGTCATTTACAAGCTTTCATACAATCAACAAGCCCTCTTGTCTGGTCTATTTTTAAAGTTGTTGTTGCTGTTGTTGTTTTTTTTTTTTTGGGGGGGGGGGGGGATCTGTTGTCTGTTTGCAAGAAGATCTTTTGCTTTTCTGACACACACTGCATCTAATCCTCATGGTGAGCTTGTTATCACTCACATGGTGTTGTGAAAACTGCTTCCTTGTGTGTGAGGTCGTTAAGTGTGATTCTTCTCTTTTGGTTTATCTGGCAGGTTGTTAAGTGAAGGCTGTTTTGTTACATGAGAGGTTGTGATGCGTGTGTTGTTTACGCATTTTACTACGGCGATTCATTATGATTTGGGTGTTAATGTACCTTTTCTGTAGTATGTGTTCGGTGCTAATATTCTGGTAAGGATAGTACCATATGGCATGACTACAGCTGCCTGTAATATCAACTTTATTCAACATGCCCCCTCAGTAAGCACATACAGGCATAGCCAAACAGTTGACACCGGACACCAAACAATATACTATTCTGGCTACAGCACCTCCTACCCCCGTTTACAACGTAGCAAATTCAACTTCACACTCGATGATGATGGCGATATCGTTTACCAAAAAGTGTCAGTCATATACAGTATTCACAACCCACAATACATCATATAATACTGATGGATAAGAGTATTCTGCTACCAATCGCTAGTAAACAGGAATATTTCATATATCGTATTCTAAACACAGCCACAGTGACATAAACTCCAAGGCACTATGTCAGTGCTTGTCTAACACTGTCCTACTGTTACAGTGTGACATACAGGTTATTAGGCACGTGATCGTACAGCCATACACAAGACTCCGTTCCGTTGTTTAGAACCTTCTTTATTAGTCGAATCGTTCAACTACCGCATAATGATGGTAAGCTCAAATCAAATCCCGATGTTTACATGATCCTCCCTTCTTGCTAGCTGGACCCCAAGTGACGTGTGTCCCAGCCTAGATACACTTCTTCATTCGTGCACACACGTTCACTTGCTATGGTTTTCCCACTAGTCAAGGAATGCGCAGCATTCCTTAACTCTCTACTCCTAAGCTACTCTGTTACAATACCTCCCCTTCTTCAAGGAGAATTTTTCCTTGAAAAAATCTCAACCCCCAACTCTTAACCCCTTAACTCTACATCTCTATACAACAATTCCATATAATTCTTAACTCAATTCTCATTCTCCTATCTCATCATCATAGCCAAATGCTAACCAGAGACAATAATACCGAAACTCTCTACAAAACTCGTTATAAAGTTCTCCAGAAAATTCGCTACAAAACTCTCTATACAATTCTCTAGAAAACTCGCTACAAAACTCTCCATAAAGTTCTCTAGAAAACTCCCTACAAAACTCTCCATAAGCGAACCGCTTTTAAAATTTAACCATCTAAATTATGATTGACAAAACTGAAGATATTCCCCTTATCCTTTAATTCTCCCTTATTCACATTCTCACATTCTCACTATACTAGGATAGACAGAAAAAAAATAGTTAGATGGGGTAGTTAGATTTGGTAGGTGCGCACCTAAAAACAATAAAAGTAAGGAAAAAGTAAGAAAGTAAGAAGTAATCACCTTTCTCTTCCCATACATCCTCAAAACTTTATAACAATAAAGTTTCAAAATTTATCTTCAGTTTCCGTCAATAATAATTGTTATTATCAAAAAAAAAATATGTTAATCCAAAACTACCAGCTTTTGTATTATTCACCTCGTCAAGTTCAAGTTTGCCATTCCTTCAAAAAAAAAAACTCCAAATACTGTTAAGTACAGTCTTCTTCTTCCAATATTTACATGCCAAACTCAAGCTGGCATTCCCCCCATATTCTCCCATTTAACGCTGTTCAACCCAGCTCCTATTTTTAATCCAATCATTTACATTGCGAACGACTCAACTACTTTAAGTCATCTATTTCCAAAAAAATAACACTTCATTTTTCTTCTAACTGAACGTCAAACTAATAATCATTTAAACACACTCAGGTAAACTCAATAAAACCAAAGTTTTGTAAACATAAGCAGCTAAGTCAACTTATTCATTTCATAAAGCGCAATTGAAGTTCAAACAATTGACTAAACCATATCAATCCCCTCATTTTTATCCCCACACATTAATCAAACATATATAACTTAAAAACCAACCTGATCATAAAACATATACCAATAATAATACCTTCCTTGTTAACACAAAAATATCGTGTCTAACTTCTTCTATCTGCCATCTGCAGAATATTCCACCAGGCTATTTATCTACCTCTTCTCCATTTTCTTAATAACTTCAAATTTTTTTCGATAAGTGCAATATCCACATCAATGTCGCTATCCTCCCGAGGAGAGCTAACATCTTTCATATCAGTTTCTTCATCAGTTTCTGACTTTTCATCCATCTCTTGTTCCCCATCTGTATAACCATTACTAGCAACCGCTACTTTCTTCCTTTCTAAATCCAATCTAATTTTCCTGTCTTGCCGTCTCAACACATTTTCAAATAGCGGCATATCTTCACCACTTGAAGAATTCACTCTAAGTTTCCTTTGCCTCTTAATTTCTTTTTCTTTCTGTCTATCCAACTTTCTTTTTACTGCCTGTCTTGTATTCATAAATGGTGGTTCTATATTTTCCTTGACTGATTCTTCACTAATATAATCGTCATACACGTTATTTTCCTCTGTCATGACTGTTTTTGGTACCGTTTCTTCTTGTTCAGCTGTAGTAGATGCTGTTGTCACCTGTTTCCCATTCTCTATAGGTATTGGATATACCGACTGTCTGACAATCTGTCCACCTGACAATATTTCTTCGGACAATAATTATTATTACTATTCTCTGCATCCCTTTCCTCATTATCCCGCCTTAAGTGCTCTACATGTGAACGTGCAACATGCCCTGAAATTTGATTCTTAATAGTATATGACACTGGACCCTTTTTTCTAAATATAATATCCCGGGACCCAATGAGCATCAAACTTAGAGTTTTTTCTATGTTTTTGTAATACACCCTATCACCTACGTTGAACTCTTGTAAGTGTGCATTTTTATTTGCGTATTTCTTCTGTCTTTCTCTAGCCTTAATTATATTATTTCTTAAACGTACATGTGCTTTATGCATCTCTTGCAACCTTGTTTCCTGAAAATCTTCCCCCAGATATTTTCTCCTAGGCTTTAATAAATTATCAATTGGCAATATTGGTTCTCTCCCATATACTAAGTAAAATGGTGAGAAACCTGTTCCTTCATTTTCATGTGTACGTATCGCCTCTAATGCTATCCCCAAATAAAGATCCCAATCCATATCATGTTCTTCTACATTTTTCGCTAGAATATTGTATAGTGTTCTATGTTGTCTCTCATTTTTAGCATTAGAAGTTGGTCTGTAATATGAAGTCCTAATGTGTTTTATATTCAAATCTTTTACCAATTTTTCAAACTTTCTATTAACAAATTCTTTCCCATTGTCTGTAAGTATTATTTGTGGACACCCAAACCTTGGTATAAATTCTTGTGTCAGCATATTTACAACCGAATCAGCACTCTTGTCTGGAATTGGATAAACTTCTGGCCAGAGACTATATGAATCAACTATATGTAGTAAGTATACATTTCCCGATAATGTTTTTGGATGAGGACCTGAAATATCCAAACTTACTTTCTGCATTGGAAATTGAGGAATATCGGTATCTTGTAAAGGACATTTGATTATCTTCATGTTTCTTAACCTACACTTTCACATGCTTCAACATATTCATATACGCTTTTGAATAAATTCGGCCAGTAATATTTACTGCTAATAGCCTTCACTAACTTATCTCGTCCAAAAATGACCATTATTATCGTGATATGCCTTTAAGACTTCTTGTTCTAAATGTTTCGGAATATATTTTCTTACTCCTTCACCTTTTTCACTGATATAATATAATTGATTGTCTTCTTGTAACTCTACAAACTTTCTTTTAAAACTATTTTCCCCTGTTTCTTTCAGTTTTCTTTTTATTTGTACTATTTTTGGATCTAATTCTTGTTCTGTTTTTATATCAAACTGTTCTAAATGTGGGTCTTCTGTTCTAGGTTCAGACTCTTGATCCGATGGTAAACTCTCAAAATCTTCCCTATTTATTATGGCAGAATCTAATATATTTACTTGCCAGTTTCGATCGTCTATCTCTGGTTCAGCTTCATCTTCTGTGTTTCCTGATGGACTGTGTATATGGAATCCTAGACAAAGATCGGCGCATGTATTATGTTTTCCCGAAACATATTCAACCTTAGCATTGTACCCCTGTAAATTCAATGCCCACGTTTGTATTTTCCTATTTGTATTGGTGCTTCTAATATCGACTTTAATGGCATGTGGTCAGTTCTAATAATGAAATTGGCGTTATGTAGGTAGTAATTTAATTTTTGAAGAGCGTAGTGCATTGCATATGCTTCTTTCTCAATAATCGGCCATTTCTTTTGAGTCTTGCTGAGTTTATGAGACAAGAAATAGATTGGTCTTTCATTTTAACCCCTGGTATTCCAGATTCTTCTCCTTCATATGGTTGAACTAAACATGCTCCTATTGCGTTGTCTGAAGCATCTGTGTATAGTATTAGCTGTTTATTCAGGTCTGGATGTGTTAATAATGGTACCACTGTTAAGCTATCTTTTAAAAGTTCGAACGCTTTTTGACACTCCTCATCCCACTTAAATCTAGCGTATTTACCCGTTAAATTCGTAATAGGTATTGCTATCCTTGAAAACGCTGGTACAAACCGCCGATAATACGCACACGTTCCTATAAATGCACGTACTTCCTTAACATTAGTTGGAGCAGGTAACTCTTTAATAACCTTTATCTTGTCCTGGTCTGGTTTAATACCTTCCCTATTTATTATATAGCCTAAATATTTTGTTTCTGTCTTTAAAAACTGGCACTTACTAAGCTTTAATTTAACGTCATGCCTTCTTAATCTGTCAAATACTAGTCTAATATGTTTCAAATGATTCTCTACATTTCCCTTCGTAAATATCAATATGTCATCAATATATGCTAGGGCAAAATTTTGCATACCGTCTAGTACTTCATTTATTAAGAACATATAGTGAGACGGTGCATTTTTCAGACCGAATGGCATACGTAAAAATTCGTACGAACCCATATGAGTACAGAAAGCACTCTTATTTTGCGCATCCTTCGACATCGGTATACACCAAAATCCTGACCTAGCGTCTAGTGTTGTGAAAAATGTGGAGCCATTAAGTAATCCTAAAATATCATCAATCACCGGCAATGGGTACGCTACATTCTTAGTAATTTTGTTCAACGCCCTGTAGTCACAACAGAACCTGTTCGAACCATCAGATTTGGCTACGATTACCACCGGAGATGACCATTCTGATTTTGATCTGGTTATTATGCCTGCTTTCAACATATCTTCTATTGCCTTTTCTACGACTTCTCTATTTCTTAATGGAGTTCTATATGGTTTTAAACTAATTGGTGGATGGTCTCCCGTATCTATTTCCATTGTACCTGTTTTCGTCTTACCCAATTCTAAATCATTAATTGCAAACACATCCTGATTTTGTTTATAAGTTGTTCTAATACTTCCTTATTTTCTGGCGAAGTTTTTAATTGTGCTAACAATTCTTGTTCTCTTGTTACTTTGTCTAGTGAATGGTATTTGTGCTGTATTTCTTCTAGATGGATGGATCAATTCATCCATTCTTACGTTCCCTTTTCTTCTGCATCCGCGTCTGTTATTAATTCTTTCACTAGAGGTTTCTGAATAACTTATGCCTGCCATATTTACTCTATCCGTTGCCAATATGTCACTAACGTTATGTTCTAGCTTGGCTATTACACATCCTCTGTATAATTTAATTTCTCTACCTGTGTTATTAATAACCATCACTGGAAATGTTAAACTTTTATCCAATTCTATTATTCCATCCGGAACTTCTAAACCTGGCTCATCTATTATTTCCTTTTTCAATTCAGTGATTCTGACTATATTTCCTGCTACATAATACGGGTTTCTCTTCAACTTTGCTTGTATCAAATTAACTGACTGTGGTTTTAAATTCATGGTCGTTTTAACTCTAACTAGTGTCGACACATGCATATCTTCTTCTAAATCTACGTAAACATCTTGGAATTTTAATTATGTAAATCAAATAAAAGTCTCACCCCATTTTTCAATAAAAAATCTCTACCCAATATCATATTTCTATTTAAATCTTTGACTACATGGAACATATGCCTGACATTTATCCCTCCTAATTTAAAGTTTATCATCGTTTGTCCTAGCACTTCTAATTTTTGGTCCCGTTACCGAATGAAGATTCTCCTGAATTCTAAATATTTTACAATTTCTTAACATTCGATATAAAAATACTTCTTTAATCACGCTAACTTGTGCTCCCGAATCAACTAATGTTCTAACTTTATATTTTCCTATTTCTACTATACATGAGCTTGGATCTACCATATTTAATGACAATTGTGTTATCTCTGCTTGTTTTTTATTTCTAAATGTCCTATTATACTCATCCTTTGGATTTTTAATACCTTGATGCCCCTTTTGGATCTTACTATCTTCCCTCCTACTGCCGATCCTATTCAGTAAGCGGGATGCCAATTATAACAGTGACAAAGGAAGTAACTAGAGTCCAGTTGGTACAAAGTTTTATATTTTATTCTCAAGACGACAGGCCGCGTCTTCTCAGCTGGGCTATCGGATGTTTTCTGCCTATAACAACATAATACGTCACGATTGAGCATCTCCCACGCCTTTCAGTCTCAATGCTCAATCGTGCTGTATCGGAGTTTTCCAATAGACCCCAATTATACCTACACTGTTACACCTCCCCATGTTATTTAAAGAATTTTCCTTTTAAAGGAAAAATCTTTACTCCTAATCCCCATACTCTATTCCCCACTTGTCTTTTAACCTCGCCAATACATCTTTTACTCTTCTCCCAGTGCTATGGTCTGTCTACAACCTCCCCATATACTTCTTCTTCGCTTTTTATTTATATAATACTACATGTTATTCTTCATTTCTGGTTCTCTCTGGTTACCTATATCAAATATACATATTATAAGAACAGCCCATAAAATTTCTCATTCTTCACTATTTTGGTTCTTTCTTGGCTCATCAAGTTCCTGTATCAAATATACATATTATAAGAACAACTCATAAATTCCTTTTTCTAAAATTATTACCTTATAAAATTTCTCATTCTTTCAAACCCCAGGACGTACAAAAACAATGTAGTTAGAAAAAGTAAAGAAGTGGTGCGCACCAAATAAAGAATAGTAAAGAATGAATACACGACATGACCACATGGACATATAGTAAATGTACATTTAAGAACATTCACCCTTTACCTCCCTTGCCAATAAAAAAAATTTTTGTAAAATAATTTTTAAAACACCTTTAAGAAACATATTATTGTTCGTTATAAAACAATTTGGCATAAGTTTTCATAAACCTTTTATATTTCACATTGACATTGCCAACCACAATTCCGTTCCTCTTCCGTTACCTCACCTTTTACCATGAGCCCATGTTCATATTTTATGAACACCTTAAATATAATTAAAGCTGGTATTTCACAGCACCTATATCTTTCCCCCGTACAACCCATCCTGTTATTTTATAAATAAAGTGACGTGTGTGCAGACCCTGGATACGTCTATCCATTCGTGCATACACGTTCACCAACTATGGTTTCCCACTAATTAATGAATGCATAGTTTCTCCTTACCTTGGACAAATTAGTTTTTTATCAACCCTTTTCTTAACGAAAAACCTTTAGCAAAACCTCCTTCATTTGAAACTTAAACTTACTTAACTAACTTTACAAGCATTTAACTCAATATACCAAATCATTCATGTAATCTAAATAAAATGAACACAACCTCCAAATTAGTCTCGAAGAAAAAAAACACATTTTGACAAAATGACATAACATGCATGTTATCAAATCAGAATAAAATATCCTATTCTACCTATCACTATTGGACACTTTTACGGACCAATAGTTCTTGTCAACTCAAATACTATGAACACAATCACCCTACTCTAAACCAATTACTCAAACAATAACAATCATTTTTCAAGAAAACAAAATGAGGCATTACAACTTAGGCTCAATAAAACAACCAAACAACATTCCTCATTTTCTAGTAGTAACTCAAGCATAAAAACATTTCCTATATAACTCATAACTCATAAAACTTAGATTTCATAAACACCGTTTTCAACACAATTTTAACTCTCTTAAAATTACTACCAGCATTAGGCTCTCATAAATGACGCATATCCAGTATTTATATGACCGAGAAGACTAAACATCCTATCTATATATCTGTTAACTACAGATCAATTATGAACATATCTGTTCTATCTACACAAACAAATCAGTAATTCAGAATTATCTATTTATTATCTCTTAACATCACATAGTATCCTGAATAAGCTCTTAAGTAAACACTGTAACCTATATCCAACATTAACTCAATGTAGCCATCCTCTACTTATCAACGTACTTGTGATCTGTCCTGTCTATTATTATTATAACTTGTTAACCCCTATCTTTAAACACGGCACTTCTAACATCAATAAAAAAAATATATTCACCCACTGTACTAATATCTCAAGACCACTTTTTCCTCCGTTTCGTATACTTCTTCAAACATCACTTACAATTTTAAATCTTGCTATCTGCAGTTTATTTATTTACCTCTTACGTTTCCACTTCCTCAACAACTCTAAGTTTCTCTGAATAAGTGCTAACTCTATATCAACATCTTCTTCTTCTTCGTACAATCTACTAGCCTCCTCCATACTACTACTTGACTCTGACTTTTCATCCATTTCTTCTTCTTCGTCTGTATGTCTCTCTTTAGCTGCCGCTAATTTCTTCCGTTCAACATCCCACCTAATTTGTCGATCACTCTTTCTTAAGGATCTTTCTAGTATAGGTATATCCTCTCCGCTTGTTGAATCATCTCTAATTCTTCTCTGCCTTTTTACTTCTTTATCTCTTTGACTGTCCATTCTTCTTTTTGTTGCTTGCCTAGTATTTTTAAATGGAGCACCTGTGTCTTCTTCCATACTATCATAATGAGTTTCATTTGTCCCTTCTTCTTCCATTCTTTTCGGAATTGTCTGTTCTTGTTCTTCGTAACTTGGATTTGCTAACAACTGATTTTGTTCTGTTTCTTTTCTAAGATCTGGGGTTACTGTAGCTCTTCCAAGATCTGGGGTTACTGTAGCTCTTCTAAGATCTGGAGTTATTGTAACAACCTGTTCATCCAAAAATTTTGCATCCGAATAACAATTATTATTATAATTATTATTTTCTATCTCATTTTCATCTCTTCTTAAGTGTTCAACATGTGCCCTTGCTATGTGTGCTGTGACCTGGTTCTTTATAACATACGATACATTACCTAGTTTTTCCAAAACGTAATAACCTGGAATCCAACGAGAATCAAACTTAGAGTTTCTTCTATGCTTTTTGTAATAAACTCTATCACCTACTTTAAACTCCTGTAATTTTGTATTTACATTTTTGTACTTTTTCTGTCTTTCCCTAGCTTTTATTATATTATTTCTTAATCTCATATGTGCTTTATGCATTTCTTGTATTATGACCTCTTGAAAATCTTCACCCATATATTTCCGTCTAGGTTTTAATAAATTATCTATAGGTAATATTGGTTCTCTCCCGTGTATTAAATAAAATGGCGAAAAACCCGTGCTCTCATTTTGATTTGTACGAATAGCGCTAAGAGCAGGTCCCAACAATAGATCCCAATCTTTTTCATGTTCATCAATAATCTTTGCCACAATGTTGTATAACGTCTGATGTTGACGCTCGTTTTTTGCATTTGAAGAAGGTCTATAAAATGAGGTTTTTATATGTCTTATGTTTAAATCTTTTAATAACTTTTCGAATTTTTTATTTACAAATTCTCTACCATTATCTGTAAGTATACTTTGTGGGCAACTAAACCTTGGTATGAACTCCTGTAAAAAAATATTAATGACAGTATCCGCGCTCTTATCTGGAATTGCATAAACCTCTGGCCAAAGACTGTAGATGTCTACTATATGAATTAAATATACATTTCCTGACAATGTTCTGGGGTGTGGACCTGATATGTCTAAACTAATCTTTTGCATTGGGAAGTGAGGAATATCTGTGTCCTGTAATGGAGACTTTATTGTTTTCATGTTCCTTAATCTGCACTTTTCACACGTATCTACATATTTGCATGCAGATTTAAATAAGTTTGGCCAATAATATTTACTTGTAAGTGCTTTCACTAGTTTGTCTCTACCGAGATGTCCATTTTCATCGTGATATGCTTTTAAAAGTTCATTTTCCAAATGCTTTGGAATATATTTCCTTAGTTGTTCGTTCTTTTCACACATATAATATAACTGTCCATCCTCTTGTAAGAGCAAATAATTCCTTTTATATTTGTTATCTTCTGTTTCTCGTAACTTTTCCTTTATTTGTATGATTCTAGGGTCCAAATCCTGCTCTTCTTTCATATTGAATTGTGCTAACTGTAGATCTTCTTCTCTATGTTCAGACTCTTGATCCGATGGTAAGCTATCAAATTCTCCCCCATTTATTATAGCAGAATCCAGAATATTTACCTGCCAATTCCTGTCGTCTATCTCTGGTTCGGCTGCCTCCTCTTCTGTATCCTCTGATGACTGTGTATATGGAATTCTAGACAAAAGATCAGCGCATGTGTTTATCTTACCCGGTATGTACTCAATTTTCGCGTCGTACCCCTGTAGATTCAATGCCCATGTCTGTATTTTCCTGTTCTGCACTGGAGCTTCTAAAAAAGACTTTAAAGGCATGTGGTCAGTTCTAATAACAAAACTTGCGTTATGTAAATAGTAATTAAGTTTTTGAAGAGCGTAATGAATCGCGTAAGCCTCCTTCTCGATAGTACTCCATTTTTTTTGTGATTTACTAAGCTTATGAGACAAGAAGTAGATAGGTCTTTCATTTTTAACCCCTGGTATTCCAGATTCTTTTCCTTCATATGGTTGTACTAAACATGCTCCTACTGCACTGTCTGAAGCATCTGTGTATAGTATTAACTGTTTGTTTAAGTCTGGATGCGTCAATAGTGGTACCAGTGTTAAGCTGTTTTTTAAATAGTCGAAGGCTTTTTGACACTCATCATCCCACTTAAACCTGGCGTACTTGGCTGTTAAATTTGTAATTGGTTCAGCTATCCTTGAAAATGCCGGAATAAACCGTCTATAATACGCACATGTTCCTATAAAAGCACGTACTTCCTTAACGTTTGTTGGTGTAGGTAATTCTTTAATAATCTTTATTTTGTTCTGGTCTGGTTTAATACCCTCTCTATTTATAATATACCCTAAATATTTTGTTTCTGTTTTCAAAAATTGGCACTTACTAAGCTTCAACTTCACATCATGCTTTCTTAACCTGTCAAACACTAGTCTAACATGTTTCAAATGATCTTCTACATCTCCTTTGGTATAGACCAATATATCATCAATATAAGCAAGAGCGAACCTTTGCATACCCTCTAGAACTTCATTTATTAAGAGCATATAGTGTGAGGGCGCCGTCTTGACTCCAAAAGGCATTCGTAAGAATTCGTACGAGCCCATGTGGGTACAAAAGGCACTTTTCCGTTGTGCGTCCTCTGACATCGGAATACACCAAAATCCTGACCTTGCGTCTAACGTTGTGAAATATGTAGAGCCATTAAGTAGCCCCAAAATATCATCAATTACTGGCAGTGGGTATGCTACATTCTTGGTGATTTTGTTCAACGCCCTGTAGTCGCAACAGAAACGACTCGAACCATCAGGCTTGGCCACTATGACGACCGGAGATGACCATTCTGACTTCGACCTTTTTATTATTCCTGCTTTCAGCATCTCTTCTATTGCCTTTTCCATTATTTCTCTGTTTCTTAATGGAGTTCTGTATGGTTTTAGACTTATTGGTGGATGATCTCCCGTGTCTATCTCCATCGTAACCGTCCGCGTCTTACCCAATTCCAAATCATTAACCGCAAACACATCTTGATTTTGCTTTATAAACTGTTCTAACACTTCCTTATTTTCCGGCGAAGCTTTTAACTGTGACAGCAATTCTTGTTCCCTTGTTATTTTGTCTAGTGAATGTATATGGACTTTATTTTCTCCGAATGGATGGATCAATTCATTCATTCCGATTTTCCTTCTTCTTCCGCATCCGCGTCTGTCACTTCTCCTTTCACTAGAAGTTTCCACATAACTTGTTCCCGACACTTCTGTTCCATTCGTTGCCAATATTTCACTAATGTTATGATCTAACTTTGCTATCACACATCCTCTGTATAACTTGATTTCTCTCCCTGTGTTGTTGATAACCATTACTGGAAAGGTTAAGTGTTTATCCAACTCCATTACTCCATCTGGAACCTCCAAACCAGGCTCATCAATTATTTCTTCTTGTAACTCAGTGATTCTGACTGTGTTTCCTTCCACATAATATGGGTTTCTCTTCAGCTTCGCTTGTATTAAATTAACCGACTGTGGTTTTAATGTCGTTGTCATTTTGACCCTAACTAGTGCTGCTATATGCATATCCTCTTCCATATCTATATATACGTCTCTAAATTTTAACTTATGTAAATCATAAAAAAGTCTTATCCCATTCTTTATCAAAAAATCTCTTCCTATCAACATATTTCTATTTAAACCCCTCACTACATGAAAAAGGTGTCTTATGTTGATCCCTCCTAATTTAAAATTGATCATTGTTTGTCCAACTACTTGTAAATTCTGTCCAGTAACAGAGTGTAAATTATTACTACACTTAAATACTCTACAATTTCTTACTATTTTGTATAAAAAACTTTCTTTTACTACACTAACTTGAGCTCCCGAATCTATTAACGTACGAACTCTATACTTTCCTATTTCTAATATACACGAGCTATAATCTGTTTTTTCTTCTATAAATTTCTTGACTTCATCCATTTGAAAATATTCCCTGTTCGATCTATTATACTTGTTATTAACATACTCTCTAACACTTGGGACCCTATTATTTACCCTCCTATCATCGGTCCTGTCTAATAGGTTGGGCGCCAGTTTTCCTGTGTTCTTGTACCTGTAAAGTTCCTGTGTCGATCAACAACATTCCTACTCACCCTATTATTATCATGTCTACCCTGTGTATTTGACTGTATACGCCTGTTATTACAAAAACGAGAAACATGTCCCCGTTGACCACAAACCCAACAGACAATGTTTGTGTTATTTGTGTTTCTTACTGCCTCACTTGTAGGGTATCTCATATTTCTTCTTTCAACATAATCGCTCCTATTTCTACCTTGTAAGGTTTGTATACCGCCTCTCCTATTCCATCCGAATCTTGTTTGTCCTATCTCCATGGGTTCCTCAATTCTGTCATCCCTATTACTTCCCACTTCTCGTCCTGTTCTTAATCTAAACCTTCGTCTCAAATTTTCCTCTTGCACCGCAATATCCACCGCTTGTGATAACCTCTCAGGGTTATCCCTCATCAGCTTAAGTTTCAAACCATCAGATTTGATGCCATCCACAAAAATCCCTACCAACATCCTTTCCACCTCCTCCCCTCGCACATTCTGTCCTAAGAATGCCTCTTCAGCCAGGTTAATCAACCTATCGCTAAACAACTGTACCGTTTCTCCGTTATTTTGTTTAGCCTGCCTCAACACCGAAAATGCATGTTGCGGATCCGTTATCTCTGCGTATTTCCTGGCGAGATCTTCTTTGAATTGTTCCCATGTCTCATCTACTCTAGCCTCTAACTTCCTCCTTATATGATCTGAGACCGGTTCTGTTGCCGTCTGATAAGCTAGTCTCATTTTCTCTTCTTCCGTTGCTGAAATTAGGTATGCATACTTTTCAATAGAAGTAACCCATTTCTTAAAGTCTTTGGCCTGACCACTAAACTTCAAAATTTCAGTTGCCATTCCCTGTTGGTTGATTACCAAATTCAATTTACCTACCGCTGTTCCTACCCCTGTCAGCACCTGTGCAAGGTTGTCTGGTTCCGTCATGCTGGAAATACTGCAAGAAAGCAAGCAAAGAACAAAAAAAAAACACACAATTTCAAATTATTTGCTTCTAAAATCTGGTTAATTAATTACCTTATTTATGAATCACCTAAATTTACTAATTTACAACACATAATTCCCCAGTTCATAAACTGTTCCATTAGTTATTTAGTTCCAGAATCGCACAAATTTCCCTTGGTTAATCCCTAAAGAGCACAAGTTGTAATCAGCATCAATATTCTGTCAGCGTAGAGGGAGGAAAAACCCTGTCTTCAATAAGTCCTGTTTGAAACCAAAAAGTTCGCTATAAATCCTCATACCTGTTTCTAATAATATAATAATGTTTTAGACTCTGCTCTAACCAAGAATTTATGGCACATCACCGGAGTTACACAGTTACCTTCTTTTATTAGCTGACGGATCTAGTTCCACTAACCAGAGTTCGCATCAAGTGAAACCTAGTCTCGAGTTTAAGTGGCGGAGTCCAGAAGCTCAGGTGGCGGAGTTCTCTTCCCTCAGGTAAATTTTGTAGCTGCCAGATACTCTTCCTGGTTGGGTCACGTCTCATGGGATGCCTGGATAGATTTCAACCCCTGGTTGGGTCCCTTCCTTGATTCTGAGTGAAGTACATCATCGGCGACTTGATAGGGGTCGTAGTAATGACGTGGCCCCAAAAATTTATCACAGTTAACCGAAGCCCAGTGATATTTATGTGTTCAAAAAACCCAATCACGAAATTACAAGGCTTTGTCCATTATTACTTGAGCCTAGAAGAGTTCTTGACTTATTTTTCTTCTTTTGTCTGACAGGTTCAGCTTGAAATTCTGGTTTTCTTAAAGTTTTAGGACAGGATGGCTCTTCTCAAAAAAACGATAAGTTTCATGCAACGGTCCTGAGAGGCCCCTTGTTATTGATAACTTTCAGTGGCTGGCGCTTTAAAATAGAAGCCCCTTTCTTTTGAAACTCCAGAGTTCAGATCTCGGCTCCGGAAAACCTTGAAAGCTGAAGTTCAGTTAACGGCCATTATCAATTCGGCCACGGCTCCAGAAAAGTCTCTTGATAAAATTATCTTCTGAGTTTCATCGTACTTCGCGTAGTTAGCGGACGACTTGACCTTGAACGAGCTCTGACTTCTGATTAAATCTTGAAAGTGGCAAGGTTCAGGCAACGGCCAGGTTAGGCCCCTTGTAAATGATTCAGTTCAGCCACGGCTCCTGATTCTTGAGTACTTCGCGTGATAGGCCATGATTTATTATCTTCATAATATTTCTTACAGCATGCCGTCAGTGGATAGTTTTTTGTTGTTTGTTGTTGGCCGGCCTAGATCAACCTCAGATCCTCGGTCGAGGGCACCATTAATTACTCCCTATAACAGTGACAAAGGAAGTAACTAGAGTCCAGTTGGTACAAAGTTTTATATTTTATTCTCAAGACGACAGGCCGCGTCTTCTCAGCTGGGCTATCGGATGTTTTCTGCCTATAACAACATAATACGTCACGATTGAGCATCTCCCACGCCTTTCAGTCTCAATGCTCAATCGTGCTGTATCGGAGTTTTCCAATAGACCCCAATTATACCTACACTGTTACACAATTTCCCTGATTTCCTGACCTTCTAAAATTTCTCTGTATTTCTCCATAATTCCCATTTGCTGGTCTGCCATTTGCAGTTCTATTCTGTGTACTCGTCTGAACACCTCTATTATTTTGTGTATTCGATGGGACACGTCTGTTACCACAGAAGCGAAAAATGTGCCCACGTTGGTGACATCCCCAACAAACCACATTCGAGTTATTTGTGTTACCTTCCATGTTTCTTACAGTATTTCTCACTTGTCCTCCTCTACTTTGATTATATATGTTATCGTTTCTTTGTACCATCTGTATTTCTCCTCGTCTTCCTCTCCATCCATGTCTATACTGTCCTACTTCCATAGGTTCTTCAATTCTATCTTCCGAACTACTACCTAACTCTCGTCCTACTCTTAATCTAAACCTTCTCCTCAAGCTTTCCTCTTGTATAGCGATATCTACCGCTTGTGACAATCTTGCAGGATTCTCTCTTAATAATTTAAATTTCAATCCATCTGACCTAATCCCATCAACAAAAATCCCTACTAACATCCGTTCTACTTCTTCAGCTCGTACATTCTGTCCTAAAAATGACTCTTCAGCTAAATTAATTAACCTGTCACTGTATAGCTGAACACTTTCTGTATTGTTTTGTCTAGTCTGTCTCAATACTGAAAATGCGTGTTGTGGATCAGTAATTTCAGCATATTTTCTTGCGAGATCATCTTTAAATTCTTCCCAGGTTTCACCTTCTGCTGCTTCTAACTTTCTTCTTATGTGGTCAGAAACTGGACTTGTACTTGTTCTGTATGCCAAATTCTTTTTCTCTATATCTGTAGCGTTTACTAAATACGCATGTTTCTCAATAGAAATGACCCATTTTTTAAAACTGGTTTGCCTGACCACTAAATCTTTCAACATCATTGCTTACATTTTGTTGTCTTAACACTGCATCCAACCTTGCTATTGCCCCGCCAACTCCAGTCATTACCTGTGAAAAATCTTGGGGTTGCATCCTAAAATCTGTACTGGAAATTATCAAGCAATATACAAATATTTCAAACAATATTAATTTCAAATTCAGCAACAATATATAATCTGTTCAATTAATTACTCCAATATTACCTATTTATCTAACTATACTAACTAAATACTCCAATCGAAGATCCTGACGAAGAAAATTTTCCGTTGTAATCCCGAATCCTAATAAAAGAATTTAAATGAAATCCTGATGCCGAAATACCTACACCACAAAACAAAGGACTCTAATCGACACCGTCGAAATGAGCAGAACAAAGAAGAGCCTTTTAGATTTCTTAATTCAATCGAAGTCGAAGTCAGTTCTTTCCAATTATTTTCCTTCCCGAGGTTCAACACTAAAGGGTCCAGATCAGTGTCATTTATTTCTCGCCTTGACAAATAACGACTTCAGATACAAGCGACAAACATCCCCTTCTCGTTTGAAATCTGGGTCTATTTACTGGCCTCTTGAGTAGACAAGTGGATTTGACATTTCTACCATACATATTTCAATTGATTAGCACTCACGTATAGAAACTCAGGACACGTAATCTAGACCGAGGCAGTGAAATGGTGTGTTTTTCGTTTATTAAGTGGCAGGTACTTATGTGTGAATTGTGCAGTTATGTACGAAGTGTTATTGTCTGAGAAATGTTGTTTGTACAATATGCTAATTTCTCATGTAATGCAGTTAACTTTGTTCCTTTGTAATGACATACAATGCTAAAAGTATCATCATCATCATCATCATCATCATCATCATCATCATCATCATCATCATCATCATCATCATCATCATCATCATCATCATCATCATCATCATCATCATCATCACCACCACCACCATCATCATCATCATCATCATCATCATCATCATCATCATCATCATCAAGTTAAGTCCGAAAACTGGTATGCATTTTTGGGTCATACTTCGTGACTGCATATACATTTATTGATGTGACAATATTATAGCAGCTTCCTTTTGTCTACATAAACATGACAGGTTGATGTCCTATAACTGTTATAATGTGTGGATAACCAATGTAATTGTTTCTAATGCCAGGGTTCTGGCTGTTTACTGTCCGAGCGTACTGTTTCTAACTGTCATAGGACCTTTAACTAGCATCAAGCGACCTTTAACTAGCACCAAGGGACCTGCTATTTTGTCGCATTTATGTAATGAGGTTTGACAAAACCCAATGTCCCGGGATCAGTTTGATGTTATAATGTTCACCGGTTCATCACTTTGAGTGAGTGCGTGGCGCGACACTGTGAGCTGTGAGTTTCATGTGAAGTGCTTTTGAATCTGCCCAAGTTTTTATTTTTGGAACGTGACTGCATGTTCGGAGCGATGGCAGGTGGCTATGTCCCAGAGTTGACCAGTTTTTGCCTTATGCAGAAATGCGTGGCTGCTGGGCTTCTGGTTGACTGCCACTGCCGTCGGTGATGAACTGTATGTTCGTGGACTGTGTAGGTGAACATCTAGGAAACATCCAGATAGGAAAATGACTGCCGATTCCATCAGAGATGAATTGGGTGTTTCGTGGGGGACTGGTGTGTTGACATTCTGGCGACGGAATTATGCACAGTGTATCTGTGCGGGATGTTGTTTGTCGAGACTCCTGTCTTTTCCACTTTTCGCAGTGGGGAGCGTTTTGTGTGATATTCACTGGCACAGGAACGGAGCATAATGGGGACGACCCGTTGCTGTGAAGTTGGAACTGCGACTAACTAACTAAAACAAAAAGCTAGATTTTGAGCCCGCAACGTGTCCAGGAAGAGGTGGACACAATCCCCCAGCCTCGCGCAGATAGTTAGTTCATATTCGGACTCTAGCATTCGGTTTACGAAAGCAGATTTTTCACAGACTCCTAAGGGTCGTTACTGAAGCTACGGAGTTCGTGCTCGATGGGACTCTTCTAACAAGCCGCTCTGTGGAACGAGAGCAAGCCATTTGGGACAAAACTCAGGCAATGAACTGGATATTCTTTCTTTTAAAATTCGCACCAATATCTCAGGATACTCATAACCCCCAACCTCTATACCCAACTTGTTGCTACCAAAACGGTGTCATCAGTATAACGTAAATTGTTTATATTATGACCACCAACGACTATCCTGGCATATTTTTCTATATCTAGTATATTCTCACTGTATAAGGAAGACAAATCAGAAGACGGTACACATTCCTATCTGACACCCTTACAAGGCTGTAATGTAGTTTTCTAATATACATTAGGGTGGACGTGAAAATAAGTAATTGGGTTGATGGACCACTCTTATCGGATTATTGAATTAATTATTAGAACTTCCAGGAAGATGGCAAAATAATTAGAAACAATCCAATTACCAGAAAATGTGTCCTTCGATATTAATCATTACCATCATGTGCCATGCCGATAAGCGTGGCCGAGTCTGGGATCCATGCTCACACGATCACCAGCCTCCTTATGTCATGTGACCAAGCCATCAAAGTATGTATCTCTTTGTCTTCCCCTTGCTGTTTGCAATAAAGTTTGCCAGTTGTCACTAAGTTTTCACATTTATTTCGCCTCATAAAAGGCCCAAAAGGTCTTGTTTGTTTACGTCTACTTTCTCTAATAAATTTACAGTCCTGTTTCTTGACGGTTCTTTCTCGGATTTAATTAACTTGTAAACATAAATCCGCTTTTCTCTACCGCTTTGTCTATCATCATCATTATCGCTGTCATTTATCATCATCATCATCATCATCATCATCATCATCATCATCATCATCATCATGATCATCATCATCACCACCATTATCATCATCATCATCATCATCATCATCATCATCATCATCATCATCATGTAGTTGTTGTTTGTTGGAGAAGGCGCTCTCATCACTGCACGCCAACAAGCCTCTTGTATCTCACTACTTCTTCTATCTCATGCATCTTCATGTCCAATGTGTCTGCAGGGTCCTATGCCCATCTTCGTGCTGATCGAGCGCTGCCTCCCCTCCCCCCTCCCCTCCTATGAATAACACCCTCCTTCGCCGTTTTTCCCGAGCCACTGTGACGTTTAATATGACCAGTGTTTTATTTCTTTTTCAAATTTCTGAGATGTGGTGCTCTTTATTAGTAAATTTTCTTCAATGTTCTGATCTGCTAACCTATCAGTATTTTTCTGCTTCTGGGTTCACGATATTCTAATAACTTTCCTGTAGCATTAAGCCCAGTTTGTTTTTTCTTCTTTCTCCTTTAGATTTACGAAGATAGGGAAAAAAAATCTTGCCTATTCAGCAAAGATGAAATAAACAAAGCGTAAAAGTGCAATAACTCAGCCACGTTTAGAGGAGACCAAGAAGTGAAAGAAATATGTCGACACTTATTCAAAGGAAATTACATCATGTTTATTTCTCCTTTATTTGGCACTGCGAACCACTAAATTTTGGTTGCTTGAATTATTGTATCTAAAGAAGAGGGCAGGAATTTCCTGCATACGTGGCTAATATTTCCCTGTGACTGAATTTTATTAACAAATATAACGAAACAACCACGAAACTTTCGTAATACATCATACAGTACATCTGTACAAGCTACATTATTCTGCAGGTGCCATCTTTCTCGTCAGTCTGAAGTTGTAGCTAGAACTAAGTACTACTTCGGCCCTCGCTGTCACTGATGTCAATCTATTAGAGTAAATGTTTCTCAAGTGAGATTCTATTAGAACTTCTGTTGTTTCCCTGGCAGCAGCTCACAAGAAACACTCAAGGAAGTAAGTGGAGAATGCCACACGAGCTTAATGTCAAATTGTAGATCCGTTTGTGGTTTCCTCACGGTTGTATGCCAGCTTCCAGATCTCAGGATGATTTCTTCAAGACAGTTGGTTTTGCTTGTTTGAGGTTACCCATTGTGCTGTTTGCGTTTTTGTCTGTGCGATGCTTTTATCTCGAGGTATGAGCTTACTTTGATAAGGATAATTAGATGTTATTTCTAGGTCTGTTTAGTAGGGAGTGACTTTTATTGACTTTTCTTGATACATGATGAGGATGAGTTCTTGCTGAGAAATAGGGCAGTTTATCCATTCACGTAACAAGGGGTTTACAGGCGAGCGGATCGACTTAATTGCACCGACTTTTACCCCATATGGCTTGGTGTTTTCCGCAGAGCCGCCTGCCAGAAGCAAAGCTAGAACTCCGCAGCTCCAGCGACGACCCCGGAATCTCCAATGAAATTGCACGCATGAATGACGAAATCCGGATTCGAACCCACATCCTTCGGAGCGCGAGGCAGACGGGTTAACCACTTCGCCACAGAGACAACATTCCCCAACCTCCCAGTAAATTCACTCCTAATCTGATCCAATGCTCAGCTTGCGTGTTGTATCTCTCGGTCATTCCAGGACCTTCCAGGTAGCTATCATTCTAAAGAAATACCAGATTCTTTCAAGGGTTGGATTACATTCATAGCCACCCAGTACAGTGTTGTCCACTGGATTACCAACACAGGGTTAAACTCTTAAATTGTTTTATTTTCCTTTCTGCTCTTCTAAACATGTACTGTTCAACGTGTAACAGAACGTTTTCTAGGAAAGAGAAGCGACACAGAACGGTACTGATAACCCGCCTCACAATGCATTGATATAGCAAAGTAGACGTGCCTTGTCGACTGCTCGCAATTCCGACTCAATTTGTAACCATCCAAAAAGAGTTTTTATTTTTTATTTTTTCCTCATATCCTTTACAGGACATCGCTGTCAACATCAGTATATTTCAGCTGATTGTTTATTTCTTGGCAAGATTACGCTCAGTAGTTTGCCATTGCTTTCTGAGCGACCGGCTCACATACCCCGTAATTTACCAACGCTGCAAGAACCGCTACCGATTCTCGCGCAGGTTACGTTCCTCATGTGGATGTACGGGATTACGGAGAAAGACGTTAATTCCTAGGCCAGGGAGACGGCATCCAAAGAGTTAAGGACCATATAATTCAAACGCCCAGGCACCCAGGGACATTCTTCGTTATTAAAACAGTGTCCCGTAGCAGAAACGTGATGTGGATATGTGGCGTGTTATGACCATTACGTTTCAACGCGCGCGGACACTAGGTGGCCAGTCTATCCCGTCCATAGTGGACAGCGAGTGCAGGCATCGAACTCTCATCCGACCGCGCTCATGCAAATGTCAGCGTAACGCACTAACGATTATACCAGCGTACCAACGTTCATTGTTATTCTATGATGTATTCATTCAGTTGGGTTTGAAAGTCGTTTGGCTGGCATAAATTAGAATTGGTTCAGGAGTATTTGTGCTTACACACTGTGATACAAACGTTACAAAATATACAACTTAAACACCCTGAGCCGGTCGAGGGTTAGCAGCTTTCTCCGTGACGCCGAATACTCTCGTGGTTGACGTGAGCGCACAAGAATTGGAAGCTGTCCAAGTCGCGACAGTGACTTATGAGAGAATGGAGCCGGTCGCTCAGAAAGTCGTGGCGTGCTGATGAGCGTAATCTTAGCCTAGGAATCAACATACACCTGAAAGATGCTGGTGTTAACCGCAATATCCTGAAACAGGATGGAAACGCGGGGAAAAAAACACTCACCCTGAGTATGCACGCATGTCAATATAGCATATCTAAGTACCGGGGATCTTCGTGGCTAAGTGATTAAGCGGCCTGCCTGGCGCTCTGAAAGTCCTGTGTTCGCTCAGACCACGAGCGCTATTTTTCCGGAGATTCCTGGGGTCATCACCGAGCTAGTGAGTTCGTGCTGTGTGCGAAGCTCTAAGCAGGAGGCTTGCCTGAGAGAGTGAGAGAGAGAGCCATATGGGATAAACCGGGTGTAATGAAGTCCATCCTCTCGCCCTTAACTGTAACGTTGAATGAACACATGAATATACATGAGCCATGGGGATTGGCCACAGACTGAGAGTGTGTCCGGCAGGCCGTTATAACAACGACGCTCCGCAAAGAACTTGCGACATGATGATAATGGTGCACAATGTGTTTCATTTATATGGAAAGTCTATGGTTCAGTGTTGGAACATTTTTGAAGCCGGACAATGGGCTGGTCCAAATGGCGGAAGTTCTGGCGGTCAGACGCACACATTTGCGGTCAGACGCACACATGAAGACTTTATATTCGTAATCCAGTACACCCTGTGAAATTAATGACCTCATCCTCCAGTATTGCACACATCGGAATTTCACAAATATTTGTAATTATTGACAACAAAGTCTGCCATAAAAAAACAAATAAGGCACCAGCTGCACGGATCTTTCATCGCCCACGTTCTTTTCATTAGAAACGTTTCACAATGTTAAATTAATTACGATCTGACTATTTCCACATGGTACTCTTGTGCATGGCTGGCTGTCTGAAAGGGCTGCCTACATTGTGGGGGTGTGGTTAGTGCGGGTGTTTCCTAAGATAATCATCATCAACGTGTACCATGCCGATTTACACGGGCTGTCTATGTTCGCCATCACACGATTACCAGCGTCTTGGATCAGGTTTTTAGTCTTGTTACGGTTAAGTCACGTGACCAAGCTATCCGGTTAATTATATTTCTGTCTTCCTCTGCTCTTTTTCCAGACAGTGGTCCATTGTGAATTCCTAATAGTGATAAGATTGCCCCCCCCAATCCCCCCCCCCCCCCCCCCCCAGCCGCACAGTAATGGACACAGTTTTATAACATTATAAAATCGGAACCGGATACGTTCTCTTAATTATATGGAAATTGCGTCGGGGAAAAATGGTGAGGAAGGGGACTGGTCAACCATCATCATTAATCAGTGACCTAGAATATGTGAAGGTCTAACCCTTGGCACACCGGTAGCTACGCCTGCCACGTGACTACCTTGAGCTTCCTTGTGCACTCGGAGACCTCTGTATGTTCCCCAGTCACATACCATAGACATTCGAAGAGAATCTCAGTGCAGTGCTTCAACTCCCTAGCACGGGCCAGGATCTGAATGTGTGTCCACCAGGGCCCTTTCTCCAGCCAACAACCGAAGTTTTCTAATATGGCTTGGAATCCTGGACAATTAGTAAACAAGCAAACAATCTCTTGAGGCCACAGAGATATGATTTTATATATGAATAGCTGAAAATTCTACGAATAGCCAAAATGAGTGATCGAAGTTTGAGGAAACTTGCTAAAGCAACTTGTCATAAATATCAGACAGAGACAGTCGTCATTTTCTCATCTCATCTCATCTCATCTCATCTCATCTCATCATGTTCCTCTTGTACCTTGCGGTGTCTAGGTGAAGTATAAACATCGTGAGAGTGCCCGATTATGGGCTTCATATATCGATATTCCCATGGACTGCTATTCCCTCCGTCCAATGTTTACGTGGTCGTCCTCTCCCTATGTTTCCATCTGATTTGTACATCATCGCTTGTTGTGGTATGCTGTTGAATGGTAACCTACTTATATGGCCAAACCATTTGACTTGCTGCTTTCTAATAAAATCTAGTGCTGCTATAAACCCCACTTTAGTCCTGATTTCTTCATTTCTGATCTTATCTCTTCTTGATACGTTGAGTATTCTTCTCAGGAATCTCATTTTTGTTGTTGTGATTTTTCTTTTCTCTTTTTCTGTCATTGATCAGGTTTGGAATTGGTAGCATAGAGTTGGTAGGAAGATTGTGTTGTAAAGTGCTTTCTTAGTAGTTATTGATACATGTTTGTTCTTTAGTATTGATGCCATTTGTCCAATGAGATGGTTTGCCTTATTACATCTATTTTCGATCTCTTCTTCTGATCTGCCATTTTGTTGGTTAAAATATGAGAAGTGTAAACAACTGCAGGACGTTGCAACAGCGGGAAAGATTTATGGAAAGAGAGATTTAGGTAGACAACAAGAGAAGATTCTTGACAGTCTGTTGTCATTGTACATAAAGGTGTCAACACACGAATTTATACATGCTTTTAAAGATCGCAATGGTTGGAAAAGCATATTCACCCACTCCAGTAGGCGAGGCACTTTATGATGATGACGAATCATTCATAATGCCTTGTGCAAACTAATAATAAACTAATAAACAAGCAGCTTACTATATTCCGCCGTCTCTAGACTAATAATATTTTAGCGTATCTGCAGCTTTCAGTTTCTAACCAATTACTGCAACGATAACTGTTATCTAATTTGTGGTAGGAAATCCATAAATGTCCCAGAGGAGAAACAAATGGTAAAAGAAAACACAGCAAACCAGAATCTGACGTGTATTGTCAGAAAGATAAAGGCATATTCTTTTACCTGCAGCTGTCTGTTGTTTACGAACAACCAGAAGGGGAGCCTACTGTGGCAAACTGTTAATTATCCTGTCACAAATACCAGGCGTGGGTGGAACCTTGGTGGCAACATATAGCCAAGACTTAACCGTAGTTTCTGTGCGAAGACCAGGACACATCACACGACTCACATCATTTCTCTCACTCCAGAAGCCGCCCTGACGCCGTGGGTGTAGATTACCGAGTTAAATTGGAATTAAATCACAGGCGTGTGTTAATCTGCGTCTTTATTCACATACGCAGGAAGGACTTGGGGTATGTTATGTAATGTTTACATTTAATTTATTGTGTGGGCACGATGTCTTTGTGAGTGGCCTGGGTGTTCCCGTTTAATTTTAATTTATTGTTCTGTTCATGGAAATCATTGACACCTGCCTGCACTTGATAAACACAGCTAGTTTATGCCATGATCATCATCATTATTATCATCATTATCTTCGCCACCACCAGCATGTGCCATTCGAGCGGCGCAGACGATCATCTTCCTCAACATACACCTTTCCTGTATGTTCTTGCTAAGTTTCACCGCTTGTCATCTGCTAGGCCATTTCGCCAAGCCATCCAGAAAGTTATTCCCCCCTGTAGACTTGTGTGCCTAACACCAATAATCTTTCTTTTTGAAGATCCTCTCGTTTCGTAAAGTGAGAAAGCAGTCTTTATGGCTTCTAATGTCTTTATATTCATTGTCAATGATTCACACCTATACAGTAGAATGACAGCTTTATATTCATTGCCACTGATTCACACCTATGCACTAGAATGACAGTATTCCACGCTCTAAAATACACTTTTAATATAGTAAGATGCGCAGTATAGAGTATCCTATATACTTTTATAACGGTTAGCTAGTGCTTTCCTTCTCGGGATATTTTACACACACACACACACACACACACACACACGCACACCACACACACCACACATACCCACATCCACAAAAACGCTCAGAGCCAAAGTTGATCGTCGTGGCTGAGAGGTTTAACGCGCTGAAACTTTCTCTTCTGGCGCTGGCGTATTGGGTTCGTTCCCCACGCCGATCGGTTGAACTTGAATGTTGACCTCTCGTTCAGAAAGTAATAGCAAACTACGGCACGTAACATAACATAGTGAATCATAAACGGTCAACAGGGGGCTTGATCTGACTGCAACGTCTTGCAAAGGACATGCAACTCTTTTGTTTTGTAGATATATATAGGGTCGGTCTCTCTGGTCGAGGGGTTACACCACTTTCTCCGTAATCCCGTTTATCACTCAGAGTCTCGTAGCAGGCGAGAACTGGAAGCGGTTCTACCCCCGCTGGTGACTTGCGGGATAACTGAGCCGGCCGCTCAGAAAGCAATGGCAAACTACTGAGCGTAATCTTGCCAAGAAATCAACAGACAGCTGAAAGATGCTGCTGTTGACAACGATGTCCTGTAAAGGATATGCGAATTAAAAAAAAAGAAGATATATATAGGACAATGAAGTATTAAACACTTCTATGTGTTAGCATAGATATAAGAGAGGCATTTAAAAACATCGTGACGACTGGAAAGATCGAGGGAAAGAGACGCAGAGGCTGGATGGATTGAGACGGTGGAATGAAGGAATATCAGCAGCAGAGTTGATCCAGAACACCAAAGATCGAGATCTGTGGAGAGACATGAACGCCTACGCCAGCTGGCATGGCACTTGATGATGATGATGATGATGATGATGATGATGTGTTAACAGGTAGTCCCATAGCAGATACTACTTCTGTTCTGGTGTGAAGTGCTAGCTCTTCACATATTCTTGTCCGCCACATATGAGGTGAGATGGCCAATTCCCATCGCAGAAAACTAGTAGCAATTTTTGTGGATGGGTCGAAGCCAGGGCAGTACTTTGTCGGAGAAAAGAATCCTGCCTAAGCTGGGGATTGTACCTGGATCACTGCTTTATATATTCATTCATTGGCACCTTGCCGTGTTGACAGACGATAGTTTATAAGGGATGGAGTTATTGCCTCTCCATAGCACAAAGCCTGGGCTAAAATATAGAGCTCATGTGTTGCCCATGCAGCATGATCCCTCTCTCGGCTTGCCTAGTTCACTCCAGAGGAAAGGTAACACCCCTACATCTGGAACAAGACAAGCTGCAGAAGCTGCCGGATCAGCAAAGCAATTCTCTAATTGTCCGCCTGTCGGAGCTTCGATCCTAGACCAGCCGCCAACCAAGGCTTAGGGCATGGTCTGCCCTTTAGGTTGCATTTCCTCGCACCAGGGTAAGGCTTGTACGCTCCCAATTGCGCAGCATCGCTCGAAGCCGTTGGCACAATGTGGGGTGTCGGGTTTGGTAAACGCCGCCCAACGTTCGGCGCTAACAGAAAGCAAGTAGTACCGTCTACTGTTATACGGTAGGCTCAGTCATATCTGACTAAGACCTGACACAACATATTTAAAAACAATTTATATATTAGGCTAGGACAAAAGCATTGGCTGACCAGTTCCCATTCTCGCCAGTTTTGCTTTTCAGAAAATTCTTAAAATGATGCAGTACACATTCAACTAAGTAAGGGCGACCCCAGGGCTGTGTGGGTTGGCAAATACCATCCCGTCAGCACCTGGGATCTAAACTCTGAGAACAGTGTTGGTTGGTAGTAGGGTTTGTCACTACATCACAGCAGCACTGTAATTCTTCTTCTTCTGTTCATCATCATTATCATCATCATCATCTTCTTCTTCTTCTTCTTCTTCTTCTTCTTCTTCTTCTTCTTCTTCTTCTTCTTCTTCTTCTTCTTCTTCTTCTTCTTCTTCGACCGTTTCCTTCTCCATCTAGACATCTATTGAAGTATAGGAGAGATACGCTTATTGCCGTCGAGATTACGTAAAATAGCGCAATTACAATGCCCAGAAGTACTTATACCTTACCATGCCAAGAGACTAAAGGAGAACACATTCTTATATAGAGAAGCCAGACTTCTACCGGGGCACCGAGAAAATAAATGAATGTATAACAGATTTTAATGAGCTTGTATTTTTTTCCTACTAAGTAGAAGTGGTTCCCCCCCCCCCCCCCCCCCCTCCTCTTTGAAGCGTATACCCACTTGTTTCCAGATCTCAGTGTTCTCATTGATCTTGTGGCCAGCTCAATAACTCCACCACGTTCGATTCTATCTCATACTTTCATTTTCTTTGGTTCTCAGTCTCATCTCATCTCATCATGTTCCTCTTGTACCTTTGCGGTGTCGAGGTGAAGTATAAACTTTGTGAGAGTGCCCGATTATGGGCTTCATGTATCGATATTCCCATGGACTCTGCTATTCCCTCCGTCCAACGTTTACGTGGTCGGCCTCTTCCTCTGTTTCCATCTGGTCTGTACATCATTGCTTGTTGTGGTATGCTGTTGACTGGTAACCTACTTGCATGGCCAAACCATTTGACTTGCTGTTTTCTGATAAAATCTAGTGCTGCTTTAACTGATACGTTGAGTATTCTTCTCAGGAACCTCATTTCTGTTGTTGTGATTTTTCTTTTCTCTTTTTCTGTCATTGTCCAGGTTTGGCATTGGTAGCATAGAGTTGGCAGGAAGATTGTGTTGTATAGTGCTTTTAGTAGTTATTGATACATGTTTGTTCTTTAGTATTGGTGCCATGTCGTGTCCTCCTTTAAAGTGTCGTCCCTGGAGTGAGGAGATCCGACACCCACATTATAATATTATTTTTTTCCCCCTCAATATTCTGGAGAATCCACCAGCTTCCGTCCAACACACTCCATCAGCCTATGGACACCTTTTCCTATCACTCTCACACTGTCGTACTATGCCCCCTTCTCATACTTCCCCAACGCAACATACTCAACAACTCTTGCTTCTAGAAATTAATAAAGAGTAATTTATTAAAATAAAAGTGTAATGTATATGAGACGT
This sequence comes from Cepaea nemoralis, assembly GCA_014155875.1. Lineage (NCBI taxonomy): Eukaryota > Metazoa > Mollusca > Gastropoda > Stylommatophora > Helicidae > Cepaea > Cepaea nemoralis. Next base: position 38,042 of record JACEFZ010002731.1, read on the forward strand.
GTATGTGAAGAAAATGTGTGACGTGTTCTATAAAGTGTGTAGACTCTGTCTCTCAGACATCAACTCAGTCAGCTGATCACAGCAAAGATAGACCACAGCACGTTACGTCAGAACAAGTACGTCTCACCCGTTGCCGGAACCATCTTGCCGGATAATGCTTTGCCTCTGTAGACCTCTGGTAATCCAATTTCATGAACATCCGAAATAGACACCGGTGGTATTAAGAGTTAATCAGGGACCGGTTGCACTCTACACAATGTCCGTTCCTAATGTTCCTAAACAAACTGCACAAGTCTTTTGCAGTGTGTACACAGTCATTAATGTTAATTGTTACTGTACTGGATCCTCACTCGTGTCTATCTAGCCTCAAGTATAATGTCTTGTGTTCTATTACACGAGATTATATAACACTAGGTAACTATTAGATTGTTCTCCGGTAGTTACAACTGTCTGATGCTGTATGGTGCATCTGTAATCATCACTATGTGTGGTGAATCAACGTCCTTTTAGCTTTTAGTTGCTTTCTGTATGCAATGTTATTGACTCTTGAACTGGTGTTCTTCAGAATGGGTTTTTTAAAGTCTTTCCCAAAACTTGTTGAGTTTCCTTGGATCTGGTAGGGAACCTAGGATAGAAACAACACATCTGGTGATAGTACTAGTCACTGATCCTTTCGGCTGAGTGTAAGCCTATCACCTTGCTTAATGATCTTTAGCTAACTAGACTTAGTCACAGAGCAGATTAGCTACCCACCTAGAGTCGAATCAGGCTATGACAAAGAAAAATATCAGCAAACAGAATGCGGAACCCCGCCCACCAGGGACACCTACGGGAGGATCCCAATTATCCTTCATTACTCAACTAGTAAAGCTTATCAACACTTCACTAATCTATTCTAGCTAACAGAGCCAAGTATCACTTCCCTAATCTAGCTAGTTTCCACTAACAGTGCTAATCATCACACTATAGTTTAACAAGGCTACTGCCTAAAGTAATTATAACGAATATATTATAATAAGTTATACCTTAAATGGCACTACTGCAGTCCTATAAATCATATCTACATCTGCCATATAGGCACGTGTAAAATTAAGTCACTAATTAACACACGGTAGATATTATTTCCACTAGGCGCTGCAGTGCCCTCACTCCGACTAGAGCATTATTCAAGTCCACCCTAGTTGATCCCAACTCGAGTTTATATGGCAAACTACCCAAGTTGTCCACGTGACGTTATCCTTTTCTCCCCCACACAGGTGTTATTTGGACATATCAGCCATTTGCAAGAATCTATTTTCCTGGCTTTAGTCCTGTCAAAGTTGTCAGTAATTGTTAAGATTTTCAAACAAGCCAGCAAGTTTATGTCTACTTCCAACAAAGAGTTGCAAATAACCCCGTCAACTTCTCGATGTGCCGGAAACCAAGAATTGACAGATGCACTGTTTTCCTGTCTCTCGCTGCCAATTCCGGTTTGTCTCTGACTGTTGACAACTGTCAAGCTTCTGTTCAGTGGTGACAATCCCAGCAGCCATTTCCGTCTGATGTGTTTATGACTTGTCAAAGTGATATCTGATTCAGCGCACTCACTTCCTCCTCACTCACCACCAAATGTGTATATGGGCTGACCTGATGTAACCTGTGCTGTTTTTCCAGTACGGCTGTTGTGGGCCTAGAAAATACACGCCCAGCAAACGTCGGTATATTTATCTGTTTAACTCATGGCAATCTCGCGACATAGGCCCCCTCTTA
>JACEFZ010002732.1:0-38819 GCA_014155875.1 Cepaea nemoralis
GGGCCGGTTTTTAGGGGAAAAAATGGGAAATTATTAAAGGGGTTTAAAAAAACGTAACAAGTAGGAGGTCGGCATGGCCGAATTGATAATATCGCTTGTTCTTAAACTTCCGGTGTACTGATACGGAGGAAAGTTTTTTCAATCCCTACAGCAGGTCAGTTGGTCAAAATGTTGACTCTCGTCCTTGATTTGGGGGACGTAAAAGTACCTCTGATGTCGGAGTGAGTTCGTCTGATGGCGATGGACACTGGTAATAGGGGGGAAATCTGTCCACTGTACTAGTAGTAGTAGCACATGTATGGACTACTTGAGTTCACAGCAAAAGCGAGCAAAAAAAAAACAAATAAGAAATTATAGTGTGCCGCTGAGAGGATTTGTAACATAGACAAGGTAACATAGGTCTTTAAAAATTTGGCCCTAATGGGGAGAATGTTAAATCGGATACTTATCTAGGGAAAAGTGGGGTGTATATCATCTCATAGGACAATACATTAGAAGAACCGATACGCTAAAGACTGTACAACCCAGTCTACATTATTGTATGATACATTATAAACAAATGTTTGTTTGTTTTTTTTTTTTTTTTTACGGTGAGCTGCGCTGTTGGAAAACCCCCCAAGGCGGCCAAAGGAAAGGCTTTAAAGACACTGAAGATTTCGCTAAAGCTTTTGGAATTCTTCACGACCTGGGAGACTGCTGCCAAAGACCGAAATCCATGGCATATATCTTTACGCATGGATGTAGTCACATGGTGAGAAGCAAACAGGACTGCAAGAGCTTTTTAAAAAAAGTAGAAAAAAAAAAAAAAAAACCCCACAGTGGGGATCCTCCTTCGAACGTTCAACATTCTTTGCCCACATTGTCAAAGAAGTTTTCGAGCCAAAATAAGCCTTATCAGCCATCTTAGAACTCACGGCTGCAAACTTTCAACCCCATGGATGCAATGAATGGTCGTCATCGTTCTTGATGAACAAAAACCCCGACATTATAAACGCGGGCTTTGTGGCGAAGGGATTAAGGACGAAATTCCTAATTCTCACACCGCATTCGGAAACACAGCTGCGGGGATTGGGCCGCATGGGATTGCGTTGGTGTTCATACAATGCTATGGTACCAGTCGTCAGAAAATAATGCAAACGATTGGATGAAATGATGGGGATAGCTGCGGTGTCCTTTAAAGGATATGCAACTAACTTTAAAAAAAAATATTGTTTCTATGTTTTACAGGGATTGACGTCCAAACAAACACACTTACACAAACTTGGAACAGGACACCTGCCCCACAATGGCCCTGTTATTTTGATTTTATATTAAGAGAATTGTGACTCAAATAGGACATATGGTGTGTATGTGTGTTAAGATTCTTAAGATGACTGGCAATATGAAATTTTTTTTTAAAAATAGTAAAAGAAAACAGCAGTCACTTGAATTTCTTAACATAAAATTTGTTCTTATATAAAAACTAGTATAGGGCAAATAATTTTCGCTATTCTTTATTTGTTGGAAACACCCGCAATGAATGTTTAGCTGTCATTTTACCAGTTCCACAGTCACTTTCATCTTTTTCTCCTACCTTTATTTGATTAAACATGTAGTATTTTAGTCTCTTGTATTCTTTGCGAAGTCTAAATGGCACCTTGTGACTCATGTGTATTATTTTGACATCTTTATCTCTTCCCGCCATCGTTGCCTACATGCTACCTACAAGTCTCTGATTCCGCCTAAATAAATGCGTAGAAATAAAATTGGAGGTCGACTGCCGAAGGGTTTAATAGCTCATGGTTAAATTTTCTCTGGTGACCGCGGTAGCGGGTTCGTTCCAACCCGTCAGTGGACTTGATTGATTCAGTGCCAAAAAGAAAACGTCGGTTAGGGTCAAACATGCTACACAATCAAATGAACAAGTATTATATTATAATGTTCCCTTCATTAACAATTAAAATTGCGAAAGATACCACCAAGCGAAACAAATAACACGATGACCCTAGTATGGCGATATATCATCCTTTTGTTCAAATAGAGGGTCAAATTTGGCGATATAGTTCCCTTCGGCACTGAATCAGTTAAATGTTGACTCCTCGTCTTAGGGACGTAAATCACAAGTACCCCAGAATTCGGAGTGGGTTGGCCTAATGGCGTGGAACAAACCATGCCTGCCGACCTGTGGATCATACGTTCGAGTCCCTATGTAGGCGAGAATGTTCTTATACATTGACCAGGGTTTCTAATTGGGTACAAGAAAATGTATGGAAATAAAAAGCAGCTGACTTGACACTGTCGACCTCATGACATCAGCCACGACATCAGAGTGTCGACTGGGCTATAACAATATGGCGGTAGCATTCTATACCCAACGACTCGCATGACGTGGACACGGGTGTTTTGTTTATACTTGCAATAAGATTACAAAATGGCATCAGAGATATAGTATTAAATTATTCAGATGATCACGTGTGTGTGTGTGTGTGTGTGTGTGTGTGTGTGAGAGAGAGAGAGAGAGAGAGAGAGAGAGAGAGAGAGAGAGAGAGTGTGTGTGTTGAGTTGAGTCCAGGAACTAAGTCACAACACTCTGGACATTCTCACACTCGCCCCGTCCTCATCGTTTGTATGATCTCTCTATATGTGTGTGCGAGATTTGCATGGCTAAATATCGTCCACATACGCACACACCCCTTTGTGGTTAATGCGATTGCCTTCCATGCTACAGGCCATTACCCTCGTTGACAACAATCACCTTCACATTAATATATCACTTGTGGGTAAAACCGTGGAAATCCGCTATTTGTGGCGGATCCATTCATAAGATTATTAATCTGAGCCAGGGATGGACCCTAATATAACTTTTCCTTGAGTTTTAACGGGGTAGGTGTAATGGTATGATGGAATTGCACATTGGTGCAGGTTGTATCCTCGGTAGATGCACGGTTAGTTTTCCAGGAAGTATACGACTCTGGAATCGACAGAGCCGCATGAAAATCTGTGCCAATTTTCATAATTTTTTTTAGCTTAAATTCGAGAGAATCATCGTCATTGCACCGGGTGTTATCCCATATGGCTAGGTCTCTTTCAGGAGACCGGTCTGTCGAAAGCCTCGCACAAAGCATGAACTCCGCAGCTCCAGCGACGACCCCCAGGAGTCTCCGAGAAAGCTGCACCGTGAACATAATGACGGAGTCCAGAATCGAACCCACAATTTTCGGAGCGATAGGCTGGCAGATTAACCACTTTGCCACGCAAACCCTCAGTTTTAAGTGCATAACCTTGGGACGGAAATTCTGTGGAGAAGGGTGCTCGGCACTCCACAGATGACATGACTCAGAATATGTGAAGGCCTATGAACACAACTTCTCATGGTATATATCTGCTAGGAAGATACATTAACTTTACATATACATAAGTACGCATTTAACCCAGCATAAGTTTGTGTGTGTATGCTTTTATGTAAGTTGTACACATGTATGTACATTGTATGTATTTGTGAGTGCATCTTTACATTAATGTAAGTTATATGTATTTATGTACATTGTATGCATTTCTGTGTGTACATTGTATGCATTTGTGAGTGCATCTATACATTTATGTAAGTTGTATGTATTTGCTAGCTGACCCGGCCTGGTTTCGCCCAGCACCAGGCGGGGAGCGTCTCATTTAATTAATATTCGGCCCCTGCTCCCGTTCCCATTCCCAAAAAAGAAGCCCGGCCCAGCTTCGCCCAGTCCCTGGCATGGAGCGTCTCATTTAATTCATATTCGGCCCTGCTCTCGTTCCCGTTCCCCAAAAAGACGACCCGGCCCGGCTTCGCCCAGTCCCCGGTGGGAAGCGTCTCATTTAATTCATATAAGTAGTCATATAAGTTCCAGTTCCCGGAAATATGGCGAACAGATTGGAAGAGAACAATCTTCATCCCAATAACTAAATAGGGCAATCTGAAACTACTGAACGCAAACTTACCAAGATATCACGAAAACCCAATAAATGCTGGGATGACTGTATAGATGTCGAAGAGAAATAAAAAGATGAGTTAGAAAATTTTCACGTATTTAAAATAGATGCATTATTTTTATGAAAACTTTAAAGATGCCTTAAAGTTTTTATCATTATATATTATAACGCATATGTCTGTAAATAACTGTAGACAACCAGTTTATAAAGCTTTCATAACAATGCAACAATTATATATAAAATATATAGCATTGCTACTAAATGTTATGTCCCTCGATATAGCATTTCTTAAGTTAAGTCCCCTCGCTATATATAAATTATAATGTAATTACAAAATTAAATTTTATTACGTAAATAACTGTTTGTACACTAACAACGGCTGCACGGGAATGAGAAGAAAACATGTTGAAAATTTCATCTCAATCGGATGGACTGTTCGCTAACGCATAAATAACATACATGCAGACAGACAGACAAGCATTGTATTTTCTATATATAGATGTACATTGTATGCATTTCTGTATGTATATTGTATGCATTTAGTACACTGTATGTATTTGTGTGTGCATCTATACATTTATGCAAGTTGTATGTATTTATGTACATTATATGCATTTATGAATGCACATTGTATGCATTTACGTACATTGTATGCATTTGTGAGTGCATCTTTACATTTATGTAAGTTGTATGTATTTATGCACATTGTATGCATTTGTGTATGCACATTGTATGCAATTACGTACATTGTATGCATTTGTGAGTGCATCTTTACATTTATGTAAGTTGTATGTATTTATGTACATTGTATGCATTTGTGTATAAACATTGTATGCACTCACTACATTGTATGCATTTGTGAGTGCATCTTTACATTTATGTAAGTTGTATGTATTTATGTACATTGTATGAATTTCTGTGCCTATTCCCGGTGGTCGTGGGATGCACACAAGTCAGGCGGGGAGTCTGACAGTAGTACACGCTTTACAAGGTCCATACACTTGCGATTGATAGTTGTGCGCGTCCTACGGTACAGGAGCGAACGAGACCCTCACCTGTGGGACTTGGCTGAACGCCTCTAAGTCGGGTCCCTTGGGTTCCAGGGTCTGGCCACCACTCGCCACCTGCTCGTGGTGGCGAGGTCTCGGAGGTTTGACGCTGAGCCGCCAGCGTCTGGAGCCTACCTTGTGCCAGACGTATTGGTTACCCATTCCTCTGGAATACACAAGACTAGGCCGAGAGAGGGAACATGTCGTTTGGGCACCACATGTTTCTCTGAAGCTCTGCCCAGGCATTGTGATGGAATATTGGCCAAATTCCAACTCACATACTTTGGTCTGTCAAGACTGCATGCAAGGTGCCACTCATGCATTTCTGTGTGCACATTGTATGCATTAATGTACATTGTATGTATTTCTGAGTGCATCTATACATTTATGTAAGTTGTATTCATTTATGTATGCATAAGAGGCATTTCACAAAAATGTATGTCTTTTATTAACTTATTAATGCTTGCATGTGTGTACAAGTGTGTCATCATCAAGTGCCATGCCGATAAGCGTGGGCGGTCATGTTTCGCCATCTCACACGATCACCAGAGACGTGGATCAGCTCTGTGTTCTTGTCTCGACCATGTCTGTTGTATGGGTGATTGTGTGTATGTGGTCCACACCCAATGTGTGGCCTGATTGTGGACATAAGCAAGTCATCACAGAAGCAATCACAGATGTTTACTACTCAACATGAACCCGGTCGTCATACTCCAGGGTTACATCATGACGAATGGCAACCTCTGAAGATGATTTGTTGTGTGCCTTGGTTCACCTTGAACCCAAGCATAGTCCATACACTTACTACTTCTTCTAGTGCATTCTACTCATTTTTGTGAATGGATTAATTTATTCATCATGTGCCATGTCAATAAGCGTGGGCGGTCATGTTTCACAATATCACTCGATCACCAGAGTCGTGGATCAGCTCAGTGTTCTTGTCTCGACCATACCACGTGGTCAAGCCATTCAGATATTTACTTCTCTGCCTTCCCTTTGTTCTCTTCCCCTCGATCTTGCCAGTTGTCACCAAGTTCTCCAGTTTATTTCTTCTCATAACGTGACCAAAAAGTTTTGGCTACCTACGTCTAATGTCTCTAATCAGTTTACGGTTTTCATTTATTTCTTGTAGGACTTGGTCATTTGTTTTTATTTCTCTGTCCATGATATTCTTTGCATTTTCCTCAGAAATAATATTTCCACAGCCAGCGGATTTTTGTCAGCTTGTCTGCTCACTGTCCACGCTTCACATCCATACAGAAGTACAGGTTCTATATAGCACATTCTTTTTCTCGTTGGATTTGACATCTTTCTATTGGTCAGTATGTTTTTCATCTTGCAAAAGGCTACTGTCGCCATGGCGAATATTGTTCTAATCGCTTCAAGGCATCTCCAATCAGATGTTGAGTCTGTTCCGAGATAATTTAACCGATTCAATTGCTTAAGAATATTCCCATTTACATGTTTATATATATATATATATATATATATATATATATATATATATATATATATATATATATATATATATATATATATATATACACACACACACACACTCACACACATTTTGTTTTTAAATGTTGCATATCCCTTGCAGGACATTGCAGTCAACACCAGCATTTTTCAGCTGCTGTTGATGTACTAGGTAAGATTACGCTCAGTAGTTTGCCATTGCTTTCTGAGCGACCGACTCAGTATCCCGCAAGTCACCAGCGGGGGTCGAACCGCTCCCAGTTCTCTCCCGCTACGAGACTCTGCGTGATAAACGGGATTACGGAGAAAGTGTTGTAACCCCTCAGCCAGAGAGACCGGCATCCACACTCTACTAATGAAAAATCAAATTCGCTGGGCTGGTCATTTAACTCGTATGCCAGATTGCAGGCTCCTTAAACAATATTTTTTTACAGCGAGCTGCGTTGTGGTAAACGCTCCCAAGGCGGCCAGAGGAAACGCTTAAAAGACACTCTGAAAATCACACTGAAAAATTTTGTAACTGATTTTGACACCTGGGAGACTGCTGATAAAGACCATATTTCATGGCGTACATCATTACATAAGGGTGCAGTCACTTGTGAAGCAACCAGGACTGCAAGAGCTGTGAAGAAAAGGCTGGACAGAAAAACCACTGCAGGAGATCCTCCTCCTGGAACGACAAGCATTCTTTGCCCACATTGTCAAAGAACATTTCGAGCCAAAATAGGCCTTATCAGCCATCTTAGAATTCACGGCTCCATACTTTCAACCCCACTGGATAAAATGAATGGTCATCATCATTCTTGATGGACAAACAACAGCATCCGCATGTCAACGTCTCAAGGGGTTAGAAGATGGGTTCAGACAGGCAGATGGTGAGACACAGATGAGGAATAAACGCATAAACATATTAGGCATATTTATTTACAGACCTCATCATGTAAATATCACAAGATTACAACAGTATCACATAAACGAATCAATATCACTCCAATACTTGCTCTCGCATCAATTATCTCAATATTCTCACATGATCCTCGCACTCTTATCACAGTTAAGCGCACTCGTATCAAGCTTCGCACACAAACACACGTCTAGTAATGGTCACATTCATTTGCACTGAAGCCTAAATGTAAATCTATTCTGTCTCTCCACTCAGTCATGCATCCTCTCTCAGTCGTGTCCAAACGCCCGTCTGACTTCTCCTCTATAGTCCCGTGGTCACGAGGTCCCTGCCCTCGTGCAGTCCGTGGGAAGTCGTACTGTCACGTCTGTCTCGCACTTGCCTGGTTGGGGCTAGGCTTACTGCATAATTCTGTTCAAGGTGAACCTGTCACTCAAGGGTACAGTCCTGTCTCTACTGTCCTAAGCTTCTAGACTGTTCTACCCCCGTACTCACCCCATGTCCTTATGTCTGTCCTCTGTCCTCTGTTATGTCCTGTCAGGACCTTGACATACTCCCCCTCCTCCCTAGCGTGTGGCACTATTAGTGGCACAGTGTTGTATTTGTTTAAGTAGTCTGAACTAATTCTGTCAAGGCCTAAAGGGAAGTAATTAGTCATTACTTCCCTTTAGGCCCTTGACAGAATGAGACCTATGGGTTAAGGGTGGTAATATGTAGGTGGCAACTGTCTGATATCTCTCGAAGCACTAGCCATCTAATGCTATTCTTGTACTACCAATTTGGGTGGTTGTTAAAGAGTCTCATACTCTCGCCAATCTTAACCCTACCAGACCGCTGTACCGATTCTTGAGGAATGTCCTATTCTGCCACTAGACCGCTGAACCTAATTTTCGGTATTTTGCCTAGAACGTGAAACAAATGTGTCACAAACTAAAAATAGCCAACCAATCGTGGTCAAATCTCATAGTTCGTCATTGCAAATGTCTTCCCCCATGTGTTTGAATTGACTTTGTGTGGTTTAACGTGAAAAAGTGAAAAATGAAAAGCTGAAAAGTGTGAAAAACCTTGCTAGGGTTTGTTGTGACGTTCTGTGATTCGACAAATCATGATAAACAATGTAACTTTACAGAAGGTAGTTTGTCGTTGCTTTTCTTCTTGGTAGTGACCATACTGGCCGGATACCATAGCCATTGTCCCGTTAAGGAGATCGTCTGCCGACCGTCCCTAAACTTGATGCCATAACCAACAACTAACCAACGGCTGCCCTCAAAATTTCATCCACCACATGTCTTCCGTGGTTTCTTGTGAGAAACTTCCTAAAACGGATACGAAAAAACAACACATATTTCTAAGAAAATCACAAAACAGCCTCCTTTAAAAAAAAAAACCGTTACGTCGTCGCCATTTTACCGTTTTATATGCCACTGTTTCAAGGGATTATTGTTACAGTGGTTTCTTTACATCTAGTCTGGCATATTTGTAGGGTGTAGTATATGAGTTTGTATTTGTTTTCTTGTTTTCTAACAAGGGTCTCAACACCTCATATTTGGCATTATTTTTATATGTACGAGGGGGGGGGGGGGCTTCAAATGACAATCTTAAATATGTTTTAATTTGGGGAGGGGGGGGGGGGGGGGGGAAGAGATATATTCTGAAAAAGTAAAGAACACATGTATCATTTTTTCGACGTAGTCACCACAGCGTCCAAAGCAAGTCCTCCAGCGCCGATAAAATTCTTGGATTCCTGTAGAAAAGAATTGTCTTGGTCTCGTGTGTTAGACTCATGTACTGTCTGTTGTACCACTTCACATAAATCACACCGTTTTGAAACTTCCTTCTCAACTCATATACTTGCTGGACTGACAGGCATGCATCACCATACCGGACCTTCATTCGTCGGTGCATTTCTATAGGTTTCACCCCTTCCTCTGTGGTGCATTTAAAAAATTGGGAGGCGACATTTAAACTGTCCATATGGCGTCACCGCTTTCATCTTCGCCGTGATGTTACGTGCTTAACTCTCTTGACATCCTCAACAACAATATTGACAGGTTACGGGACAATGGCATGGTTATAATAGTTTATATCACACATTTAAGGTATTAATTTGAAGCACCCTCGTATATTAACCTAATGCCGGCTCCGTGGCGAAGGAGTTACATATCCCACATACTCACGTTCGAAACACAGCTGTGTGCGATTGGCAGCAGACCGCCTTGCATACATGGTATGGGTGCCGGTCGTTCAGACAGCAACGGCAAACTACTGAACGTAGACTTTCCAAGAGATCACAACAGCAAAAATTCTTGGTGTTGACTGCGACGTGCTGTAAAGGATATGCAACTAACTTATCTCCATTACAAGGTAACATATTTATCTGGTGGTATCTCCAGAACAAGGTAACATATTTACCTGGTGGTATCTCCAGTGCAAGGTAACATATTTACCTGGTAGTGTCTCTAGGGAAGTAGGGATGTTAGACGGGCCTGCGTGCCCAATTCTTAACCCTTTGAAAATAAAGTTTGTTCGTTCGTTCGTTCGTTCTAGTACAAGGTAACATATTTACCTGGTAGTGTCTCCAGTATAAGGTAACATATTTACCTGGTGGCATCTCCAGTACAATGTAATATCTACGAAATGAAATGTCCAGCACAAGGTAATATTTACCAGGTGATATTTCCAATACAAGGCAATATATTTACTAGGTAATATCTCCATTACAAGGTAACATATTTACTGGTAATATCTCCAGTAAATGGTAACTTATTTACCAGGTGATGTCTTCAGTACAAGGTAAAATATTTACAAGGTGATATCTTCAGTACAAGATAACATATTTACCAGGAGATATCTCCATCACAATGTAATATTTACCAGTTGGTATCTCCAGTACAATGGAATATTTACCAGGTGGTATGTCCAGTACAAGGAATTATTTACCAGGTGATATCTCCAATACAAGGTAACATATTTACTGGTAATATATCCAATACAAGGTAACAGATTTACCTGGTGATATCTCAAAGAGTTTTTTTTTTTTAAATTTAAGTTACATATCCTTTACAGGACGTTGCAGTCAACACCAGCATTTTATTGCCGTTGTTGATGTCTTGGCAAGTTCTGGCATTGTTCTGGCGACTACATAAAAGCATGAGTGGTGTAGTCAAGAATAAGAGCATTTCTGACTTCCAAGGTGCTGACCTCATCTGGCAGAGGACTGACGAGGACAAGGGCAAAGCCCTCTTTGAACGCTACCTTGAGCAGAGCAACCAGACAGACATGGGAGGCCGGAATCTGGCCAAGGAGGTCACCTCAGACAGATGCAAGGCCCAGAACACTTCGGATGAAGACACAGTTACAGTGAAAGAAATCAAGGCTGTGCTTCGACGATCAAAAAACAGTGCTCCAGGTCCTGATGGCATAAGATACGACGACATAAATAGGTGTACCGACAATGAGCTAGAGAAACTAGCAGACATTTACAACAACAGTATAGGGAGTGCTAGCATCAAGGAGGAATGGTTACACAGCTATCTGATTCCCTTGCCGAAGCCTGACAAAGACCACAAGAAAATTGAGGGATATCGAATTATAACCATGCAGAATACAATAGGCAAGCTGCTGGAGAAGGTAATTGCCAGGAAAATATCAAGCCAACTAGAGAGGCAAGGTGTTTTCCCACCTACCCTGGGTGGGTACCGTCCAAAAAGAGAAACCTGGACCAATGCAGCAGTCTTTGCCCACGATGTCTATGAAGGTTTCCACTCAGGCACTGAAACCGTTGCTGCAGCGATTGATCTTGAGGACGCATACAACAGAGTACCACTGGATTTTTTAATGTTTCAGCTTCTTGAACTAAACGTAAGTCCATTCCTCCTTAGTTGGATCGCTGCAGCTCTCTTCCAACGGAAAGTAGTTTTTAGATGTGGCAGTTGGACTTCGGAACCAACAACAATATATCCTGGCCTACCACAGGGATCACCATTATCTCCGGTACTGTTCAACGCCTACACAGTGAGAATCACCAGTGAGCAGATCACTGGACCTGGCAGGACATTGTCATATGCCGATGATGTTTTAGTGTATCGTCAGGGTAAGGATAGAGAGGAGGTTGCTGTGGAACTACAAACCGAACTCAATCGCATAAGTACTTGGTGTGATGAAGCTGGGGCAATGGTCAACCCAACAAAGGCAACGGTGACTTGGTTCTCGTTGAATAATCATATTGTCAACAATCCAACACCAACTGTAATGCTGTGTTCAGAGACGGTGGAAAGAACGCAGGCAATGAATTACCTGGGGATACGGTTTGATCGAAGCCTTGCTTATAATGTGCACATAGACCAGGTGATAACAAAGGCCAAGCGGTGTTTGGCAGCGATGCGGGTGATGGCGGCAGCAAACTGTGAGCAGCGCCATCTATGTCTACTGTACGAGGGGCTGGTCATGTCTGTTTTGGAGTATGCAATGGCAATCCTGACTGTCAGCCATAAGCAGATAGAAAGGATGGAAAGGATACAGAATGAAGCTATGCGCATTATTCTTGGATGTACAAGAGATACAGCATGCAGGGCGATGCGCTACCTTCTTGATTTTCCAACCATTGAAGAGAGAATGCAAGTTTGCAGGGCACGTGCCTACCTCAGAATTAACGCAAACACACAGCATCCACTGCATAGTGAAATTAGGAAGGTGAAGGGCAGCAGGTTAAAAAGAGGACGGTCGTGGATGGGTCAAGCCGAGGACATTCTTAACAGGTGTGTTCACTTGAGGACTTAGAACCTGGCGAGGAGTGGGTGCAAGTGCCAACAGACTTCTGCACATCCTTTTCAGTTTGCATCCAACTAGATAGAAAATGCAGACAAGAAAATCCGGATGCTGTTGAGGCTGAAGTACAAGCGTTGATTTTTGGAGAATTCGCTAGACAGTGACGCGGTCATCTACACAGATGGGTCGGTCGTCCGACATGTGAGAAGCTCATGGGCCTTTACAGCTCGGGCCGGAGGGAGAATTGTGAAGGAGGACTCTGGTGCTTTCACTGAAACCACAAGTAGCCTGACCATGGAAGTCATGGCAGTAAGTAAAGCAATAACATGGCTCGAGACACAGACATTCACTAGGGCTTGTTTCCTTAGCGACTCAATGAACATGATCAAGAGGATAGAGGAGGGGTCGATCCGAAGAGAATGGTTGCTGCCTCTGAAGCGGTCTCGGCTGGCAAAGATTAGTTTCATCTTCGTGCCAGGGCATGCGGGAGTACAAGGAAATGAGCGGGCTGACAAGCTCGCAGGTGAGGCTACTGTTGAGGGCGGACGCGCCATGGACCAGGCTGACATTCTGAATGCTCTACGAGAAGTGAGACTTTTGCAAGAACCAAGTGATGACTGTGAATCTACAACAATGGCGAGACTGCGAGAGCAGCAAATTAAAAGAGGGGTGGCCAAACAAGAACACTACGCAGGAAGCCAAAGAAGATTGATAAACCAACACAGAACTGGCGTCGTTAGCCGCTACACGCTGCGGGATTTGCTGAGGAGGGGATCCGAGCACTTATGGACTGAATGGTCCGATGTGCAACGAGGATGATCTGTCGACTAACTAACTGACTATGTCTTGGCAAGTTTTACGTTCAGTAGTTTGCGATTGCTTTCTGAACGACCTGCTCTAATACCAACGCGTTAAAAGCAGCTCGACACGGTCTTCTGCCAAATCGGTCGCAGCTGTGTTTCGAACGCAGGTATGCGGCATTACGAATCGCGTCCGCAACGCAATCGGCACGGAGACCGGCGATATCTCCATTACAAGGTAACATATTTACCAGGTGGTATCTCAAGCAAGGCCTGGCCCGTGGTTATTATTCTCAGATCTTTTACCCCGGTCTTGGCGGGTTGGAGATACAGGCGCATCCCACTCGAGTCTGTGTTACCTTCGACCAGTCCTGGGCTGCTGTAGTGTATCTACCCGAGACATTACAATAAGAGAAACACGTTTGATGTCAATTAAATGTGGCACCAAAATTAGAATGCGTAACATAAACAGTAAAATAAGTTGAGTTGAGTTAAGTCAAGAACCGACATCATAGCACTCCGGACATTTCCATACGTGATCCGTTCTTATCTGCAACAGCCAGCGAAGAGTCCCAGTACTAATGTTATCAGTAGATGTCAGATTATGTGTCCTTATGGCCTTTCCTCGGAGTTTTGAGTATCGGCTGTAACGTTAAGACATTAAATCAGTAGGACTATATGAATCAGAAACAACAAGCACAACTCATAGGATTACAAATGAACTACAAGCATGCAATAATTGGTGCTTGCGCAGAACAGAAGAACTAAAATAGTATGACAGAATCACCAATATGGAGTTCATGAAGAGAATTGGACAAATAATACTGCATTTGGTGCGACGAGAAAACGCTAGCGCTGGGTAGAACATACGAGGGGCCTTTAAATGAAAACCTTAAAAGTGTGATAGAAACTACAATAACCATGCCATTGTCTTGTAACCTGTCAATATTGTTGTTACGGATGTCAAGAGTGTTAATCATATGACATCACGGACCAGACGAACGCGGTGACGTCACAAATTTACATTTGGCCGCCCCACTTTTGACATGCACCAAAGAGGAACAACGTTCTGTTAACTATTTTTGTTTTAAATCAGTGTATGGTGTAGAACCTGTAGACATTCATTGACGAATGAAGGTCCAGTATGATGATGCATGCCTGTCGATCCAGCAAGTGTATGTGTGGAGTAGGTAGTTTCTAAACAGCGTAACTTCTATGATAGACTGTTCACGACCAGGTCAGGCACATTTTTTGATGACATCATGTACTTCATTTTTCAAATTTGTTCTACATGCAAAGTGTAGTGAGATTTTACAAACACCCTGTAGAATTCATTATCATCATGTGTCATGCCGCAAAGCTGCTGAATTAAATTGTCTAGTAAATGAATTCCCCCCCCCCCCCCCCCCCCTTGCTGGAGCTGACTGCAGCGTCTTGTAAAGAACATTTTGTTTTCGTTCACTCGCGGTGAACTCGAGCGTAGTCGACACTGTACTGGTGTTTTAATGTGAGCTAGCTTTTCCCAACATCAGTGTCCCCGGTCAGGTACTTGTAATTTACGTCCCCAGCTCAAGGACAGGATGGCAACGTTGAAGTCCAACTGACAGGTGTGGGGAGAGAACCCACTACTTCGGCATCAGCGCACCAGAAGTTTAAGAGGGAGTGCTCTTAAACTTTCGGCCACGCCAGTTCCATGTAAAGGGCATGCAACTAACAGATTGAACGACAGACAGACAGACAGACAGACAGACCTTTTACCTTTTCTTCTTGAACATTTTTCTTGTAATTTATTTTTTTCTGAGTAAGAATTGTAAGCAGTTTGCTCAGCAGTTGGCACGATAGATTGAGACATCTTGAACACCTCATTGCCGTTGAGAAATACAGCGCTTTATGATTTAAGGGAAATAACAACAGAAAGTATTTATATCAGTGTAATTATATAGTTATATAGTCCCCCTTGCTTTTCAACATATTTGTTTGTAATCTTTGGTTGACATGGATTTGTTTGTGTCTTTGGTTTTACTAATATTCATAATGAGGTCTTCATCTCCGCAGTGTCTCTAAACAGACACAATTAAGCCCTTAGCAGTATCTGAAATGAGGACCGTATCATCTGCACATGAGTTCGGAAATCGAGTTTCCACTAGTTATATCAATTATTTTCTTGTTACCAGTTCAATATGTGTATGTATGTAGTCCTATGCACAATATTTATTATTTTCTAGTTACGTGTAGAAATTGTAGTTATATAGTTCTTTACACTACTTATTATTTCCTAGCTACGTGAAGAATTGTAATAATTGTCTGCTGGATCCCTTTCTTATCAACTACAGAACACCTCGTTGTAATAGAGACACGTTTAGAAAGAGTGCTATCTTTACAATACAAGGTTCCAGTGGACAATGTTATCAGAGCTAGGAAGAACTTGGAAGCACTGAAGGTGATGGCAGTAGTCGATATTGAACCACGGCTCCTCATCCTACACCAAGGACTTGTGCTAAGCGTCATAGACTCCTGCCTTTTCGCAGTCACAGATCCCAGATAGAAAGAATCGATAGAGTGCAATACAAAACAAGGAGACTCATGCTCGTCTGCACAAAGACACCTCAAGCCAGGCTATGCAAGACATCCTAGTTTTACCCACTTTGAATACCAGGCAGGGCGTATATGAGAACACCCACCGATATAAAGCACCCTTGTATACAAGCGCCATGCATGGGCAGCAGGGCACGAAGCCACAACTGCGATCATCAGATCAAACTCCATGGACATGCTACAGAAAACGGGAAACGGCAGATTAATTACCCTGATTACCCTGATTAATGGGTAGATAACATTCTAAAGGCGCGCCTCACATCACTAATCTGGGTGTACGCACCTGGTCAAGCCAACTTAAAGGGGAATGCACGCGCGGAAAAGCTGAACAACAATGCACCAATACAAGCGGAAGAAGCACGGGCAGGGCCGATATTATCAATGCAATACGGGCCGAACTAACCGGCAGCTACAAGTCCCATGCGCTAGTTCGATTACACGAATTGGATGTGAAGCCTGTCCAAGCATATCTATGCCATCTTCGAGGATGAGAGAGGAAACATTTCAACCAACTTCTTATGGGAACTGTGAGTATAGACACTTTGAGACGGCTCTTTGAGCTTCTTTGGACTGATTTTGGATCAACCCGGCCATTTTCTCAACGGTCAGAAATAGAACCTATGCATCATGGGACGATAAGCACGTGCTCTTTTATTCGTTGGTCAGTACTTATCACATGACTATGACATGATCATGTTCAACGTACGCAATTACGCGCGGTGCATGAACGGATTTCATACGAACGCCCCTTATAATAGACAAAGTTCACATTTTAAATGCATGGTCAGAATATGTGAAAAACTTTTATAATGATACAAAAAAGGAACAGCAAGATATTCTGAATAATAATGAATGGCCACACATTTTAAATATGGAAGTTAAGAATGCTCTTAACCTTATGAAAACTGACAAAACCCCGGTCCAGACAACATCAAGAGAAATGATCAATATCTTAGTAGAATATGAACTAGACCAGGTCATCAGATTACTGTACACAAAATATGCTACTGGAGACACACCGCCTGAATTATATAATTCTATATTTACTGCAATCCCGAAGAAATCAAGAGCCTTGGAATGTGATCAATATCGAACAATTAGCATAATCAGCCACATCGTGAAGAGTTTGCTAAGAATGATCATACACAGAGTTGGAAAGTAAATACAACCCGAAATAGCGGAAGAAAAATAAGAGTTTGTAGAAGGCACAGTTCAAGGGTACAGTAAATACTTTGTAATTGCTTAGAATATGGGACGCAGAGACCTATTGACGCGTCCTCGCCGAGCGTCCTGGGCAACAGGTCCCTTCGGGGTCCTGGCTGAAGTCAATAGGATCGCCGATTCCTCCGAAGTCGGAGAGTGTCTGCCTGTACGGCGAGGAACCACCAGTCTGCACACCTATAAGCCAGACATGGGACAACGGATACTCACGCAAACCTCAGGTCCTGTATGACATCACACTGATGTTGGACAACAGGATGCCTTCATCCGACATACAGGACTTTGCGTTGGAGCTCAAGCCAACGAACACAAGCAAGCAAGCAAGCTTAGAATATCAATTGAGCCTTCGATAGAAGTAAATAAAGACCTACATCTTTGCATGATTGACTACACAAAGGCTTTCGATAAAGTACAGATGTCAACATCATACAGTAAGACATGTCAACATGATAAAGATGCTTGCAGATCTACAAAATGATGGGAAAGTAAGACATGTCAACATGATAAAGATGCTTGCAGATCTACAAAATGATGGGAAAGTAAGGCATGTAAGATGACAAAATGATGGGAACGATAGCGCCATCACATTTTCTAGGTCTGAGTGCACTTTAGAACAAGTGTTCAGTCTTTACCTCACTTTGGCAGGCGACGAGCCTAAAGCATCGAACCCGCGTCCATCCGTGCTCACGATATGTGGATTTTGTTCGTTCGCCTTGAACTCAAGTCTAGTCCTCGCTGGACTCATTGTTGCGTGTGGACTAATTTTACCTATTACCAGTGTACCTGGCCATTAGGCGTACTCACTCTGACTTCAGAGGTACCTGTAATTTACGTCCCCAAGTAAAGGACGAGAAGTCAACATTTTAGTCCGACTGACCGATGTAAATGTTGAGTCAGCTACCTCGGCATCAGCACACCGAATGTTTAAGGAAACATGTTTAAGAATGTTTACAAATCAAATCCTCTGTAAGCTCCACGTTGATGAGGCAAGACATCCTCCAACATGGACTTGGACCAAAATGGGTCCCTGACAACGTGGCATATCCCCCTTGCCTGTCTGTCATAGTGTAATCCCACGGCTATACAATGTCCACATCTACGAGGGGCTTCAAATGAAAACCTTAAAAGTGTGGTAGAAATTACAATAACCATGCTATTGTCTTGTAACCTGTCAATATTGTTGTTAAGGATGTCAAGAGTGTTAAGTAGGTGGCATCACTGTGCAGACGAACACGGAGATGTCATAATGACAGTTTAAAGATTGTTGCCCTACTTTTGACATGCACCAGAGAGGAGCAGCGTTCTCCTATCCGTTTATTTTAATTAGTAAAGGGGTGAAACCTATAGAAATTCATCAGCGAATGCAGGTCCAGTATGGTGATACATGCCTGTCACCCAGCAAGTGTATGAATGGAGTAGGAAATTTCAGAATAGCGTGACTTCTGTGACAGACTGTTGCACGAAAAGGACTGGCTCACCGAGTAATGACCAAGGTAATATATTTTCTACAGGAATCCAAGCACTTTATCGGCGCTGGAGGACTTGCATTGAAAGCAGAGTTGACTACATGGAAAAATTATACATATTTTCTTAACTTTTTTCAGAATAAATTTAAAAAAAAAACATTTAAGTTTTCCATTTGAAGCCCCCTCATAGATTCCCGTCTGTGCCGTCTCCTAGGAACGTGTTGGCAAGCGGCCACCAAACGTCAAGCGCTTCTAAGAAACCCTCAACTCTGACAGCACAAATTGTGTTTGCCAAAGCACAAGTGATCCCACATATACTTCAATTGTGGCACGTTAACTGTGTACCTGCATTACTTTATCCGTCATGTGAATAATCAATACGGAATATAAACCAAACAAGTCTTCTGGTAGGAACCTGTTGTAGGTGTGTCAAGTGTAAGGACCATCCCATTTCTGTAGGCTTGAGTGTATGGGGGGAACAGGTGGTTAGTATTTGCCTCACGTAGTGAACGGCAAGAGATTATATCCAACCCATACTGGAACGTGCGTAATATCCTAACCGTTACACAAACCCGCCAAACATTACTGGACGCCAACAAAACTACATGCCGTTTGAAGGACGTTGCAATCAACGTACAGGTTGGTTACTATAGTATTTTACTTTCACTAGTTTGCCATTGCTCTCTGAACGAAAGGTCAACATTGAAGTCCAACTGACCGGCTTATGGAATGATCCCACTACTCAGTTCGGGACGTATTCAATGTACATTCTCTTCTTGGTTGTTCTTAGATGCACAGGGTGTTTGTAAAGTCTGACTACACTTTGTATGTAGAACAAATCTGAAAAATTAAGTACATGGCGTCATAAAAAAATGTGCTTCACAGTCCATTGTGAAGCAATATGCAGCGAATGGCTGTCGCCTATTATCAACGGAAGAAAGAATTGATTTGGTTGAACAAGTGTTTCCAAATGGTGGTCGAAACACACAGATGGTTGTACAAAGACGTGTATAGTCATGTCTTGAAGCCCGTGATGGACATATCCAACATCTGTTAAAAATAAATACTTCATTGCTACTTTCCAAGTTACCCCAAAACAGCTGCCAGGGAGTGAATTGATAGCTTTCATGGGCCATGTGCGCTAAGATAACTGCACACGCCCGGGACGACAACCTCGTTCTTGACGCGCCGCCATTGTTCTGTTTCAGTGGCGCTTAGTTGATATCTCTAGAGATGTTTACTTTTGATGTTGTAGACTTCTCTCTCTCTCAACTTCTGATGGCCGTCGAGTCTTTCCATCTTGTACAGTCTATAAGTGTTAACTACTGAGAGCAAACTTGCATAACACGACACTGGTATGGATTTTCCGCACTCTACTTTACTGGAACTCTCTACTTGACATGTTGATAACACAACCACTTGCTCCACAACAAAGTCACAAGTATACATGACAATATCTAAACATGCTATTATAAAAGAGTGGCGTCATTTTAGCCATGCTATGTCAACTCAGAACTAGGTCTGACTATGACACTAGTTCTCGTTCAACTCATCTTAAGGTGACGTTTTACCTTTGCGCAAAACGTCTTACACAATTATCATGCTTTTGTGGTCATGCCGTGGTAGAACACTTCGCACGGTCTCTTCATGCGGACTGCGCCTGTTACAAACCCATGCCATGTTCCAGGCCTGTATCAACTGGACCATGGTAAAGCGTTAGATCATAACAGTGATTATTGTAGCTAATTTCTTAGTACATGTTTTTATGACGTCGTGTACTTCATTTTTCAAATTTGTTCTATATATAAAGTATAGTGAAACTTTACAAACACCCTGTATACTCGGCATATATCGAGAAGAATGTAAAGAAAATTGTGGGCAATGAATAAAACACAGACACTGAGATATTGAGAACTGCATGTGTTACAGTCATCAAAACCACAAGAAAGAGACACATGAAATGTATGATGTACATCAATACAAGTGGTGGAATATAGAAATTTGGCTTATTTGGGGGAAACAGAAGGCAAGATAGGCAGAAAAAAACAGAGAAAGATGCTTCTAACAATTAATAACATAATATCAACGTAATTAATCTAACAGAAAGCTGAAAGAATTAGAGAGCGTCGATCCTCGGTGTCTGCAACACACCAGGCATCAGAAACAGAAGATGCTGAAAGGACTGTGGTGCCATGATCCTCGATATTTGAGACACACCAAGTACCTGAAGCAGAACATGGCGGAACGGACTTGGGTGTCAAGACCCTCGATGTCTGCAGCCCACAAAGCCCTGAGACAGAAGCATGTGACTGATATATTTACACACGCAAGCTGTCACATTAACCCGTATCTGTTGGAGCGGATTGAATGTGACAATTCACACCTACCCCGAGATACTAATTTAAACTTAGTGTTAGGACTCATTGAGAGGTGTCGGCGTCTGTGGCATAGAAGTAGTGAAGGCAGATTCACAGTTTCGACATTCCGGGTTCGAAATCAGTGGCAGGTGAGTTGAAAGCAGTACGCTTTCAACTAAATTTTCACAATAGTTTTAGCTGCGACCACAAAGGCAAAATATTGATATAGAAAGCAGTGGCAAAATACTGGTGTAGAAAGCAGTGGCAAAATACTGATTGTCTAGAGAATTACAAACAGCCAAAACTGCTGTGGTTGATAGTGGAACCCTGCAAGGGACATGAACATAACTGTTAACATAGTGTCACCGCCTCACCTTCATATATATTATTAGAGGGCTGCAACTCCAGCCCAAGGGATAGCATTGAGTCGCTCAGGACCCGAGTAATCTAGAACCTTCTCGAAAGGACTGGTCAGTGGGTCCATGATTCCGTGGACACTGATGTGGCCCGCCTAATGCGGGGTCCACGAGGAACTCGGACAGAGTTACCACCCGTGTCGGATTGGGACACGTGTAGACCGGCAGAGGACAGACGGACTTGAGAGAGGCAACAAGGCCTGCCTGAGAGGGACTCAATAGATATTCATAGATATATATATACATAGGCTAGATAGTGTGCTAGATTGTTGTATGACAACTATATGTTTGATGTTTAACTATCTGTGATATGTAATATAATATAGCGCGGGTCTGTTTACCCACTGCGCCAACTGTATATTCAATCCAATAAATATTCGATCTCATAGCGAACAGAT
This sequence comes from Cepaea nemoralis, assembly GCA_014155875.1. Classification (NCBI taxonomy): domain Eukaryota; kingdom Metazoa; phylum Mollusca; class Gastropoda; order Stylommatophora; family Helicidae; genus Cepaea; species Cepaea nemoralis. The sequence goes on from JACEFZ010002732.1 coordinate 21,392, forward strand.
TTATTGTTGCCTGTATGAACCCATGTTCAGTTACCTAGATAAGAGCAAGATGATGACAGGCTTTTTGGGGGCTAGTTTTCCGGTTTTGGCATAGAATGTTTTCTGAAAGAGCTATTAAATGCCATGTAAAATTACTTATTTAATCATATCACATTGATTTTTGGTAACACATTGATTTGTTTAAATCAAAGAAATTGTTAACTTTACAAGTTTGCATAAAATTAGTAGCTATCTAGCGATAAAATAGAATTAATCTGAGTCCCTCGGCAACGTCTCACCATTGCCTCCGCAGTGCCTCATTATTTTGATTCTGTAAACAATTTTTTTTTTGACATGTTACTATTTTGACATTTTTTTTCTGTGACGGTGACTAATGTTTTCTCGCTCCACGAGCAGATTGTTCCGCAACTAGTGCCGCGTGCAACCTATGAAACCTTTCCAACAGTGACGAGAGTACAAGACAACATCGAGGAGTTCTGGGATTGAGAGCTAAGTTTCACATCATACCCATTACATCTCTAAGCTGTACTTCTCACCTTCCATCATTGTATTATTTTGTTTCATATTGATTTGTTTGCATATTCATGACCTTGTCACCAACATAACCTTGCATTTTGATTTACACATTAATAATTAAGGGAGTTAACCAAATTTTCGACTACACAACATTGTTTTCTAAGGGATTTAACTCTATAAACTTTACAAACAATTAAAACACAAAATGTCTAGCTTAGATAAATGCATTGAGCAAGGAATAAAGTTAGGTTATAAAGAAGAGAAACTGTCAGAATGGGCACAGAAAACACACGCAGAAAATATTGCCCGTGAAGAAAGAGCGATGGAACGAGAGGAAAAACAACGGCAAATGCAAATGCAAGCCGAAGAAAAGAAATTGCAAATGGAGGCCGAAGAAAAGAAAAGACAAATCGAGACGGAAGAAAAAAAAATGCTGATGCAACTACAAGCGGAAGAGAAGAAAATGCAGTTGCAAGCTCAGGAAAAACAGCTGGAGCTTGAGGCGGCAGCCAAGCAGGCCCAATTGAATGCCGAGACACAAATAAAACTGAAACAGATGGAGATTGAGTCCAACACAGAAATATCAGTAAATAAGCTAAGAAGCAAAGAGGAAGAACAAAAATATAACAAGTACAAAGGACTCGTGAAGGCGTACTGTTCTGGAGATTCCATCAGCGCCTATTTAGAAAATTTTGAGTGTCTCATGTCTCATCATAAGATCATTAAATCAGATTGGGCATTTATTCTAATGAGGAACTTAGCTCTTGAACCACTGAAAGTAATAGAGACAATACCACAGGAAATGCGAAAAGACTATGAGTACCTAAAACAACGCATTCTCCAACATTTTTCTTTAGATACTGCAGGTTACCAACAACAATTTGCCAAATTAGCTCCACAACCAAACCAAACCTTTATAGATTATGTCAGTACAGTCCAAGACATATGCACAAAATGGATTAACTCGGCTAAAACCAACAACAGCCACGACAAACTTAAAGAACTTATTATTATAGACAAAATAGTTAGCACCATCCCCACACCTTTTGCCAAATTCTTAAAACAAATGGACTGTAAGAGTATTCAGGAAATCGAGTCCAAGGGGAATGCATTTTTCACAGCAAATAGGGACATTTTTCAGCTGAACATAAGTCACAACGATACAGCAGCTGCAGTAGTGAACACCAAATACTCCAAACAAACAGGGGGTAAATTTAAACCTCGCCCCAATGTCGGTAAAGTAACGAAATGCCAATATTGCGGTCGCTTTCACTATGCTGACGCTATGTGCGACAAATCGCCTACCTATCCTAACCACCTCAAAATGATGGTGGAGAAGCAGGAGACTAAGCGCAACGCTTACCAGAACGCAATCAAATGCTACTTTTGCCGAAGTTTTGGCCACTATAGTCGCAAGTGTGAAGGCCGAAAGTTATTGAAACAGGCCAATGCTGCACTAGTAGAAACGTCGTCTGACGAAGAGCTTGAATCACTGAATGAATGTGATAATCAACACGACAATGAAAGCGAGCTTGGGAATGCTGTACACATTATAAACACCATTACAGACAGTAAGTGCAACACCTGTACGAAGTTCCAACTTGACACAACATTATTATGTGGCCACACGATCCCTATTGCAAATGAAACAGCAAACGCTGCTTTGTCATCTACAGGCAAGCTAGTTTTTTTTACAGGGTTTCTTAACAACAAAAAGTGCACATTAATTCGTGATTCCGGCGCAACGCTCTGTGGGGTTAAGAAAACATTAATAGACACTAAAGACTACACAGACAAACATGTGACTTGTCGCACATTCTCAGGTACTATAGAAAGATACCCCCTTGCTCTGGTCGAAATTCGAAACTCCGTTCATATCAGGACAAGTTTTGTGCGCTGTCCTTGACAATCCAGTCGCTGATATTATACTTGGTAATTTACCCAACATACATCCATGCTCTAAAAAGGAAATCAAAGAGTGGGAGCATAAACACGGTATCCACCACACAAACAGCGATGCAAAAGAGAAACACCATTCTTGCTTGTCTCAAGCTGCCAAAATACCAAGGGAGACAACCACTGAGGTAATTCAGAAAGAATTCACCAAGGTGTACAATGCAGGGGCGGTCGAATCTATGAGCGATACGACCGAATTAAAACCTCGAATTGAGGATGCTACCGAGCTACCAAGTACCAAGCCTGTAAATGTGCAACAAAACACACAACACACAAACGCAATAACACGACAGACAACCCACAAAACCAACACCGACCAACTGCAGGAATCATTAGAAATAGTAGCGCCAAACTCAACTAACATCAATTTTGGAAATGAACAGAAAGCAGATACAACACTTGCACCATACTTTAAATTAGTAGGACTTAAACCAAAAGTCACTAAGAACGCATCGTGGACATTTAGGCTACAAAACAACATCTTAACTAGATTTTACACAACAAATCAGACCACGATACAGCAAGTAGTTTTACCACAAGCACATCGAGATAAAGTTCTAAAAATAGCCCATGACTCCCCTTTTGGAGGTCATATGGGGTATGAAAAGACCAGGGCTAGAGTCCTCACCCAATTTTATTGGCCAAAGTTTTGCCAAGATATAAAAACCTTCTGTAGATCTTGTGATATTTGTCAGAAACTGGTGAAAAAGGGGAAAAACCCTACAGCAGAAGTCCAATCAACGACAACTGCCTCGAGGCCTTTCCAAATCGTGGCAGTTGACCTAGTAGGTCCGTTGAATCACATATCAAATAAGGGGAATAGGTATATTTTTACTCTTGTGGATTTATGTACAAGATGGCCCGAAATGCTGCCATTAAGATCTATCTCCTCTAAGGATGTGACGGACATATTACTAAATATTTTCTCCCGTTTTGGCTTCCCGGAGAAAATCATTTCTGATAGAGGCACCCAGTTCATATCGAATGCCACCCAATCAGTAACTAAGTTACTAGGCATCAAGCAGTGTTTCACCAGTCCCTATCGACCGGCCGCAAATGGTATCTGCGAAAAGCTTAATGGGGACCTGAAACATATGCTATCTAAAGTGACAGCTGAAAATCCAGCCGATTGGGACATACTTCTCCCAACGGTGCTGTTCGCATACAGAGAAGTCCCTCAATCAAGTACAGGGTTCTCTCCCTTCGAATTGATGTATGGAGCGAACCCAAGAGGACCTCTCACCATTTATAAAGAGATCATATCACACCCTGTAGATAACCAACTTCCCATTTCAACCTATGATTTGGTCACTGACACCAGAGACAAAATCATACGTTCCTGTATATTGGCCAGAACATCACTACAGGAGAAAGGTTTTAAATACAGGCAGTACGCCAATAGAGGTGCAAAAACAATTGTGCTAAATCCAGGTCAGGATATTTTACTACTCCTACCTGACAAAAGAGATTTACTGTCAACCTCTTGGCAGGGACCTTTTAAGATCATTAGAAGAATTTCAGAAGTAGATTACGAAATCTCTTTAAATGGAAAGTTGAAAATATTCCATGTAAATATGTTGAAACCATACTATGCTAGACAGGACAATGAGACAAATGAACAGACGCAACGAACTGATGACAGAGACGAAACGACAATTTCCCAACGGAATGACACCTCGACAAACGAAGCATCGTTAACGACACACGCTTACGACGACGAAAACGACGAAGACATATGGACATTACCGACAATCTGTGATATCGACAATGACGACAAATTTGACGACATATTGACGATTGATCTCGACGACGACGACAACTAACATTGAAGACAATTTACAAACTGTAGCATCTGTGATAAATCAGACAGACATGGACAATACTGAAATCCCTGTACCAATCATGACTGACGACGGGAGTATAAATGACATACATATCTCTGACACTTTGACACAACAACAGCGACAAGACATTTTGACGCTCCTTGACGACTATAAGACTATCTTTTCCAACAAACCTGGACGCACTGATAGAATAACACATTCAATTGTGCTGACAGATCTGAGACCGGTCAAATGTAGACCATATTCGATTCCTCTCCATTACAGATCTAATATAGATAAAGAAATTTTAGATTTAGAGAAGAATGGCATTATTCAAAAATCGATGTCTCAATATTCTTCACCGATTGTTCTGGTGAAAAAGAAGGACCAGACAATCCGTTTGTGCATCGACTATAGAGTATTAAATACAAGAACAACAACGGATGCAGAGCCTATGAACAGTTGTGAAGATCTTATTTTAAATATGGCTCAATCATCCTTATTTTCCAAGACCGATTTAGCGAAAGGATATTGGCAAGTTCCACTACACCCTTCTTGTAGACATATAACAGCATTCGCAACACCTCTCGGTTTATACGAATGGCTATATCTTCCTTTTGGCCTGAAGAACGCACCGGCCACATTTGTGAGACTAACAAGATTGTTATTACACGGAATTAATGATGTAGTTGCTTATATTGATGATATATGCGTCCATTCTTCTGATATGACTTCTCACTTACTCACCCTAAAACAAGTCTTCAACCAAATCTCTCTTTTTGGACTTACTATCAAACCTTCCAAGGTTGAAATAGGCTATACACAAATAGACTTCCTTGGTCATAGAATTTCTGAAGGAAAATTGTTGACTGATGATAAAATTGTTTCCAAGATCCTTAATCTAGAAGTTCCTACCACAAAGAAGCAGATTAGAAGTTTACTAGGTCTGATTAACTATTATTCCAAATTCATTCCACATTGGGCAGAACTCACCTCAGTCTTTTCTGATATGTTAACTAAAGATCATCCATCAAAAATTTGTAAAAGTACCAGCTTAGATGATGCAATGTGTAGATTGAAACATATTTTTTCTAATCCACCAGTCTTACGATTACCCAACATAAATTTACCCTTTATTTTGACCACAGATGCGAGCGCTATCGCAATAGGAGGATGTTTAATGCAGGAAGTGGATGGCGTACGACACCCGATTCTCTACGTGAGCCGCAAACTAAAGAAGGCTGAGACTCGTTATGCCACAGTGGAATTGGAGTGTTTGAGCCTATTGTTCTGTATATTGAGATTATCTAAGTTCCTCTTAGGAAGCCACTTTGTGGTCCTCACAGACAGTTCGCCATTATTAGTCCTTAACCATGGGTCGCCCAAAAACCACCGGTTACAAAGATGGTGTCTTCTACTTCAGGACTTCGACTTCGAAATCCGCCATATCAAGGGCACCGATAACATAGTGGCTGACCTTTTATCACGGCAGACAAATGCGCCATTAGAATGACTCTTATCACATTGGCCATTAGCCACACTATAAACTGTGATACTTTTAGTCCGTTACATATAACAGTGTGACTCTACACCTGCTAGAGTACTCTCAGTGATTAGGTTAATTACGACACCCATAAACATACGTTAAGAGCTATACTATAAAAACTATACCATCAAATGCCTAAGCTCTAGAACGATTCCAGCAAGAAACAGTAACTGTGTTTGTTTTAACCAATAATATCAACCAGTGAACTGACTCTGAACACTGTAATATTTCATACGGGACAGTGAGAGCAATCCATACTTGCTGTTGCTACGAAACTTTGCAAACAGCCGAAACAGAACAACATCGACGACAACACTCAAGAGACAGCCATACTAACTTTAACATTCATGGCATAACACGCTAACTACAGGACAACAACGCGCACATCATCGTTGGAGTTATTTAATTAATTACTTTATTATTAGATATGTATTATATTTCCATTAATGATGTATATAAATTGTGTTAACCTGTAATTTGTACATATTCTACTTTAATATTACAGGCGGTGCCATTCATAGGCTAAAGAACCGTCCTATACAAGTGTCTCTAGTTAAATTATAACCTATTTTTCATTCATCGTACAAAAAGTACGTATTTTCTTAAAGGGCAAATATCGCCTAGCCCATTTTTTCTAAGGGCAATAACGCTTACCTCAACTTTAAGTATATATTTTAGCCAAATACTATTTTGAATGAAAGATGAGTGAATGACTGCGTGAAAGGATTAAATGAGAGAACGATACACTTGGCGGACAAATTGTACGCAAAACGTATTCATTGTAATTTGTCTGCGTCTTCCATGTAAAAGTGCATGACTTGTCTAATTTGTCAATACATGTGTAGAACTTAGTTTAGTAGTGAGTTTAATTTAGTAGTTAGTGTAATATACTTAGTTTAGCAGTTAGTATACATCTAAGCACCACTACTTGGAATGCCTGATCATGTATTGCACACAGTGCAGTATTTCATGATTGAGGTTATCCCAACTCGTGACGCTTGGAAATACACCACACATTCAGCACGCACGTTACACAAACCTCAAAACTCAACACTATCAATTTAAAATACAGTCACTTTATTAGAAACAGCAACTTATTAGCCAACACACTAACAAGCCAACAGGGACACATGTAGTCTGAGGGGGATAAAATAACAAGGTAACTACATATTTAGCATTATATAACATACGAGAGTAAAAGTGTATTGAAATGCACACACAGATCAAGATTTGAAGGTGGACTTAATTAGCCAGGACTTCGGTCTTGTTAACTCTCTGTAATACAGAGGTTAATTGTCTGGGTACCAGTTGGGTACTATGAGAAGGGCGGGTTGTAAATACAACTACTAAAACGTCACGTAACTTCGGTCTGATAAGCATTGTTAAGGACATGGGAGACAGAGGGATCTCTTTACCAAATCAGAGAAGTGGTGTATGGGAGAATACATGAGTTTTAGTGCTAGTAGGTAGGTTACCAGGTTACTATCCACCAAACTACAAACACCAACTTTATGTGATTCGGTGACAGAATTAGAACAGATCTAATTACCCAAGAACAAATCATATCAGGGGGGAGGGGGGATCCTGTCACCGCCTCACCTTCATATATATTATTAGAGGGCTGCAACTCCAGCCCAAGGGATAGCATTGAGTCGCTCAGGACCCGAGTAATCTAGAACCTTCTCGAAAGGACTGGTCAGTGGGTCCATGATTCCGTGGACACTGATGTGGCCCGCCTAATGTGGGGTCCACGAGGAACTCGGACAGAGTTACCACCCGTGTCGGATTGGGACACGTGTAGACCGGCAGAGGACAGACGGACTTGAGAGAGGCAACAAGGCCTGCCTGAGAGGGACTCAATAGATATTCATAGATATATATACATAGGCTAGATAGTGTGCTAGATTGTTGTATGACAACTATATGTTTGATGTTTAACTATCTGTGATATGTAATATAATATAGCGCGGGTCTGTTTACCCACTGCGCCAACTGTATATTCCATCCAATAAATATTCGATCTCATAGCGAACAGATTTATTGTTGCCTGTATGAACCCATGTTCAGTTACCTAGATAAGAGCAAGATGATGACACATAGTGAGGGAAGGAAATACGTAGAGATTAGAGGGCACTCAGTATCAAGACGGGATGGAGAGACTCTTGAGTTGGATGTGGTACGAATTGAGAAAACATGTTATTAGTGTGTCTCGAAAGTCCATTCTTTGACATTCACGTGACAAGTTAATTATGGTGTAAGACCTGACAACGTGAAGAGAAGATAACTGAAGACGTATGTGAGTAATGTGTGCAGGACATTAAAAGAGCTGTAGGAAAACTAGCAAAGATAAGAAGGTTTGCGTGAGTTGGTTAAAGGCGTATGTTCAATTGGGAGGTGAAAAGAAGAAGAGGGCACACTAAACAAAAGAACACTTGAAAGCTGTTGGCATATTGGAATTTCAACCGGCCGTATCCAAATGGCGAGGGAAGATGCGGTAAAATTCAGATTGTTAATGTGTCGGATTTGTTTAGCAACATAAGAACGGATAGTGTTCTCCTTATTATGCTGGGGTAGTGAATCGAGGGTCTAGCCGTCTCAGACAAGAGCGTAAAATACTAACATAAGTGGCATATGTAGAACTAATAAGTGGCGTGTACGTTTCCCAAAGTTAAACCCACATAACAAGTGGCGGGTATGTTGCTCAAAGTTAAACAAACATAACAAGTGCCATGTATATTGTCCAAAGTTAACACCACCTAATAAGTGGCACGTATGTTGCCCAAAGTTAACACCACCTAATAAGTGGCACGCGTGTTGCCCAAAGTTAAAACCATATAATAAGTAACACGTATGTTGCAGAAAGTTAACACCACCTAATAAGTGGCACGTATGTTGCCTAAAGTTAAAACCATCTAATAAGTAACACGTATGGTGCCCAAAGTTAACACCACCTAATAAGTTGCACGTATGTTGCTCAATATTAACACCACCTAATAAGTGAGACATATGTTGCCCAAAGATAACACCACCTAATACGTAGCATGCATGTTGCCCAAAGATAAAGCCGAATAATAAGTGGCAATGCATGTTGCCCAAAGTTAAAACCATATAATAAGTGGCACGCATGTTGCCCAAAGTTACAACCATATAATAAGTGGCATGCATGTTGCCCAGAGTTAATACCCCATAATAAGTGGCATATATGTTGCTCAAAGTTAACACCACCTAATAAGTGGCATGCATGTTGCCTAAAGTTAAAACCACTTAATAAGTTACACTATGTTGGCCAAAGCTAAAACCATCTAATAAGTGACACGATTTTTCCCAAAGTTAACGACAACTAATAAGTGGCATGAATGTTTCCAAAAGTTTAAACTATGTAATAAGTGGCATGTATGTTGGCCAAAGCTACAACCACCTAATAAGTGACAGGATGTTTCCCAAAGCTAACAACTCCTTATAATTGGCATGCATGTTGCCCAAAGCTAAAACCACCTAATAATGGACACGATGTTTCTCAACGTTAACAACACATAATAAGTGGCCTGCATGTTGCCCAAAGTTAAAGCCACCTAATAAGTGTCATGTATGTTGTCCAATGTTAAACAACTAATAAGTTATATTAAGTTGGTCAAAGTTAAAACCACCTAATAAGTGGCAAGTATGTTGTCCAAATTGAAATCACCTAATTAGTTACACTATGTTGGCCAAAGTTACAACCACCTAATAAAGGACACGATGTTTCCCAAAGTTAACGACAACTAATAAGTGGCATGCATGTTGCCCAAAGTTAAATCCACCTAATAACTGGCATGCATGTTGCCCAAAGTTAAAACCACCTAATAAGTGGCATGATGTTTCTCAAAGTTAACAACATCTAATAAGTGGCATGCATGTTGCCCAAAGTTAATATAATAATAAGTAGCATTCGTTAACGCCACATAATAAGTGGCATTCGTGTTGCCTAAAGTTAAAACCACCAAATAAGTGACACGATGTTTCTCAAAGTTAACGACAACTAATGAGTGGCATGCATTTTGTCCAAAGTTAAATCCACCTAATAAGTGGCATGGATGCTGCCCAAAGTTAAAACCACGTAATAAGTGGCATGTATGTTGCCCAAAGTTACAACCACCGACTAAGTGGCATGTATGTTGCCCAAAGTTACAACCACCTAATAAGTGGCATGTATGTTGTCCAACGTTAAAACCACCTAATACAGTACACTATGTTGACCAAAGTTAAATCCACATAATAAGTGATACGTATGTTTCCCAAAGTTAACAAAACCAAATAAGTAGCATGCATGTTTCCCAAGGTTAACGACGCCTAATAAATGGTATGCATGTTGACCAAAGTTAAATCCATCAAATAAGTGGCATGTGTGTTGCCCAAAGTTAAAACCATCAAATAAGTGGCATGCATGTTGCCAAAAGTTAAAACCACCTTATAAGTTTCACTTTGTTGGTCAAAGTTAAAACCACCTAATAAGTGACACGTTGTTTCCCAAAGTTAACGACAATTAATAAGTGGCATGCATTTTGCCCAAAGTTACACCCACCTAATAAGTGGCATGGATGTTACCCAGAGTTAAAACCATCTAATAAGTGGCATGCATGTTGTCCAAAGTTAAAACCACCTAATAGATTACACTATGTTAACCAAAGTTAAAACCACATAATAAGTGATAAGCATGTTTCCCAACGTTAACAACACCTAATACGTGGCCTGCATGTTGCCCAAAGTTAAAGCCACCTAATAAGTGGCATGCATGTTGTCCAAAGTTAAAACCATAAAATAAGTGGTATGTATGTTGTCCAAAGTTAAAACCACCTAATAAGTGGCATGTATGTTGTCCAAAGCTAAAACACATAATAAGTGGCATGCATGTAGCCCAAAGTTAAAACCACCTAATAAGTGGCATGTATGTTGTCCAACGTTAAAACCACTTAATAAACTACACTATGTTGGCCAAAGTTAAAACCACATAATAAGTGATACGTATGTTTCCCAAAGTTAACAAAACCAAATAAGTGTCATGCATGTTGCCCAAAGTTAAGAACACCAAGGAGTCTCTGTAGCGAAGTGGTCAAGCCGTTTTACTCGTGCTCGGAAGGTTGAGGGTTCGATTCCGGACCGCGTCTTTCGGTTTACGAGTTAAATGTGTCGGAGACTCCTGTGGGTCGTCGCTAAAAGCTACGGAGTTCGTGCTTTGTGCGACGCTTTCGGTGCTGCGGAAAGAGACCGAGCCATTTGGGATAAAACCCGGTGCAATGAAGTCGACCCTGTCGACTTTTAAGCGACTTTGTTTAAAGAATACCTAATAAGTGGCATGCATGTTGCCCAAAGTTAAATCCATCAAATAAGTGGCATGTATGTTGCCCAAAGTTAAAACCATCAAATAAGTGGCATGCATGTTGCCAAAAGTTAAAACCACCTTATAAGTTTCACTTTGTTGGTCAAAGTTAAAACCACCTAATAAGTGACACGTTGTTTCACAAAGTTAACAACAATTAATAAGTGGCATGCATTTTGCCCAAAGTTAAACCCACCTAATAAGTGGCATGGATGTAGCCCAAAGTTAAAACCACGTAATAAGTGGCATGGATGTTGCCCAAAGTTATAACCACGTAATAAGTGGCATGTATGTTGTCCAACGTTAAAACCACCTAATACAGTACACTATGTTGACCAAAGTTAAAACCACATAATAAGTGATACGTATGTTTCCCAAAGTTAACAAAACCAAATAAGTAGCATGCATGTTTCCCAAGGTTAACGACGCCTAATAAATGGTATGCATGTTGACCAAAGTTAAATTCACCTAATAAGTGGCATGGATGTTACCCAGAGTTAAAACCATCTAATAAGTGGCATGCATGTTGTCCAAAGTTAAAACCACCTAATAGATTACACTATGTTAACCAAAGTTAAAACCACATAATAAGTGATAAGCATGTTTCAAAACGTTAACAACACCTAATACGTGGCCTGCATGTTGCCCAAAGTTAAAGCCACCTAATAAGTGGCATGCATGTTGTCCAAAGTTAAAACCATCAAATAAGTGGTATGTATGTTGCCCAAAGTTAAAACCACCTAATAAGTGGCATGTATGTTGTCCAAAGCTAAAACACATAATAAGTGGCATGCATGTAGCCCAAAGTTAAAACCACCTAATAAGTGGTATGTATGTTGTCCAACGTTAAAACCACTTAATAAACTACACTATGTTGGCCAAAGTTAAAACCACATAATAAGTGATACGTATGTTTCCCAAAGTTAACAAAACCAAATAAGTGTCATGCATGTTGCCCAAAGTTAAGAACACCAAGGAGTCTCTGTAGCGAAGTGGTCAAGCCGTTTTACTCGTGCTCGGAAGGTTGAGGGTTCGATTCCGGACCGCGTCTTTCTGTTTACGAGTTAAATGTGTCGGAGACTCCTGTGGGTCGTCGCTAAAAGCTACGGAGTTCGTGCTTTGTGCGACGCTTTCGGTGCTGCGGAAAGAGACCGAGCCATTTGGGATAAAACCCGGTGCAATGAAGTCGACCCTGTCGACTTTTAAGCGACTTTGTTTAAAGAACACCTAATAAGTGGCATGCATGTTGCCCAAAGTTAAATCCATCAAATAAGTGGCATGTATGTTGCCCAAAGTTAAAACCATCAAATAAGTGGCATGCATGTTGCCAAAAGTTAAAACCACCTTATAAGTTTCACTTTGTTGGTCAAAGTTAAAACCACCTAATAAGTGACACGTTGTTTCACAAAGTTAACAACAATTAATAAGTGGCATGCATTTTGCCCAAAGTTAAACCCACCTAATAAGTGGCATGGATGTAGCCCAAAGTTAAAACCACGTAATAAGTGGCATGGATGTTGCCCAAAGTTATAACCACGTAATAAGTGGCATGTATGTTGTCCAAAGTTAAAACCACCTAATAAGCGGCATGTATTTTGCCCAAAGTTAAAAACACCTAATAAGTGGCATGTATGTTGTACAACGTTAAAACCAAATAATAAATTACGTTATGTTGGCCATAGTTAAAACCACATGATAAGTGACACGTTTCCCAAAGTTAACAACACCTAATAAGTATCCTGCATGCTGCCCAAAGTTAAAGCCACCTAATAAGTGGCATGCATGTTACCCAAAGTTAAATCCACCTTATAAGTTACGATATGTTGGCCAAAGTTAAAACCAACTAATAAGTGGCATGTATGTTGTGTAACAGAAGTAGAGTAGTAGGTGGGAAAAGGCTACCGCACGATTGAGCATCGGGGGAGAATGGGAAGAGAGATGCTCAAGTCGTGACGTAGTTGGTTGTCAGGGGGGAGTCAAGATCAGGGCCTGGATCTGGAAGGGCGCCATGTTTATAGAGCTTGTCACCAAACGTAAATAAACCTTATTTATATGAAACCAACAGTCTTTCTTAGTCCTTCACACTGTTACAGGACTAGATTTGGTGCCCACGACACAGGATTCGAGCCTGGTACAACGCGAAGTCTCAAAATGCTGTCCACTGAGTAACGACGCGGAGTCTCAAAATGCTGTCTACTGAGTAACAACGCGAAGTCTCAAAATGCTGTCTAATGAATAAGATCGCGGAGTCTAAAAACGATGTCTACTATATAATACATCGAAGTAGCTCAAGATCCTTGGTCCGTTTATGTCGATCGCCAGAAACAGAATTTCGGCACGGTTCTAAACCAGTATTGAACATAACAAAGCGCAGTTTGGAAAAAATGGCCAATAAATTATCTGTGAGAAGTACAGCAACCAAAAGCCCGGCCAGGGGTGGTTGTCTGTAAGTCTTTTTCAAGACTTGATATCAAAGTTTAATTGGCGTCAGAAAATGTAACGGGTTGCAGCGCCTGCGATTGTCATCAAACCGGCGAGCATCAACTTGTCCATTACTCTACCGAACGTGTCAGGAATGTTGCTGAAGCTCAACTCAGTTAATCGTATCTCGAGCGAGCAGGAGTGTGCTGAAGGTCGGCCCAGTTTGATCGTGTCTTGAGCGAGCAAGAGTTTGGCTAAAGAGCAATCCAGTCTGATCGTTGTTACAGGTGAGCAAGAACTTTGCAATAACACAATCAAGTTCAGCCTCAATGTTAATAGGTTTTGCTCTGAGAACGTCGTTAAAAGACAATCAAGACAGCAAACAAATACCTCATTACTTCATGGATGATTGGCCCATGTTTTGTTGACGTGTCAGACTATCTCAGGGCTCTACTATAAATGAGAGCCACTCGCTAATCCTTTTGGGCTGTTACGTATGAGTCGTTCTCAAGACGTCGATTTGATGTACTCCATCTCAGAAGGGACCCAACCAAGGGTTGAAGTAATGTACTGAGGCATCCCAGGAAGAGAACCTACCTTAGAAGAAGGAACGAACTACCTGAAGTGCGCGATTGGTTTCAACTGATACAGCGTGGAATTTAACCTAACGGTGAACCTAGGAGAATAAGTCTTGCTTGGATCGAGAAACAAGAGTAGGGTAAATTGTAAACTAGTAACTGATTGAACTGTTCTTACGCTATAAGTGATTTGTATTTCTTAAATTAGTAAATTACAAATGTGAAGTTGTTTGCTTGCTCTGTATAATAATATTTCAGCGTAGCAGACCCATCACAGCACAGTGGAGGAACAGGCATAATTTCGGCTGAGTTCAAGACTCCGAGTTTTTTTTTCCAGGTACCAAGGATTAGGCAGAAGAAGAAGTAGAAAAATGAATTACCTACATGTAGAATTACAACGTATCAGTACATGGTTAGGAGAGTTAAAGGTAGCAGTTAATGAAGTAGAGAATTTTGTAGAAACGTTGAAGAACAGAACGACTAGACAAGACCCTTATAGATTTGAGGTGAACTACAATAGAGTAGGAAAGAATAACAAGAGACAACCACTGCTTAATAAAGACAGAAGACAATATAGCTATTATGAACCAAGACCTGATGTATGTGGAATAAAAGACGGTGAGAACAGACATAATAGTGAAAGTTCGGACTGGTATAGCGGTTATAAATATAAAAATGGGCGTGAGAGAAACCTTTCAAAGAAATCATGGGGCTGGCCCTCTCACAGTGCAACCGCTAGAAAAAGACGTAACGACTGGTTTGAAAAGAGACAAAGACAATATTTGAAGTCAGGATCGAAGGACAGACTAGAACACAAAGATAAGAATTCAACGACTCCTAAAGTACTTGCCAATGTTAGGATTGAACAGGAAAAGAAGACGACGATATTAGTAAAGAAAAGAAACCGAGAGACACAGACGCAGGCAAGAAATACGATAGAAAATAGTACACAGACTCAGGTAGATACAGTAGAGAAAAGGGTCCAGGTACAACCAGCCGGCAAGATAACAAAGGGAAGTCAAACTGACTTAATAGAGACTCAGTCAAAACCAACTCACTTGACTAAGGGAGACAAGGTTGAACTTAAGAAAGATGGACAGACGAGAGTCAAAGGCGAAAAGAAGCCAAAGAGGAAAAGTATTGAAGAAAGAAATAGTAGTATGATAGTTAATAGAGGTACTGCTATGTCAAGTTCCTCAGGTATAGACATGAAACTAATCCCCAAATGGTTGTAACAGTGAGGGATTCTAGGTTAGGAGTAAAGAGTTAAGGAATGCTGCGCATTCCTTGACTAGGGGGAAAACCATAGTGAACGTGTGTGCACGAATGAAGAAGTGTATCTAGGAACACACACACGTCACTGGTTTTAGACTTGACTTGGGACCAGCGAGAAGAGATGTCAACACCCCGAAGGGAGTCTCCATCATATGCGCTGAGATAGAATGTTTCATCAATAAAGTACTTTCTAACAACGCGAAGACTGACTTGTCTGATGCTATATGATCACGACCATCGCCTGTGTGTAGCTCTGTAACACCAGGTTGATTTGGTGCCTTTGACCTTACGAAACATGGGAAGTCGCGGATAGAGAATACCGCCATAGTTATGTCTGGCATGTCAGGAGAAGTAATTATTCTGAAAAACAACAGATGAAAGCTGACTGTTGGTAGCTGTACTGGGTTTGCACTAGATTCCTGATTGAGAAGGAGATCAAATTTCAAGGTCAGCGCTAAAGAAAAGGTTTGATTGATCCTTATTTTTTTGAAAGACTGTTGTTATTGCGTAATTATGAAGTTAGTTGGAGAACTGAACAACGCAAAATGAGATCAAGTAATGCAGTTCTGCATCAAAAAGCAGTATAAAGTATGAGTTTTAACCGGTGGGATTGTTGAAGGTGAACTCAAGGTTATGGTACAAGGTCCATAATTATGTAATCAAGGTCTGCAATATTTTATACAGTCACTTCAAGTAAAAGAAAGCAACTTGTCTCAACTCGGGGTTTGAATCAAGTAATTTTAAACTGACCATGGCGAGAGTTCCACATGAAAATGAGAGACTAGATAGCGTCAGCTTTAAGTTCAATTGTTGCTGACTGAATTACGTTTGATATATATGAAAATCACAGATTGCTGCTGGAAAGTGAGTTTTTTTTGCTGAAGTCATGAGCAGTTGTCGGTTGCGTGAAGGTGACCTTGCTTGAGGAAAGGAAAGTCCAACGCATACAGTTAATCGAGCAGGTAATCAAAGTCTTGTTGCGAGCCTGATATCGAGCTGTGAGCAACGTCAGGAAATATTTGGAAAGATTTGAATTCGACTTCGATTAAATTAGGAAGGAAAGAAATCCAGAGGCTCTTCGTTGTTCTGATCATTTTAACGAGCTTGATTAGAGCATATTTTATGTGGTGTAGGAAATTTTGAATAGGAGGTCATTTAAATTCTTGTGTCAGAATCAGGGTTGAAACAGGAATATTTCTTCGTCAGGATCTTCGATTGGAGGATTTAGTTAAGTTAATTAGATAATTTTAGAGTAATTAACAGATTATGTATTATTGCTGGGTTTGAAATCAATATTGTTGAAATATTTGTATATTGATTGATAATTATAAATTTTAGGATGGAATCCCAAGATTTTTCACAGGTACTCACTGGAGTTGGCGGGGCAATATCAAGGTTGGATGCGGTGTTAAGACAACAGAATATAAGTACTGAGGTTGAAAGATTTAGTGGTCAAGCAAATCAGTTTAAGAAATGGATAATTTCCATTGAAAAACATGCATATTTGGTAAATGCTACAGATGGAGAGAAGAAGAACTTGGCCTACAGAACAAGTACAAGTCCAGTTTCTGACCATATTAGAAGAAAATTAGAGGCAGCAGGAGGTGAAACCTGGGAAGAATTCAAAGATGATCTCGCAAGAAAATATGCTGAAATTACTGATCCACAACACGCATTCTCAGTGTTGCGACAGACTAGGCAAAATAGCACAGAAAGTGTTCAGCTATATAGTGACAGGTTAATCAACTTAGCTGAAGAGTCATTCTTAGGACAGAATGTACGAGCAGAAGAAGTGGAACGGATGTTAGTGGGGATTTTTGTTGATGGGATTAGGTCAGATGGATTGAAATTTAAATTATTAAGAGAGAATCCTGCAAGATTGTCACAAGCGGTAGATATCGCTATACAAGAGGGAAAACAAAATTTGGAAGGGGGGGAGAAGGGTTTAGGTAAAGGG
>JACEFZ010002733.1:0-80909 GCA_014155875.1 Cepaea nemoralis
TTCTCCTCCTCTCCTCCTCTCCTTCCCTCTCTCTCTCTCTCTCTTCTCTCTCTCACCCTCGTCCTAACCTCCACATTATTCCCCTTTTCTCTTTGTTTCTCTCTTCTACACCCATGTTTTCTCTCCATCTCACGCTTCCTCCGTTTCTTCTCTCACTCCCAGGCCATTTCTTATCCATCTCTCCTCATAATCTATCTAGCCCTTCAATTTCTATCCACTCATTTATCCATTTCTCTCCCCTCCACTTCCCCCTCCTCTCCCCCTACTACCTTCCCTCTCACTCGACCCTTGCTCCCCTTGCTCCTTCGCTCGGAACCTAGACAACGCAAAATCATGAAACGTTAGAGGCGAGATGACAAAGTGAACCCCGAGCTAGCGACAGAGGCTGGAGGACAGCACGAGGCGATGTCAGACAGCGAGGGATTTAACACTGAACCTATATACTGTGTGTGTGTGGCCATGTGTTTTCTCATTTCGGGATCATATTGTTTGTATAGAAACTCATTGCTCGGTTATTGTACGCATAAACTTAGTCCGCTTCTGTTCTTCCTATTATTATTCTGTGGTTTTCGGCTTCGCTATTTGAAAAAAAAACAACAACGTGTGCATGAATAAATCACAAGGCACTGATTAGCACCGAGAAAACACAGCAGAATTTGACTGGAAAGAAGTAGTTGTTTCAACATACATTATAATTAGATAGCAGAAAAAATTAGGAACCTATAGCAGTAGTGTCACTCTAACGTGGGTTTGGTGAGTACTTCGTGAGCATATCGCACCAGGTGACACAAAAGGACATAAAGGGAATGTATATAAAACGATACCAAAGGTTGTATATCCTTTACAGAACGTAGCAGTCACTCCAGCATTTTGTTGTTGTTGTTTGTGATTTCTTAGCAAGATTACGTTTAGTAATTTGCCATTGCTTTCTGAACGGCCACCACTCATAACATTTTATAAACACCAACGCAAGGCGGTCTGCTGCCAATTCACCCACAGCTCTGTTTCGAACTCGGTATGCGGGATTACGAATTGCGTCCGCAACCCCTTCGCCACAAAGCCGGCATAAATGACATAAATTAATTGTATATAAAATGGTACCAAAGGACATAAAGTAATTGTATATAAAATGATGTGCGGTGCCGGCAGAAATGTATT
Source organism: Cepaea nemoralis (assembly GCA_014155875.1). NCBI lineage: Eukaryota > Metazoa > Mollusca > Gastropoda > Stylommatophora > Helicidae > Cepaea > Cepaea nemoralis. Next base: position 1,159 of record JACEFZ010002733.1, read on the forward strand.
ATGTTTGAAATAAGACTTCTTGAAGTTAGCTATAATACTGAGCAGTTCTTGCCAGCACAAATCACGTGGATTGGTAAGTAAAAGCGACATAAACGACCCTTCTCCCTACCCTTGGACTTACTGGGCATATGGCAAGTGAAGAGTCCGGGACATGTATGCACACATTTGGCGTTCTGTCATATGGTGCTATATCCATATTTTATCTGGCCTGTCCTATGAGTTCTGAGTATCGACCAGATCCTCTGGTTACTTCCTGCAGCACCATTCTCTCCAGGCTGTGATGATGTATCTGTTCTTCTGCACTATACACACGATCTCACAGGACCCCCCACCACGTCTGCCGTATCATGCACCACCAATACCGCACGGAGCGGTGCAGAACCAGCCAATCTGTCCGCCTGCTCGTGTCCCAACACACCAGCATGAGTGACGTGGGTCATGTGGTCAATGTCACACCGGTCGCCTTTACTCTCAAGATTATTTCCTGGTGCTGGTTTTAAGCTGGGTCGACTTAGAGGTCTAAGTTAATCTAATATACGGGCCTTAATTAGCGATTCGAACAGGCCGTTACCGGATCGGCATGTAAACTTGTTAGCCATTGCACCTCCACAGGTCTTTACAATTATAATTCAGCGTTAAAGTTAGCTGCATGTCATTTACAGAACGTTGCAATTAACTCCATCATTTTTCTCTATTAGTGACTTACTAGCTACGTTTAAGTTCAGTAGTCTCCGATTGCTTTCTGAAAGACCGACGCTCAAACACTTATTAAAAATCAACACAGGGCGGTCTGCTTCTAAATGGCCTACAGCTGATTTCAAACGCAATGTGCGGGATTCTAAGTCGCATTCATTACCACTTCGCCACAGATGACAGTACAATAATAAATAAATCCACATTATTAAGATCTTTGTTTGCCTTATTGTAGTAGTGGTCATAGAGTTTTACACCGGGGTCATGGAGTTTTACACTGGGGGTCATGGAGTTTTACACTGGGGGTCATGCAGGTTTACACTGGGGGTCATGGAGTTTGGAGTTTTACACTGGAGGTCATGGAGTTTTACACTGGAGGTCATGGACTTTTACACTGGGGGTCATGGAGTTTGTCATGAGTCTTACACTGGCGGTCGTGGAGTTTTACACTGGGGGTAATGTTGGAGTTTTACACTTGTGGTCATGGAGTTTTACACTGGTGGTCATGAAATCTTACACTGGGGGTCATAGAGTTTTACACTGGGGTCATGGAGTTTTACACTGGGGGTTATGGAGTTTTACCCTGGGGGTCATGGAGAGGTTGACAAGGTTCGTTTATATCAAGGCCAGGAAAGGAAATCGTTCATTCAGTCAGATATGGAGAGGAGAAAAGATGATAGTTGTCATTTAATCAGACATGGAAACTAAAGGGCAGGACATTCCTGAGCCAGTCAAAGTTGGAAGAAAGATGTGATTTAAATGAGAGAAAGATGTGATTTGAATGAGAGACATGTGTGGTTTGAATAAGAGAAAGATGTGATTTGAATGAGATAAAGATGTGATTTGAATGAGATAAAGATGTTATTTGAATGAGAGAAAGATGTGGTTTGGATAAGGGGCAGGTGTGATTTGAATGGGAAAAAGATATTTGAATGAGATAAATGTGTGGTTTGAATGAGAGAAAGATGTTATTTAAATGATAGAAAGATGTGATTTTGAATGACAGAAAGATGTGATTTTACTTTAGCCGGACATACAAGAAGTCAAAATGTCTTATTTTGTCAGAGAAAGGGAAAGAAACAACATTTCACATTTTAATAGGTAGGAAAAAAAAATTAAACCTTTGATTTACTCAACATGGACTCGAGATGACAGTTTAAATTTATGTCTGCCATGGAAAAGAATACCGTGAGAGTGGGTTGACGTTCTCATATAGTCAGAGCTTGGAAGGTATGAAGAAGGATGTTTCTATTTCATTAGAGATGAAAGGAGAATTTCTGTCTTGAATAATTACTGTGTGTTAAATCTTTCCGTCTTTGACATTTCCTCCTTGTTAACTCTTTCTCTCTTTAACATTTGCTCTTTGATAACTCTGTCTGAATTAGACAGTTGTTCATTTCTTTAATTATAGTCTGGACAAGAAGTGCTTAACACTCATTCATTCATTCAGTAGCATGTCCTTTGCAGAACCTCGCTCCCATAACAATCTTCCGGAAAACTTCTCGATCACAAGCAAGATGTCCCGAGTCCGATACACCCATCTGGAGATAATCCACCACATTCTGCACCCATCTACTCTTTGGCCTCCTCCTTCCTCTCTTCCCAGGCATATACTCCTCCATTATTATTCTCTCCAAACTTTCTTGACGATTCAAGTGACCAAAATATTTAAATGTTCTTTGTTTTATCGTCTTTAATAGCCAACCTTCTTCAATATTCAGCTCTTGAAGTATGGATGCATTTGTTCTTTTCTTTACCCAAGATATTCTTAGAACTCGTCTATAACATTTATATTCAAATGCATTTATGCGCTGTTCAGCTTATTTAGTAAGTGTCCAGGTCTCACATGCGTATGTTGCAATGGGAAAGATGCATGCTCTTAGAAATATAATTTTTGTAGTTCTATCTGTCCCATTCCATAATTTATTCAGTTGTTTTAGTCTTTGAAAAGCAATAGATAGTCGTCGTTTAATTTCTTTCATTGTGTCACCATTGTTGGTAATCAATGACCCAAGATATGGGGGATGCGTGGTCTCGAGGTATGGTGTCCGCCTCGAGTGCTGGAGGTCCCGGATTCAAGCCACGTTGAGGACAGGGATTTTTTTTTTCACGTGGACTTCTAGTAATAAATTTCCCCTGGTCTCTGGGTAGTGAGATCGGACGCCCATATGTATTGTTGCGCACGAAAAAAATTCCTTGGCAGTTGGAAATCAAAAAAAGAGTAGCTTAACGGCGCTGCCCGGGCAAAATTTCGAGTTAAAAATCTACCCAAAGTATTTCAGGATCCTCGCCGGTGCTACGGGGTTTGTGCACTGAGCTGAGTTTCTCCAAACTCAGATTTGAATTAGGAGTAGAACGGAGCACTTATGGGTTATACCCGTGTGCCGTGATGTTGATCCATCGACTAAACTAAACTAAACTAAACAAGATATTCGAAATTTTCAACCACCTCCGATTTTTCCTCATTAACATATATTTCTTTCGCTAAAGTAGTTTTATCTGTATGGATTATCTTTGTTTTCGCTATGTTAAGATATAAGTTGTAATTTTATGAATTCCTTTGGGTTGAGGCTATTAGGTTTTCTATACCATTCTGTGATGTGGATAGCAATACTGTATCATCAGCATACCGAATCTCTGGTATGTCATGACCAACAATAGTTAGGGCATTGTGTTGCTCTATGGTTATATCATCTCTAACATTTCTCATTATATTTTCGCGTACAGGTTAAACAAATATGGGGATAGTACACAGCGCTGACGGACTCCTTATTTGATGTCAAACCAATCTGATGTCTCGCCATCTATTCTAACCGCTGCTTGTTGCTCTAGATGGAGCAAGTTTATGAGTTGTACTACATGTGATGGAAAACCCATATTCCTCATGATTTCCCACAGTTTCTGATGTTGTACACAGTCTTGACAATGCCTTTGAATAATCCACAATACATGAGAATATGTTTACATTAATTTCTCTGCACTTCTCTTGTATTAAACGCATATTGAGTATGTGATCTCTTTTTTTCTTCTCTTCCTTGTCTAAATCCAGATTGAGCCAGGTTAATCTCTTCTTCCATTTTCATTCGAAGTCTTCCCACTGTGATGTTTAGTAGAATTTTACTTGCATGACTGATCAGGGCAACAGTTCTATAGTTGGTGCTTAATTTCAGGTTGCCCTTTTTGGTATTGGAATAAGATAGTTCTCTTCCAATCTTTTGGCCATATACCATATTTCCATATCTTTTTACATAATGCGTGATAGATTTGTATGCTTTCTTCTCCTCCCGCTTTAATTAGCTCAGCCGGTATCTCACCGCAACCTGGTGATTTACCATTCTTCAGGTTCTTTATTGCCCATGCAATTTAATTTAATCAGGGTTAAGAAGGAAGTACTGATTTATGATGAGATGGAAAGGAAATGAATTCTCTGATTTAGTCATAAATGTGATACGATTTGATTTAGTCAGTGATTGAATAAATTTTAATTTAGTCTTATACCGAATATACGTTTTAATCTAATCATAGACTGAATACATTTTAATTTAGTCATAGATTGAAATGAAAACAAAGGGAACATGTCGTTTAGTCAAAGATGGAAAGGAGAAAACAGTTCTGGTTTACAATAATTCATTCCCTTGGTGCATGTAAACACAGAAGCCACACAATATAGGTTATACAATTTAATACCTGGCATATTTCCCTGCATACTGCAAAGGTGATATATTATAAGAAATGAATAGATGAATCATATTTTGGATGTAATAAATAACACACATATTCACTGATACTTTCCGATTTAGAGCAAAGATATCCCCGCTGTTATCGAAGATTTATTAGACTTTCTGTGTGGGTTAGGAACTCAGATTAGCAACTTAAATGATTAAAAATCCGCCAACGATGTGACATGAGCTACGTGTTTTCACAGAAAGAAGAGAATAAGCTAGACTTTAAGAGATACATGAACAACTAGGGTTAAAATTAAATTGTAAGAAGACACAGACTATGGTCATCACTAGGAAGAACGAAATGCCACAATGTAATATACAGGTAGATGGGAGAGTTCTTAAATACGTGAATCGGTACAATTGTCTCGGAACAGTCATAACATCTGATGAGAGATGCCTTGAAGAGATTAGAGCCAGAATCACCATGGCGAAGTTAGCCTTTAGCAAGATGAAAAACATACTGATCAATAACAAGATGTCAAAAAGTGTTGAGCTGCTACATAGAACCTGTGGCTTTGTATGGATATAAAGCGTGGACAATGAACCATCCATTCATCGTGTGCCATGCCGATAACCATGGGCGGTCATATTCTGCCATCTCACTCGATAACCAGAGTCGTGGGTCAGCACCGTGTTCCTGTCTCGACCATGCCAATTGGCCAAGCCATCCAGGTATTTACTACTCGGTCTTCCCCTTGGTCTCTTCCCTTCGATCTTGCCAGTCGTCACCAAGTTCTCCAAGTCATTTCTTCTCATAACATACCCAAAAATTTTTGACTGTCTACGTCTAATGTAGCATGTTACTTGAGAGATTGAAAAATTCTATAGATGAAAGGCTCGGAGAAGAACAAGCAGGTTTCATACCAAACCGGTCATGCATAGACCACATCTTCACCCTCAGAATAATCATTGAAGACTCCGTAGAATTCCAGTCGAAATTAATCACCAACTTTGTCGACTCTCAAAAAGTCTTCAGCAGTATCCACCGTCTTTCACTTTGGAATCTACTGAACATATATTGTTACCTAACCAAATATACCAATGTCATGAAATCTTTCTACAAAGAGACACGTTGCTGCGTAAGAACAGAATCAGGCAACTCTGACTGGTTCTCAGTGGAAACAGGAGTGAAGCAGGGTTGTGTCTTATCACCGGTGATCTTTGGAATAGCTATCGATGGGTCATGCGCAAATGCACAAACAACACAAATATGGGTATCCATTTGGTTGACAAAATTCTAGAAGACCTGGACTTTGCCGACGACATAGTTCTTTTGAGTTCAACACACCCGGATGCCCAAGAGAAAATAAACCACCTCCAAAATGTTTCAGGACAAATTGGTCTCCAAATTAACACCGCCAAAACAAAAAACTATTGATCTTACCAACAGTTCAGACGACATCAAATTAAACAACGACGTTCTTGAAAAAGTCAACAGCTTCACATACCTAGGAAGCAAAATGACATTTACAGGGGACTCAACGCCAGAAATATTATCTAGAATCGCACAGGCATCTGGTGCCTCAAATAAACTGTCAAACATCTGGAAGTCAAAGACACTCAGCAAACACATGAAACTTAAAATCTTCGACTCTTGTATGATTCCAGTGCTAACGTATGGATGTGAAAGTTGGAAGTCAACGGTAGCTTTAGATACAAAATTTGACCATTTTGAGAACAAATGTCTTAGAAGAATTCTAAAGCTCCACTGGACAGATTTTAGAACCAATACGCAAATAAGACAAGAGACTAAGAAATATATTGTATCCAATTATATAAGAAAACGCCGTTGGAACTACATCGGCCATGTACTCAGAATGGACAAGACACGACTCCCCTACCAAGCCGTCATATAGACACCGTTAGGGAAAAGAAAACTGGGAAGACCAAGAGAGACACTGCGTAGAATCATCATCAGAGAGGGCTCATTCAACGGCCAAACAAACAACCAACATCTACAACAGGTGGCAGCGACCGCCAGACATGGAGAGCCATGACTTCTGCCCTGTGCGCCGCTTTGGGCTCAAGAGGAAAGACTAACTAACTAACCAACTAACTTCTAATGACTCTAATCAGTTTACGATCTTTATTTGTTTCCTGAAGGACTTGTTCATTGGTTTTTCTGTTTGTCCATGGCATTCTTTGCATTTTCCTCAGAAACCACATTTCCACAGCCATCAGCTGTTTTTCAGCTTGACTGCTTGTTGAACAGACTAGATGAAAACATCTGATGGCTGTGGAAATGTGGTTTCTGAGGAAAATGCAAAGAATACCATGGACAAACAGAAAAACCGACGTCTAAGTCCTACAAGAAACAGATGAAAATCGTGAACTGATTAGAGAAACTAGACGTAGACAGTCAAAATTCTTTGGACATGTTATGAGAAAAATAAATTGGAGAACTTGGTGACAACTGACAAGATCGAGGTAAAGAGAACAAGATGAAGATAGAGAAGTAAATACCTAGATGGCTTGACCACGTGGCATGGCCGAGAACGGAACACTGAGCTAATCCATGACTCTGGTGATCGAGTGAAAATGCGAATCATGACCGCCCATGCTTACCGGCATGGCACATGATTGATGACTGGAAAGAGATACATGGTAATATTCTCCCTTTTATTCCTTTGGAAATAGCCTTATGTGGAAATGTGTTTTCTCCTTGAACTGAGGTGTCTTCTGCAGATACTATAGGCTTCAGTAGAGTTTGACAATCTAGGGATGTGTCCATGTGGAATAGACCTTTCTGCTCTCTCTTTGCTGCACTGTTTTGTTGGTAATTTGCAGTTTTCATTGCATGCCGACTTGTGTTGTGAAGTCCATATTGGATAAATTATGTTTATTTACCGTATGCTGTAATGCGTGTGCGACAGCAGGTTTTTCTAGTGACTGCTGCTTCCTTCGACGATGAACTGTAATTCCAGTGGCGGACTATTGTGTTGGCATTCTGGCAGCGATTTTATGCATGCATGCTTGTGCGTGCTGTTATTTTTTGTCGGGACTGCTGTCTGTTCGACTTTTCACATGGGGCAGTGTGGTTTTCGTTGGGAAAGTAATGGACTTTATGGGGTGACTTGATGCCGTGAAGTTGAAACTTAACAACTAGCATAATTAGCTTGATTTAAAATAAAAAAAAATAGCTTTGTTAACTTGTGACAATTTATTTCGTTGCGTACATTTCTGAGTCTAAAGACTGTAACTTGTCCAGTCGTGTCCAGTACGCAATAGTGAATCCGTAATTCAACTGGTGACTTTCCAAATGTTATTAAGTTTTCTTGTATCTGTTTTCTCTTTTATGTTAGCTTACTTTGAAGTAGAGTGTAGTCGACACACGTGCTACTACAACTAGAAGTTGCTGCTACTAGTGACCGCACTGAAGTAATTGTGTATTACCAGTGTCCATCGCTATCAGACCGACTTAAGAGGTGCTCGTAATGTACACCCCCAAGTCAAGGGCGAGACGTCAACATAAAAGTCCAGCTGACCGACATGTGGCATGAGCCCACGACACCGTGGACACATGAGAAAGCTTTACAGACTTCTCAGCCGAGGTTCAACTGTCCGTGTTGGTAACTGGGATATCTGGTTGTTGTGCCTGGGCGACGACTCTGATCAGTTTGTCAGACTTCTCATGTCCTGATATGTCACAACGGGATGTCATCCACAGCAGAGTAGTTTTACATGACTAACATATTCGGGACAACAGATCGTGTAGAACTGGGTGTTGTTGGAGAAGCAGACAATGCTTCTCTAGGAATTACTCGTACTAACGGGTGTATATTGTCTTCTGATTTCACGACTAAAGCCAGGTAATTACCAGGGTGATATAATCGTCCAAGAATTCCTCTGAGGTAAGCAATAATGAAGGATTGTGTGGTCTAACCATAATTATCGGCGTCAAGGTACTTTACAGGCAAATATGGAACGCAAAATAGTTTGGCATAAGATTACAAGGGTCAATGGAAGCTACAGAGATGTTTTAGAAACGAATTATGATAAACCTTTGGACGGATAGAAAAAGTAATGAAGATATATTGCATGAATTTAACTCAAAAGAGAACTGGTTACTCGCATCAGAAGAAACCCAGTCCATATTCTTTGGGCATATCATGAGAAAATGAATGCTAGAGTCCGTCGTCATAACGGTAAGGATGGAGGGAAGAGGAGGCAGGAGGAGTCCAAGAAAGAAGATGCTGAACTGTCTAACATCATGACATGGGTAAACATCAGTGTCAGGGATGAATGGCAATACGTGGACAGAAGTCTGTGGACAGACATGATCACCAACGCCCACAATATGAACTATAAGAAGATTGGTAGTACGTGGACAAAAAGGTGTGGGCAGACATGGTCACCAATGCTACACGATTGACCTATAAGAAGATGACATGGGAAGACAAGGAGCCTATTCTTTGTCCGTATGCGTGAAAACCTGTCTATGAAATCTAGTTCAACAATGGAGTCAGCGTTGATATACAGACCTTTATGACAATGCATGAATTGACAACTTCAAAGCAGCCTTGAATCTCGACAGCTTTATGGCGATAGGCACATACATGTCACGTGAAAAGAGTTGATTATCGAAATATCTTCATTTACAAATGTCCCTCTTCGTCTGCTTGCCTTCTTTTGCATGCTTTGATTCTATAATTAGACTCAATGTACCAGTTATCTGCCGGGCTTTGATCTCCACAAACACCATGTCCCTATTTTCATGGGGAGAATTATGTTGTGCTAGTGCGGTTCTGTATAGAATCCCGTATAATATCCCTCACTTTCAGCTCAAACTATTTAAATATGTATTATCGTGTAGTTCCCACTTTCACTAAATTACAAATAGCTCTTAAATTTACAGTGACGTGTTCGCAGTCTAAATATGATTAGATGTTCATGACTTCCCAGCAGTTTCCAATTATATTCTGCACGGAAGTTGGGTATTCTTTTATCTGTTTTTCTGTGTAGAATATTGTATTTTGTTAGCGATACTGCTAGACAATTTCCATGAAATTGACTGAAGTATCTAGCGAGTATGTTGCATATTTAAATGTGGATTGTGGACAAATGTAGATGACATCTTTTCCCAATCAACTGAGGAATTAAGTTTACACTAGAGCATAAGGAAAATCCGCATTCTGGTATGCGCTTCGTATTTTCAGCGTACTTGAGCTATCACAGATTGATTGGCTAGTATAGCTATAAACTTTCACTTGTTAATACGGAAACGGAAAAACGCGTCACGTGCCTGGTCCGCCATGTCGACCATCTTGATTGGAGCATTGGTCTGTTTGTCTGTAACGCTGGCTTACAGACAAACAATCCCAATAGGTAAGTTCATGTGTGTGCTCAGTCAGATACTTTCATTATTGTAGTGTCTCCAAGCTGCCACTTTAGTCACTTTAATGCATAAAATAGGAGAACTGGTTACTCACACCAGAAGTTGGCAGCCAATATTCTGTGGGCGCGTCATGAGAATGGACAAGTTCAAGTTTGCCCTCAGAGCGGGAAAGCTAGAGGCGAGGAGGCAGACAAAGAGAAGCTACGCTGGACAATTTGACATCATAACTATGATGAAGATCGGAATAAGAAATAATTAGCAGTACACGAGATCAAAGGCTGCACACAGGCATGATCTCCAACGCCAGACAGCATAAGCTGATGAGTGAGCATGTCTAAACAAATGGTACTCTATATTATTATTATTACAGCAACTACAACAAAAGCCACATTACCACCACCACCACCACTACCTCCACTACTACTACCACCACCACCACCACCACCACCACCACCACCTCATCATCATCATCATCATCATCATCATCATCATCATCATCATCCATCCATCCATCCATCCATCCATCATGTGCCATGCCGGAAAGCGTGGGCGGTCATGACCCGCCTTTTACCTCGATCACTAGAGTCGACTCATCATCACCACGATAATCATCATCTCTATGACAACCAATACTATCAAGCCACATCCATACTTGACAATGTGTTGATGCACCCTATGAGTAGTAACCTTCTAACCGACTTTCGGCGGGATCATTCTTCCTCTGCCTATAGAAGTCTTCCTTCACCGAGATAATGATGATCCCTTACAGCGAAGTCAACATGGGCGAGTGGATTAGCGTGCCCGGTCTTAAACTTCCGGTGTGCTGATGCTAAAATAGCAGGTTCAACCCCTACACCGCTCAGAAATACTAAAATGTTGACTTCTCGTCCTTGACTTGGAGGAGTAAATTACAAGTACCTCAGAAGTCGAAATGGATTAACCTGATATCGAGGGAGACTGGTAATAGGGAAAACTAATCCACACACTAACATCAGCCCAGTGCACTCCCCTGTAGTGGCAACTACTATAATAGAAGCAGCAACACATGTAAGAATTACGCTTGCGTTCAAAGCGAGCCAATATTTCCGCGTACTACCATCAACAGCCTTAGTCTCGCTGTGTGTGATGCCTACCGCCAGCGTGTTCAAGAACAGGGTGTATCTTTAATGACTGTGGGGTGTTTGAAAATATTGCCATTCCAAGTTTTGTATTCACCCTCTATGAACCCATGCAACATAAAATGGTAAATACAAAACTTGGAACGACATTTTCAAAACCTCACAGCCATTAAAAATACATCCTGTGTCATGTATGCTAAAGAAGCCCTTGGCCATGTTACACACCTTCAAGATAATTGAGCATATCGTCTAAGGTGTAAGGGCCAGAGAATCGACTTCATTGCACGGGGTTTGATCCCATATAGCAGGGGATCTTTCCTCAGAACGACCAGCCGAAAGTTGAGTTGAGTTGAGTTGAGTTAAGAACCGACATCACTGCACTCAGGACATTCCCATACATGCTCCGTCTCCTCGTTCAACAGCCAGCGAAGAGTCATACTACTAATCGTTCCCACCGATCTGATTAAAAGTTCTCCTGGTCTTCCCTCTCAATTTTGAGATTCTTCCAGAACCCCTGCCGATCCCCCGCAATCTCATTCTTTCCACATTTGGGTTCTCAATCTGTTCCTCAGCCTTCTCCACCTGGTCTCACAAGCGCAAGACCACCTCCCCCTAGTCCATAGGCAAAATTCCACCAAGAGGTGCATTCCCTGCTAGCCTATCAGCCTGTTCATTCTCCCGTACACCCGCATGGCCAGGGCAAAATATCCAAACAATTCTCACGATCTGTGTGTGACCTCTGAAGCGACGAGAGCCATTCCACTATAATTGTTTTGCTTTAATCGAAATTTAATCGAATGTCGTATTTGTCAAAAATCGAAATAACACTGGATTGTCTTGTTCATATATCATCTAATAACCAACTATCAAACAGACAAGTATGTTGACAGTATTTGGTTCAAGTGACGAGCGCGTCACATTAACAATATAACCAGCAGAGCTGAACAATCGTTCACATGGAACTGAGTTAGCCGGTATGCACAGAATGGTCTTGACAAAGAATGCCAATTTTGGATATCGATGTTCATTAAGTTTGCACAATTGTAGAGGATCAACCGATTCAGCAACTTTCTTCTCCATTGTTTTAACGCAGCAATTCGTCAGAAGCGTTGTCGACATGATCTTCCGTGTCTGATTCAGACTCCATTAGCTTAATACGCTTTTCATTTGGTTCACATATAGTTTCATTGTCAATGTCAGTATCATTCATTGCAGCAGTCTGCATTTGCTCATCACGAACATCAGCTGCTATTTGTTGTTCAATTCTTTACCACGTTCGTTCATTTTGCATCTTTTGACAAACACTTCAGGTATTTGTAGCGTGGATCAAGTGCTGTTGCAATCTGTAGTATTTAAATACTTGTCATATTAGCTACACGTTCACTGAAGTCATTAATACACGCTGCCTTAAATTTAGCTATGCAGCCCGGATCATCATCATGTACAGTCATTTGCTTTGTCAACGATGATAGCAGTGGCAATACACAGCTACATGAAACAAAATCTTGACCGCCAAGCAGAACCGTGGTCTGATAGAGAATTTGTTCAAAACTTTGACATATTTCGAAATCTTCTCCCAATCTGAACCTGACAGTTTCTGACCTTTGTATTGCTTCTTTTCATCTGACATGTAGACAATTAATGCTTCTCTGGCCTGTAGAAGACTTTGTAGCATAATAAAAATACTGTTTCATCTTGTTGGTACATCTTGCTGCAGCTTACACAATGGTGACTAAGTACAATTGTGCAACTCGGTTGTGTTTGCAGCACTATGTTTAAAATGTCCAACAATTTTTCAACATCCAGTTCATTTGTACAAGTGATGGGAGAACAGTTTTCGATTAATCGTTAAAAAAAATTAGTCGTTAAAATAAATTAACGATTAATCGATTAATTAATCGTTAACTTCCGCAGCCTTAATATATATATTATGAGGAGAGACTGGTCGAGTGTATAAGAATACTGGGTTTTCCTTCTGGAGGCCCGGTTTCAAACCTCGGTAAGGTGTGGAATGTCTTGATGTAAGTGGTGGAAAAGAAACAGGTAATAAAACACATTAGTATGTAAAGATTTCTTTAATTGCCCTGATTTCACCAAGTAGTCCCTTCAAATCTAATGGCTGATTCTTATTGCCAATGTATACGGTTTATTTTCCTCCATTTTTCCATGTATACCGAATTCATAATGAATGTCGAGAAGGTCTTAATGTTTTACTTTGTGAAAAGCTTTTTCAATAGCCCATATAATAATGCCTATCTATCTGTAAAGTTATTTCCATAAGCAGTAACGTAAATCATGCTTGTCAAAGCTTTAGAAAAGCCTATAATATGATTCATTTTCTATCTGTACACTTCTTTCCGTAAGTATCAGCTAAGTGCATGCTTCATTTCCTATTCCTTCTTCCAGCTTCCAAGCCCAATTCTTAACCCTTTGAAAATAAAGATTGTTCGTTCGTTCGTTCGTTCCTTGTTCCCTTATCTGTAACAAATTCAAAAAAGTGTCTGAAATGGCTAGTCAGATGTTGTAATATATAGTAACAAGTTACGGTAGTTCTATATGTTCATCTGATGTTATCTTATGTTATGCTTAATGTAATACAGAGCCGGCTCTGTGGCAAGGGTGTTACGGAAGCAATCGTATTCACGCATACCGCGTTCGAAACACAGCTGCGGGCGATTTTATCATCAGACCGCCTTGCGTTGATTTTCACTCAGTGGTATGAGTCGTACAGAAAGCAGTGCCAACTCATCATCATGATGTGCTTGCCGATAAGCGTAGGCGGTCATGTGTTACCATCTCACGCGATCGCCATAGTCGTGGATCGCAGTTCAGTGTTCTTATTTTGACCATACCACATGGCCAAGCCATCTAGGTATTTACTTCTCTGCCCTCCCCTTGTTCTTTTCCCCCCAAACTTGCCAGTTGGCACCAAGTTCTCCAATTTATTTCCTCTCATAACGTGTCCAAAATAGTTGCAAACTACGGAACCTGAACTTGTCAAGAAATCAAGAACAGTTGACTGTGACGTTGTGTAAAGGACGTGCAACCTTACGTTATCGTATGCTTTGTTATGCTATGTTGAGAGATGTCACTGCACATTGGGCATTCCCATAGTCCCAACGGAAATACCAGCGGGCCCGTTGATGTATCAGCTCTATCGCAGGAGGAATTTATGGAAACTCTCGTTGTTCGCTACGAGACAAAAAGACGGACCGCTTACTCCTCCTCGCACTCAGAACTACAAGATGTGATGGAATTAACACTTCACATACCTACAGCTGATTTCTGCCATGGGATTTTTTAAAATGGCAGATACTTACGGTGGAGCATGAAGTGTGGCGGTTCATAAATTTTAGGCCGTGATAAATGAGACGTTGCCTTTAATTCAATAAAATTCACAGACAAATATAACAATTGTTTCGTTTCCATATTTATGATTTCGGGTCAACCTGAGTCGTACTGGTCGGACAACAAATCCTGCCTCTGCCGGCGTGTTAAACCGGACCACTGTCTTGGGAGGCAAGCACGCCAACACCTCACACGGTACGGTACATAAACGGCATGTAGCTATAGGCTGATCAGTTTATTTGATTAAGACTTCTGTCATTTGGCATCGCTTGTAGCACTAGAATGCTTGATCACAGCCGGGGACATATGCATAGGCAGACTCATAATCAATACATTACCTCTGCATCAGGGAAACGGCGACGGTAGAATGTACCACGCACAGAAATGGAATAGTCTAGAGGAAAGGGTAGCTTCCTTTGGTTGTGGATAAGGAGGGAAGAAGGCAACATGACGACAAAGGAGTCCTCCTTTGTATAAGAAACTGGGTGCAATGGCAGCGATTGAGGCATAACCGATGGAGAAATAAGAATGGTTCTCTTCCGGCCAAATTCATGGTGTCTTAACAATGACAAAGATCACGGATCCATCAGATTGGTCTTCCTGACGGCTGCGCGGCTACCCTATTGGCACACATAGCAGCGTATTTGAGGAACATATGCAGCCATTGACAAACAACAAGTTTGGCATAAAGGGTATCGATGCACACCATGAAAGTCATCTAAGAATAATGGCTTTGGTGGGCTCACCCTTCGAGAATGTAGAACTGAGGCTGAGACATTCGTGGAAGGAACACATCTGATGATCAGAAGCTTCCTGTTATGCTTACTTCAAGGTGGAGTTCGTATTAATAGCACCCCTACATTTCTACATCTGCTTAAAGAGACAGAGCTTGTAGTCGTGTGCCCGGAGTGCAAGTATTTAGATTATATTTTTTATCAATCAATCAGTTCAGTTCACTTAGTACGGATAATGATCCTCCACCTCCGACATGTCCATCTGCCGTGTGACATCTCTAAGATTACATTGCCTAAAAACTATAACGAGTTACTCCTAATTCACTTCTTGCTGACATACGTTTAAACCAAAAAGCCAATGAACTAACAAACGAGCGAAAGAACGAACGAACTTCATTTCCAAATGGTTAAGAATTGGCTCCCAAGCCCGTGTGACATTCTGCCTACTGGGGAATTATGTTGACGCTGCAGCGATAGAGTTGTATAGAACAGTTTTTCTCAACCGGTGGGGAATTCTCCCCTCCCCAACCCTCCCCCACCCCGGGTAGGGGGGAATTTTAGGGTTTCCAGGGTTGAATTTAAATTATTTCAAGATCGCGTTAATACAAGAACCGATTACTTGATATTGCTTTTCCCCTCCGTACTTTACAGTTCTGGTCTTCTCGCTCTTCTGAAATTCATTTTATAACTTAAGTAGAACGCAAATCACAATTTATGTAGACGTCTAGAATTGTTATAGCATGAGTTATTAAATTTAGCTTCAGTTTTTATGTATACTGTGTAGGGGCGAAAAGAGGGGAGGGATTTATAGAGAGGAAATACGAAAAAGGGGAAAGGGGGAGGGGTGGAATTCTGAACATATGGTGAAGGGGTGCATGGGCCAAAAAAGGTTGAGAACCACTGGTTATAGAAGAATGCTCAGAGCATCTACAACGGACAGATTAAAAGCGTAAAGGAGATAGATATCTTTAAAGAAATAATTCCACAAAGAGAACTGGGCAATCACATTAGAAAAAAGATAAGCCGCATTCTTTGGACACATGCTGAGGAGGAGAAAGTTAGAGTACGTCATGACAATGGGAAAGTTAGAATGGAGGAGAGGGAGGGGGAGACCAAGAGAGAAAATGCTGAACAGTTTGGCAGAGAAGAACATCGTATCAGAAAAGACTGGCGGGCATTACACGAGGGCTGAGGACACAGAACCAACACCAAAAGGTATGGACCGTAAGACATGATTAAATGTGCTAATTCTGTGACGCGTGATGAGCCGGATCGTGCGCTTGATATGCTGCCTTTTCTGCTCAATCTGATCTTCATTCCGAATGTTTGCATTGCGGCTCATCATCATCACATACGTTGCGTTAAAAAAAAAGATAAGACACGAATTCGCAGGTATTGGTCACTTCTCATAGGAGTAGAAGAAAAGAATCCATATTAGTGAACGCTTTAGACAATATAAACATTGATTATGTGTTTGTTTCGGGATTTGAAATTTAAATATTGAGCACAACCCACTACTGGTAACGCCGATCGCATTCCGGTATGAACCTAAGGCCTATCCACGTCAATATGGAAGCACTATACTCGAGTTTCGCCCTTGTTTGAGCTCTTCAGTAGTGCATATCCCTGACCGGATCCGGAAACAGTCCCGGATCACGCGTGTGAAGCGGGTGTGTAACCACGCGGCACACACTGGACACACCAAATTATCACAACGGAACACCACAACGCCACCCCTCGTAGGCTATGCTCAAGATTGCCCAATCGCCGCGACCGACGTCCGTCAATCGATGGGACCCGAACGTGGGCAATCTTGAGCATAGCCTACGAGGGGTGGCGTTGTGGTGTTCCGTTGTGATAATTTGGTGTGTCCAGTGTGTGCCGCGTGGTTACACACCCGCTTCACACGCGTGATCCGGGACTGTTTCCGGATCCGGTCAGGGATATGCACTACTGAAGAGCTCAAACAAGGGCGAAACTCGAGTATAGTGCTTCCATATTGACGTGGATAGGCCTTAGGTTCATACCGGAATGCGATCGGCGTTACCAGTAGTGGGTTGTGCTCAATATTTAAATATAAACATTGACAGCTATAGTGACCACAGCGTGAATTGAACCAGTCGTCTCCAAATAGCGAAGTGCCACGCTGAAGGACTAGTCGAACGATGAATCGCAATTCAAACATTCGGAATGAAGATCGGATTGAGCAGAAAAGGCAGCACATCAAGCGTACTAAGGCAAGGCCAAATATACAACCTCTCGACCGTGTCTTGAAGCTCACTATAGCTTCCAACGAGTGTATTGTTTAGTGTGTCCTCGAATCTCTAGTTGTAAAGCTTTGTTCGAGGTCAGCATGGCCGAATGGATTGGAACAAGCGTTCTTAAACACCCAGTATGCTGATGCCGAGGTACGATTTTCAACCCCTACACCGGACAGGTGGACAAAAATTCTGACTTCTCGTCATAGACTTTGGGACGTAAATTACTGGTACTTCTGAAGTCGCAGTGCATTCACATGATGGTGAGGAACAATTATAATAGGGAAAGCTAATCCACACGCAAAATTCAGTCTAGTGCTACCAGAAAGTAGTGTGTATGGACTACGCATGAGTTCAAAGCGTGCAAAAAGAAAATCTTACTTCTAAAAGTGGCCATCAATGTCTGCCATTGACGTTCTAAAGCCGGTTTAGTCGTCTCATGGATCTCCCAGCCACTGATAAACATATAGCATGGCTAGATAACATCATGATGGGATCGTTGCAGACTTGAAATATTCGAAATATTTCTCTCACGTATACGCTGACGACTTCTAAAAATCATTACACGCATTCGTTCAGGCTATCAACTGATAAATGAATCGCAGAATGACATTCCTGATTTTCAGAATAGCCATTCCGTTGGAAATGTGAAGGAATAGGGTAAATGTGAAGAAATTGGGTAAATGCGAAGGAATGGGGTAAATGTGAAGGAATGGGGTAAATGTGAAAGAATGCGGTAAATGTGTGGTCGGAAACATCGTCAACGTGATTTGGCCTGCACTGTGCAGAACTTCTCTCGCCCCCCCCCCCCTTGTCACCATAATAGTATTTTGGTAGAGCGTCACCGCCTCACTATAATAGTATTTTGAAAGAACTTCACCCCCTCACTATAATAGTATTTTGAAAGAACTTTATCCCCTCACTATAATAGTAATTCGAACAACCTTTGCACCCTCACTATAATAGTATTTTGAAAAAAAATTCATCCCCTCACTATAATAGTATTTTGAAATAACTTCACCCTTTCACTGTAATAGTATTTTGAAAGAACTTCACCCCCTGACTATACTAGTATTTGGAAGAGCTTCACCACTTCACTAAAATAGTATCTTGAAAGAGCTTCACGCCTCACTATAATAGTATTTTGAATGAGCTTCACCCCCTCACTATAACAGTATTTTGAAAGAGCTTCACTCCATCACTATTGTCAGAGTCCTACTTAGTAGCTCTGTCTGGCTCGCTGGACTTTGACAGGCAAATTACAACATCTACAACACATCTACTAAGAACACATGAATGCAATCGGAAACTGGCAGGAGCTATCTCCTGAACAATCATTTATTACAATATATATTACAGGCTGACACCATAGTCGCACTTCACGCTCAAACAATCGTTCACCACTAACAGCCACGCGCTAGCTCACAATGGCGATCTTTACACTGTCGTCCGCATGATCATTCACAATCACAACTTCACATCATCCCGCACATATCACAGTTAGTACATTCCTCGAATATCACTACACAACGTTCATCTCCATTTATCCGTCACAACCACTATCGTTCTATCGTTCTAGCGTTCTCTAGATCTCCACACGTCCGTCTCTATTCGCTGCCTCACACACACTGCCTCTCTCCTGGTTGACCTTCCCACATCACGTGGCTCTGTTCACGGGATTCTTGCCTGACCGTCCACTAGCCAAGCCGTGGCGTCTCTTACTGCCCTTTACCTCAGTCATGCTTACACTGACTCTCGCTTACATACCGGCGCTTACATTCTTCCTTACACATGTCATATAAGACCATGACATTCTCCCCCCGCACAACCAATGTGGCACTTACTCTTGGAAATGTGACACATTCTGTTGTTGTTACTCTTGTTTCCTCTTTCTAACCTTGTCAGGGGATTATATGATCATAAGTATACGCTTGCGTCCCTTTTTGCTCTGATCTTTTCCGAGATTAAGTTCAAACATTGTTCTCTCTTTTTCAGTATTGAGGTTTCTCTCAAGGTTTTGTCGTGGTCTGACAAATGTTCTGGTTGGGTCTACTTGTCATACCTCGTTATATTATTCAACCACCACTCCGTGACATTACATTCTGTTCATATTTCTCAATCGATTGTCTGTGCATTCTCATCTCATAGTTATTGTGGCTATGCTGGTTTAAGGATTCTCCATTGGTTTATGCCTCAAATAAGGCTACAACTTCCTCTTACAGCATTCTTAAATTTTCTCTCTATTCAGACGTGGTTCCCCTCGTCTCTATTTAATGCACACTACTCGATTCTTTATGAGCACGCTATGTCAATGTTGTGGTCATGGTTCGAATATACTTCATGTATGTTATAGTCCCCCTTACCTCATCTTATGTCGGACCATGAGTTGTTTCCCTTTGTGAGCACACCTCGTTTACTGTTATGGAGAGTTGTTATTAATCTCTTTGGTTGGCATCACCCTGTTGGTATATTCCTTCTGGTTACCATATTCTGATGTTAATTCTATATCACTATTGCTAAGCGTCATTCGTCGGGCTATCCAGCATACGCGAAGGCAAGTTTGGTAACAATCGCGCACTGGGATTGCCAGGCGTTGATTCTCAGCATTACAACTTATTCTATTCGCCACTATACTTACGCTCATATGTACATATCACATTATAACAATACAAAGTATTATAATAATAAAATTAGACATTGGATGTCATACAGTTAATACATATACAATAAAATATACATCATTGATGCCTTTATGCACACATAGGATACCGTTCTTGTCCTGTGGAAGTTATGCACACGTAATTAAATCACTCGTGTTCAATGTTCGTTTCCGTGCTGAAATGTTTGGCATGTCTTCTCTCGCATACGATTATTGACGTCTTCTGTATACCATGATATTGTCTTTCCTTCTGTATAGTGCTTAAGACTGTTCACCAAGTTTGGCCAATTTGTAAGTTCATTTTGTAAAATTGCTGGAATTCACACGTATAAAACACGAAATAAGTTCAGTGGCCTTAATTCTGAGTGTGGCCATGGTGCGTCTGTCTGTGACTGTCTTTGCCATAGTTTGTAGGTTGGCATCTGGTTCATTAAACTGCTCATCGGAAATGAATGTCTGTACTTGTGAAGCTGTCGTCGTTGTTCGTCGATTTCCAAAAGGTAGATTCTGTAGATACTCGTTTGAAAACAAAGTCAATATGGGTATATCTTACTGTTTGATACCTGAAATCACATGTTGAGTCTTACTGTTTTGCCGGTGACACTTTCACGTTGAAGGACCTTTCATGCTGGTCTTTACAATGAAGTGTGCTAGTATCATAGCGCTGGAGTCGTACAGCAGACAAGGCAACTCTGGAGTTACTGGATCTAAGGATATAAAGTGGGTTACGGTTAAAATTTTCCGAAGGGTGGGGATTTTCAAATTTCATGTTGAGATCATTTTGAGTGCTATCTCCAAACCTGCACTCGTACATGTGTGTATACATTCAATAGTTCAAACAATAATAATACACCATGTATAGTTTTGAAATGTAATAGTGCATGTTTGTATGC
This sequence comes from Cepaea nemoralis, assembly GCA_014155875.1. Lineage (NCBI taxonomy): Eukaryota > Metazoa > Mollusca > Gastropoda > Stylommatophora > Helicidae > Cepaea > Cepaea nemoralis. The sequence goes on from JACEFZ010002733.1 coordinate 21,922, forward strand.
ATTTCTGCAATTTGTGTATATTTTCCAAAATATGTAGGGTAATTTGTTGCTGATTTTTGTCAGTAATTCCACTGACTGATGATTTACCTTGCTCAGCATAAGTATGTGTCTGAGTTGATTTGACATAGTGTTTAGCAGTGGTAACACCAAACTTTGGTTCAACAGTAATGATATAAGTAACAAAGTTTGCTGGTTTGTCATGAGTAATATCATCTGTGTTGCGTCATGATAATGTGGAAATAAAACTGTCTGTGAAGACATTTGTTTTGTATTTACAATGAGTAGTGCAAGTATAACCATCCACTGTGTGCACTTGGTTATGTGTGTAGTTAACAGGGAGTACAGTATGTATAGTATATCACATAATGATTTGCTATCTTCCCTCACTGTTGTGAACTGTTTGTTTTCTGCACCTTTTTCTTTGTGATGATACACACCAGTTTCTGTTTCTTCTTGTTTGTAGATGGTATGGTGTGGTACTTTGTTCTGTTCATCATGTTGTTGTATGATGAGTGGTGTAGTTAAGGCAGTACTTGTTGTGGTGTTAACCTTTTTCCCTGTGTGAGTTTTGGACTCTGTGTAGTCTGTCACATTTAATACATTTCCAATTAATAAATCACAACATGGATTGTCTAATAAAGCACAAGTTACTCTGCCTGATAGGAAAGGTGATTTTATATTGGCCCATGCCATGGGATATTTCTCTACTGTCCCTGAAACAGTTTTGCAATAGATGTACTCATCTAGGTAGTCTTTAGGATCAGCTAGGGTCTTCCGAAGACCGATAAGACAGGACCCTGTGTCGCGTACACATGTGCATACTGTGTCATTGATGTAACCTTCATGGAATGTTAGTTTTCCTAACGACAGTCTTGAGGTTTTGTTCATTTCCTCACCTTCTTGTTGAGTATTGACCTCTTTACATAAGGAATGAGGTTGAGTGATGTTAACAACATTATTAAAATATGGTACAAAGTCTGATGGGTAAAACTCAGTTTGTTCTGACTTTGCAGTGTTTGGTCTTGTTTTCGTCTCTGTGATGTTTACTTTTGCTAAGTTCTTTGCTGAACTGTCTGTTGTAATGTTTATGGCTGCATTTGCTTTTGCTATCTGTATTCTTTTTACACCTTCACATTCAAAACGTCTATGGCCATAAGCAAGGCAAAAATGACATTTTGTTCTATATTTCCTTTGATTTACCTTCCCCAGTTTTTGTGCTATTATAGTATTTAGGTATTCTTGATAAGTGGGATTCTTATCGCATATTCCATTTTCTGTATGTGGAGTGCTACAATGTTTGCACAGTACTGGTTTTGTTTTCTGTGGTTTGTTTTGACAATCTGTGGCTGCAGATGCCGTTGCTTTCACAGTACTTTTCTGTTGAGTGTTCTTAACCAGGTTTATACTTTGGTTGTAGTATTCGCGGCATTTTTCTAGTAAGTTTTTGATAGGTTCTGTTTTGTGTTCTTCTAAATATTTTCCGCATTCGGCTGGTAGTGTTGCTTTTAGTTTTTCTATTAAGCAAGAAATTTATTACTCCTTGATTGTTGTCTGAATGTTTAATTACCAATTATTAGTTTTTGAAAGATTCTTCTAATTCACTTATATACTGGGTGAATGACTTGTCTGTGGCTGGTTTCACATTTTGTATTTCTACTTTTATAGTCTCGAAAGAGGTTAGATAGTGTTTTAATATGTGTGTTTTGTAATATTCATAGTCTTCCTTACGCTATATCTGGTATGATCTTCTGTACTTGTTTTCATCTATTGGTACGTATCTACTATACCATACATACCAGCGAGTTTTTGGAATTTTATAGTCTTGCATTTTCTTCTCAAATTCCTGTGTCCAATCACGTATTAGGTTATGTTGTCTGTTACAATTTTCTTGTCTCGTGCATATGTACGTTTGAAAAAAATCGTGCAACTTTCTGTAATGTTTTGTGCCCCAATGAATCTGATAGTCTCTGAATTGGTTCATCATCTGAACTGTCTTCACTACTGAACATTTTCTGTTACTTGATATTTAACTCTACCAATGATGATGTTTACACAAGAAAATCAAAGAATGCAGATTTGGGTAATTAGCAATCAAAATTAATCAACTTATCTTTATCTGCTGACTACTCGAACGCTTGATGTACAGGAACGTGATTCTCGTGTTGGTTACCGCTGACCTGGTCTGGTTACGTCGGTCGCTTTGTAGAATTGAAACCTGCTGTGGAAAGAAATGATGTTATTTTCGTTCTGACTCTATTAACACATCTTTACTTTACAATTTCTAATATATATTATGGAATAGGTCTTCTTCTTCTTTACAAAAGTAGCGTTCTTTTGTGCGTTCTACATGAGCATGTGGTTCATGTGTACTTCTGACACCATTATACCTGTCAGAGTCCTACTTAGTAGCTCTGTCTAGCTCGCTGGACTTTGACAGGCAAATTACAACATCTACAACACATCTACTAAGAACACATGAATGCAATCGGAAACTGGCAGGAGCTATCTCCTGAACAATCATTTATTACAATATATATTACAGGCTGACACCATAGTCGCACTTCACGCTCAAACAATCGTTCACCACTAACAGCCACGCGCTAGCTCACAATGGCGATCTTTACACTGTCGCCCGCATGATCATTCACAATCACAACTTCACATCATCCCGCACATATCACAGTTAGTACATTCCTCGAATATCACTACACAACGTTCATCTCCATGTATCCGTCACAACCACTATCGTTCTATCGTTCTAGCGTTCTCTAGATCTCCACACGTCCGTCTCTATCCGCTGCCTCACACACACTGCCCTCTCTCCTGGTTGACCTTCCCACATCACGTGGCTCTGTTCACGGGATTCTTGCCTGACCGTCCACTTGCCAAGCCGTGGCGTCTCTTACTGCCCTTTACCTCAGTCATGCTTACACTGACTCTCGCTTACATACCGGCGCTTACATTCTTCCTTACACATGTCATATAAGACCATGACAACTATAATAGTATTTTCAAGAACTTCACCCCCTCACTATAATAGTATTTTGAAAGAGCTTCACCCCAATATTATAATAGTATTTTGAACAAGCTTCACCCCTCACTATAACAGTATTTTTGAAAGAGCTTCACCACCTCACTATAATAGTGTTTTAAAATAGCCTCACCCCCTCACCATAATATAGTAATTTGAAAGAGCTTCACCCTCCTCAGTATAATGGTACAGTAAAACATCGGTTTTCGTTGCCTTTGGTTTTCGTCGATTAATTCCTTAAAAAATTTGTCTCGGTTTAAGCCGGTTGCCTCGGATTTCGTTGGGTGCCCAAATGACCTCGTTGCTAATTTTGCGAAACCAGTTATATGGCGAGTCTATTTCGGAGAGAATCATATGTGAAAAAGCCAGACTGTTGTATGCCGATCTCATTAAGAAAATGCGTGGGACGAGTGCTAGTGCACTTAGTGATTTTAAGGACAACAAAGGATGGGTTGACAAATTCAAGTGGCTCACCGGCATACACAGTATTACTAGGCACGGCGAAGGAGCGAGTTTGAACAAGTTTGAGGCCAAAAAAAAAAGAAGTATGAAACACTATATTTATTCTCTTTAAAATGTATTTTTGGTATGTATTTTGGACTGTCTTGAGGCAGATTATCGACGAAAACTGAGGTTAGACTGTATATTGAAAGAGCTTCAGCCCCTCACTATAATAGTATGTTGAAAGCGCTTCACCCCCTCACTGTAATAGTTTCTCTTATTTTTTTTTCTTATTATTATGGTCTGGCAAGAATGAGACAGCGAGGAGTGACGAGAGGATCTGGCCGACGCTCGACGCTCAGAGGAAAGGCGAGACGGACATATAATCAGATTGCTACTGGTACTATTGGTGTTGGACCTCTTCGCTGGCTGCTGAGGATGGGGACGGAGCGCTTATGGGAATGCCCCGAATGCTGTGATGTCGGTTCCTAAATCAATCAATCAATCAATCAATCAATCAAACTGTAATAGTATGTTGAAAGAACTTCCCCCATTCACTATAATAGCATTTTTAAAGAAGGATACAACAAAATACACTAATGCGTGTAACAATTGTCCTGTGCTTACTTAAGCTTTGCAATGCTACAGATAGGGGGTCCTTTCAGACGCCAAGAGTCGCATCTAATGTGCTACTCAATTTCTATAGACCGGTCGGCACTGAGTAGGTCACGTGGGCAGTATCACATCAGTCGCATGTATGTCCCAGGGCTTGTCTTAGTACCCAGTTTAGACCGGGTCGACCTGCGAGCTTAAGTCATATTTTAAAATCCACATCGATACGGATTCCAACCACTGACTATTGGACTCGCAGGCTAGCGTTCAGTCACTGGCTACCGCGGCTCATGCAGTGGTTTGTAACTATTGTCAACTGTCTGTCATTTACTGCCAATATAGTATTTTGCTATGTATGGGGGGGGGGGGGGGGGGGGTCTTGAGCCTAAGGAATTAAGCCGACTGGTTAGTGCAGTCGCCGCGAACTGTGCAGGCTAGAGTTTTCTTTTTGCCCCCGACAGAAAAAAAAGTCCACACTTTACCGAAGATTCGAACTCGGGTCCCCCGAAGGAGAATTCGGCATTCTAGCCACTTGGCCAGCCGCTCCTCGGTTTATATCTACAAGTATGTTTAAAGGATTAAGTTCAGAGGACACGGAGGAAAATGTTATTTGATAGTTTTATACGTTGATGTCGTTGGAGGATGTTACTCGATAGCGTAATATTTTGATATCATACAATGATGTTTCTAGATAGGGTTGTATTTTGATATGGTTGGAGGATGTTATTTGATATCGTTATATTTTGTATATGGTTAGAGGATGTTACTAGATAGGGTTATATGTTGATATGATAAGAGGGTTATTACTTAATAACGTTATATATTGATATCATAAGAGGGTATTACTAGATAGGGTTATATTTTGATATGATAATAGGGTATTACTAGACAGCGTTATATTTTGAAATGTTAAAGGGATAATACCAGATAGCGTTATATTCTGATATGATAAGAGGATGTTACTCGATAGCGTTATATTTTGTTCTCAGGCCTACAGAATGTGATCGTGCTTTCATACCACCGTCCCATGGCAGGACACTGCTTCAGGGTATACTAATCATTTTGTGTTGCCATATATTTCCCACCACATCAGCCACCGAGTGCCGACTGGTTTACACAAATATATGCCTGGCACCGTATAGCCAGTCCACGTTAAGACGTGTAAATAGGGTTTCTTGCTGTATATGACAGTGCTAATCAGGGAGTGTAAGAGAAACTTCGAAATATGGCTTCATGATTCCTATAGTGGTAGTGAGTATCCACATTATTCATATTTCTTCACGTTGTGTATGAATTTCACTCAACAAATTCCAATGGCAAACTTCGAAATTTGAAAAATACGCAGTACTAATTTTTGTTTCTTTTCCGGAAATGTTCACATTTATTCTTCAGGGAGCTTGATCATTAGTACATTAGTAATCAATAAAATCACAGACCGGTTCTTTTATTCGGTAATTCACAAAAAAAAAAACCTTGTTGTTTTCATTATAAAATTCAGACTTTTTTGTTTGGTTTTAATATCGTAGTTTGATTTAAATTGCTTTCTTCCCTTTTCTCAATTATAAATATGCAGAATCCTTGATGTATTCCTTATGACTAAAAAATATGCCTTCTGCTACATACCTACATTCTATTTGATGTCCAACTTAAACTTATGACTAAACTTAAAATACGTGTGTTCTGCCTGCACTCCAAACCTAAACTCCCTTTTCAATGTTTTTGTTGCTACTCTGACGTATTTCACTAATTCTGCCACGTCGATATAGTGCGTCTTCGTGCAGTGCATTTGGTTCTTCTCAATTGGAAAAGTAAAATCAAAGAAAGCTTCTATACTTAGAAATCTTACATTTCTAAACCTGGCCTCATTACATTTACTATACAACAGTGATAGTGTTATATGCACTTACTTTTACTAAACGTTTATCATACGTTTACTATTCTTTTACCATACTTTTACTGTTTTTATCATATTTTTGGAAAACTTTTACCTTACCGTTACCTTATTTTTTTTTTTACCACACATTTATCATAGTTTTGACCTTAGTTTTACCATACTTTTACAATACCTTTATAATACTTTTACCATACTTTTACCATCATTTAACCATACCTTTACAATACTTGTACCATACTTTTACTATTTATTTCTAACGTATCATGGTGTCATTTGAAATGGAAACCGAGAGCAATAATGTTTTAAGCCATTCCACACGGCACATGATGAGTTTTAAATTGACTACAATAACCGAAGGCCACCTCCATCTGTATAATTCACAATAGTACCGAAGGTATAAAGTCGTAATACTCGTCACATACTGATAGTGATGTACAGCCTTTTCACTTGTGCCAGTCCTAATCCCACCTCTATGCGGCTTAATTTCATGAATATTTGATAGTGTTGAGACAGAAAAACCGCATCGCTGGTAAACCCAATTACCGCCGGAACTGTGTGCAAAAGCTCGGAAAACGATGAGAACAGATTGTGTATACGGCTGGCAAACACACGGTGCGTGTCAATGGGAAATATACCCCAGTGTTTATCGATGGGAAATATACCCCAGTGTTTGTCGATGGGAAATATACCCCAGTGTTTGTCGATGGGAAATATACTCAAGTGATTGTCAATGAGAAGTAAATACCAGTGTGTGTCAATGGGAGATAAACTCCAGTGAGTGTCAATGAGAAGTAGATCCCAGTCTGTGTCAATGGGAATTATATATAATGTGTGTCAATGGGGAAAATATCTAATGTTTGTCAATGTGAACATATCTAATGTGTGTCAATTGGAATAATACAATAGCTAATGTATGCCATTATTTATTTTTTTTCCGCGTTTCCATCCTGTTTCAGGATATTGCGGTCAACACCAGCATCTTTCAGCTGTATGTTGATTCCTAGGCTAGATTACGCTCATCAACACGCCACGACTTTCCGAGCGACCGGCTGCATACTCTCATAAGTCACTAGCGTGACTCGAACCACTTCTAATTCTCGTCCGCTCACGTTGACTACGAGAGTATTCGGGATTAACGGAGAAAGCTGCTAACCCCTCGGCCAGGCAGCCGATTGTGCCACTATGAATTAGATACAATGTGTGTCCATAGGACAGAGATCTAATGTGTCAATGGGAATTAATCCTCGTGTGTTTATCAATGGGAAATATATATCACATGTATTAATGTTAAATATATCCCAGTGTCTGTCAAAGGAAAATTTATTTTAACGTATGTCATGGAAAATAGATCCCAGTGTGTGTTAAAAGAAATAGACTCCAGCCTGTGTGGCAATTGGGAATAGATCTCGTGTGTGTGTGTGTGTGTGTGTGTGTGAGTGTGTGTGTGTGTAGTGTTGTGTTGTGTGTGTGTGTTGTGTTGTGTGTGTGTTGTGTTGTGTTGTGTGTGTGTGTGTGTGTGTGTGTGTGTGTGTGTGTGTGTGTGTGTGTGTGTGTGATGGAAAATAGACCGAAGTTTATATCAAAAGAAAATTTATTTACGTATGTCAATAGGAAATAGATCCCAGTGTGCTTGTCAATGGGAAATAGTTCCCAGTGTGCTTGTCAATGGAAAATACATCTCGTATCTGTGTGTGTGTGTGTGTGTGTATGTGTGTGTGTTAGTGGGAAATAAATTCAATGTGTATAAATGGGAAATACATCTCATGTGTGTGTGTGTGTGTGTGTGTGTGTGAGTGTATGTCTGTCAAAGTTAAATAGATCCCATTGTGTGACAATGGGAATTGATGTCGTGTGTGTCTATTTGGCAAAATAGAAAATATCTGGTGTATGTGTGTGTGTGTGTGTGTATGTGTAGGTGTGTGTGTGTGTGAATGGGAAACAGATCCGATTGCGTATGTTTGTTTGTGCGTAAAATAGGAAGTACATCCCGGTATGTGTGTGTGTCGAGAAGGGGGGGGGGGGGGGGGTCTGTTTATTTATGGAAATAGATCCCAATGTGTGTTAATGGCAAATAGATCTCGTGTGTGTGAATGTGTGTGTATGTGTATATGTGCATGTTTGCGTGTTTGTGTGCGTATGTCAATTGGAAATAGATCTCGATGTGAAATAGATCTAATGTGTGTCGTTGTAAATAGATCTAATGTGTGTCGTTGTAAATAGATCTAATGTGTGTTGTTGTGAATAGATCTAATGTGTGTCGTTGTAAATAGATCTAATGTGTGTAGTTGGTAAACAGATCTAATGTCTGCCATTGATAAATATATATAATGCGTGTCATTGTAAATAGATCTAATGTGTGTCATTGTAAATAGGTTAAATGTGTGTCAAATGGAAATATATATGTGTGCCACCACGAAATACGATTGCACATCGTATGTGTGAAATATATTAGTTAACGGTCAAGTGTACTGGAACTGTGTTCATCAAGGACTGATACACTGTAAGTTAAATGAACACAGGTGTGACCAAAGATATTCAAGCAGTTACATCGGAGTCCGGATTCAAATTATAAAAGCATCCGTCTGGGTACGGATGTGAAGGCATGAACACCGAGCTATACCAGTATACCATAGCGGATCACGGAATCTGTTGCACTCAGTGACTTCTGACAGTCTGGAGTCTCCTGGTGCTCATGACTTTTCCTTTGGATATATCGTTTAGGTCGTTAGTCTGAATTTGTCCGTGTAGTCTAATCATAATGTAATAGAAAACAGTTTTAAAAGGCAAGATGATCTACTTCACTGCATCTGGTTTTATCCCGTAGGGATATGTATCTTTCCGCAGGGCTGCCTGTCGAAGTATCGCACAACGCACGAACTCCGTATCTCCAGCGACGACCCCAGGAGTCTCCGAGAAAATTACAATTGTGAACTGAATGACGTAGGCCAGAATAGAACTCACAACCTTCGGATCGCGCAGTAGGCGACGTAACTGCTTCGCCACAGCGATTAACTTCTATAATGTACTAGCGATGTGCGAACGGTGGTTTCCCCATAAATACCCGGATGACTTGGTCATATCTCATAACTTGGACAAGAGTACAGACCCGATCCGAGACACTGATGATCGCTATGAGATGAGGAATAAAAACCGCCGATGGTTATCGGCATGGCATACATTATGATGAAATTGTGAACTAACAGGTACCTTTGCGTCTTGACAGACGATAGTTTGTAAAATGGCGTTATACCTCGCAATAGCAAAAAGCCTGGGCTGCATTTAGAGATCATGTGTTGCCAATGCAGCATGATCCATCTATCGGACTGCCTAGTTTACTCCAGAGGAAAGGTAATATCAATACGTCTGGAACAAAACAAGCTTTAGAAGCTGCTGGATGAGCAAAGCAATACTTTTACTGTCCGCCTGTCGGAGCTTCCATTCTATACCAGTTGCCGATCAAGGCTTAGGACGTAGTCTGAAATGTATGGCATGTAGTCTACATGTTGCATTTTCTCGCACTAGGGTAAGGCTCATACTCTAGCAGTTGTGCTCTTCCGCCCGAAGCCGTTGACACTATTTGGTGTGTTATGTGAACTACACGATTACATCAGCATGACAACTGTCAGTGAACATCACAGTTCAACACTTTTCCAGGCCGGAATAGAGTTTCTCATTACATGATGTTATTTTCTGCCAAATGCACTCTCGAGATTGATTTTTAAACCTGTCCTAGCCTCCAAGGACGACTCATTCGAAATTGTTTGGTTGCATATTCTTTATAGGACATCGCTGTCAACATCAGCATCTTTCAGCTGATTGTTGATTTCTTGGCAAGATTACGCTCAGTAGTTTGCCATTGCTTTCTGAGCGGCCGGCTCACATACCCCGTAAGTTACCGACGCGATTCGAACCACTGCTGATTCTCACCCTCGTCACGTTACCTACGAGAATATACGAGATTACGGAGAAAAGTTGCTAACCTCTAGGCCAGGAAGCCGGCCATTCGAAATTGGGTACCAGAAAATTTCTAGGGAGGTGAAGACCGCAAACGGTATATTGACCACTTGTGTGCAGATTGTTCTAGACCAGTAGTACCCAAGCTTTTCAAGCAGAGGGCCATAGCTACTATTTTCGGTAGTTAAGCGGGCCACAACGTTATAAAATTATAAAAGTCGTGCAATATCATTCTCACCTTTCTTAACTTACGTCAACAATTCTAAAACTTTAAAGGCAGTCAGTGTCAGTACTATACTGCGGCCATTTTTTGGTTTAAAATCAAAAGTTCATTTAACAATAAATTTTAAATCAGTTTCGAAAATAGCTATTAATGTAATTAATTTAGAATAGTAACTGTTCTTCATAACCAATTACTTAAGTTCAGATGCCAGTTTATCAATGTCTGGGCATAAATCTGTCGTGCCCAAAGTCATGAGCGCAGCTAGGTTACTGTCGGTGAGTCTGGAACGTTGCTTGTTTTTGTTACAACGATCATTGCGGAAAATGACTGCTTGCATCTGTAAGTCGAACCTAACCGACAAGTGTATTTCTCGGCAAATGAACGCAAGTGTTCAAATTGTTCGAAAGGCAATAGTCGCCAGAAAGAACTCATATGATCAGCTGAAGGTGAAGCAGGCAGCTCCGTAAATTTACATCTCAGTGCAGAATTGCATTTCAAATCAATTACTTCGTGCTTTAGTTTTGCTGTAATTGACAAGGCTTGGCATCAGGAAATACGAACGGATTTATGAAGAGGGCAAAATTATCCTCCTCTATTGTGAACTCTTGAAATCCCGACTGAAAGATATCCAGAAGACTTTTAACTTTTATTTAGTACTGTAACAAGTCATATTTCTTTTCCACAACAAGCGTCTTCAAAGTTGGAAACGCCTCTAAAGTCCCTTCACTCAGCTGTCCGATAAACAGTCTTAATCTCATTTTAAATGAAGAAATATCATTGTACAAATTTGTGAATATGTAATAAAAAGAAAAGGCAGCGGCTGCAGCAAGATATAACGATATGAATTGGAAACAAATAGGTATATTAAGCTCCTGCGAGAAGAAACGTACTAAACATCAACATGTTGCAACATATCTTACAAGGAGATCCATAGTCCCGAAATACAGGTGAAAATCCGAAATCAGAAGCACAAAATAAATATATAAAATGAATAATAAAATAAAATAAAATAAAATACACACAGACGCGTACAATACGACACACGTTTCGATTCTCAGAATCTTTGTCAAGGACAGGACAGGACAGCACGGATAGGACAACGAAATATAAAAAAGCACCCCCCAAAAAAAAACAACCACACAACCACGACGTATCACATGTGGTAGCAGAAAAGGGGGATTTGCCAGATCATCTGGCAAATCCCCTTTTCTGCTACCACATGTGATACGTCGTGGTTGTGTGTGTGTGTTTTTTTTTTTTGTTTTTTTTTTGGGGGGGGGGGTGCTTTTTTATATATATATTTGTTGTCCTATCCGTGCTGTCTTGTCTTGACAAAGATTCTGAGAATCGAAACGTCGGCCGTCCTGTGTGTCGTATTGTACGCGTCTGTGTGAATTTTATTTTATTTTATTATTCATTTTATATATTTATTGCGTGCTTCTGATTTCGGATTTTCATCTGTATTTAGGGACTATGGATCTCCTTGTAAGGTATGTTGCAACGTGTTGATGTTTAGTACGTTTCTTCTCGCAGGAGCTTAATATACCTATTTGTTTCCAATTCAAATTTGTGAATAGTTTGTTTTGTTCCCTGGATCCTCGCATTTAAAGAGTTTAATTGAGACGAGATGTCCATCAACAATGTCAGGTCATTAAGCCAGTCATCGTTCAGCAGATATTACCGTTCTGTAGGCAATTCATTTATTTCAGACAGAAACAGATAAACACTATTTTTCAGTGCCCAGAAACGTGACTGAACTTTTCCTGTAGATAACCATCTGATATCACAGTGTAACAGTAGCTCACCGTATTTCACATTCAGGTCTGATAGAAACTGTCTGAACTCACGCCTGTTCAGCGCCTTACTTGGAATTTTGTTCACATATCTCAGAACAACATCCATGACATGTTTCAGGTTTAATGTCTTTCCATACAGAGCTTCTTGGTGAATGATACAATAATATTTTAATATAGTGCGGCCAAGAAATTGTTCCAATAATGCTATATATTATATTAAATAGCGAGGCCTCGCGTGCCATTTGTTGACAGCTGGCGGGCCACAAGTAGCCCGCGGGCCATGGTTTGGGAACCTCTGTTCTAGACCAAGATAGGTGTATGGCTCAATGCAACTTCATGCATGTAAAAGCGTGCTTTACTTCAACTTTACACATACATTCTCATATGCACCTGGTGTAATGGCGAAGCATATGCCCAATAATCTGTGCGACATGTACATAGAGAAACCAGGTAGCGCAGTGGTTACTAGTCTCTCGGGTACGGAGCTCGTGGACATCATATATCCGAAAGCTCCTCGACATGAGCTTGTAAAACAAACAATTAACCCGGGCTGGCAGGTCACCTCGGCTTAAAATGGATATCAGAAAATATTCTGGCAAGTAGAAGCGTGATATTGGCCACATCACCAACGAGTGCTCATTGTTGTTATGACAGTACTCGACAGGTCTCAGTATTTAATTATAGTACTCAAAAGTACCACTGTATAATGATAATATATAGTACTCAATATTTAATGATAGTACTCAAGAGTACTCAATCTTTAATAATAGTGATCGAAAGTACTCCGTGATTAATGATAGGACTCAATAGTACCATTATTTACTAATTGTCCTCGATAGTACTCAAGGTTAAAGATAGTACTAGATAGTACTCAATATTTAATGATAGTACCCAACAGTACTCAATTTTTATTAATAGCGCTCGACAGTACCAGTGTTTAATGATCAGACTCAATAGTACCAATGTTTAATTATTGGGCTCGATAGTACTCAATGTTTAATGATAGCACTCAACAGTAGTCAATGCTTAATTATAATACTCGATAGTATTCAATGTTTAATGATAGTCCTCGATAATACTGTTTAATTATAGTATTCGATAGTACTCAATGTCTAACAATATAGCACTTGGTAGTACTAGTGTTGAAGAGGTAATACCTCTATCTAATATGTCTAATAATATAGCACTCGATAGCACTAATGTTGAAGAGGTAATACCTGTATCTAATATGTCTAATAATATAGCACTCGATAGTACTAGTGTTGAACAGGTAACACATCTATCTAATATGTCTAACAATATAGCACTCGATAGCACTAGTGTTGAAGAGGCAATACCTGTATCTAATATGTCTAACAATATAGCACTCGATAGCACTAGTGTTGAAGAGGCAATACCTGTATCTAATATGTCTAATAATATAGCACTCGATAGTACTAGTGTTGAAGAGGCAATACCTGTATCTAATATGTCTAATAATATAGCACTCGATAGTACTAGTGTTGAAGAGGTAACACATCTATCTAATATGTCTAACAATATAGCACTCGATAGCACTAGTGTTGAAGAGGCAATACCTGTATCTAATATGTCTAACAATATAGCACTCGATAGCACTAGTGTTGAAGAGGCAATACCTGTATCTAATATGTCTAATAATATAGCACTCGATAGTACTAGTGTTGAAGAGGTAACACATCTATCTAATATGTCTAACAATATAGCACTCGATAGCACTAGTGTTGAAGAGGTAATACTTGTATCTAATATGGCCCATATGAAGTCAAAACATGGCACCTGGTTTGATGTTGTTAATGTTTGATAACGGCTGGTATACCCAACGATTCTGATATGTAACGCCACAGAAGGGATGCCATCTATTCCCCCGTGCACTCACGCCTATAAAACATGTTGGACTTAACACTTCACAAAACCACAGCAGATTCCTACTTTTTTTTCCATATTCTATTTACAGGGCATCGCTGTCAACACCAACATTTTACTGCAGTTGTTGATGTCTTAACAAGTTTACGTTCAGTAGTTTGCCATTGCTTTCTGAATGACCGGCTTACATATCAATAAGTTAAAACCAAGCCCAACGCGGTCTGCCGCCAAATCGGTCACAGCCGAGTTTCAAACGCTGGTAAGCGTACTTACGAATAGTGTCCGTAAGCCCTTAGCCACGGAGACCGGCAGATTCCTAATACGGGACTATTTTTTATAAATACACAAAGATTGATTGCTTAAACAATTAATAAACATAGGACTTATCCTAAGATTAGTGTCAGAAAACATAAATAGGTAATTACATTATATCTATATGGATTTAGTTGAGTTAAGAACAGCATTCAGGACATTCTCATATGTGCTCTGTCATCATCTTCAACAACCAGCGAAGTGTTCCAATACTAATGGTAACAGGTAAGGTCTGATTATATGTTCATCAGGCCTTTCCTCGTAACTTTACGAATAACAAACATGTCAATAATATTTTTTTGAAAATTGTGAGGAAATTTCTACTTGATTGATTAAAAACAAAAAATTAATCCCAATGTTCAGTTTTCAAAACTCTATGTCAATTATTTGCGGAAAAGTGAATATTTTTGCGTATTAATTTTGAGCAAAAGCTCATTCGATTTCAAAAGAAGACCAAAACAAAAATGGATAAGAGAAATAGAAACAAATGAATAATATGGGGAGGACATGGGCGGAGCTGCATGGGACAGCTAGGGATTGGAGGGCTTGGAATGAGTTGGTAGAGGGTCTATCCCAACGGGGAAATAAAGGGTGAGAGAATAAGACAAGCTCATTAACGCTGATATATCAAAGGATAAAAAAAGGATTTGTCAGTTTTAAAAAGAAATTATTTCTCTGAAGATTATGTTTCATGGAAATCAAATTTGGCTCTGTTTACTTGTGGAAGCACCGCAGTGAATTGATAGAGAATTTATCGACATCATCATCTTATTCTTCCATTTTTGACGTAAAGCGACGTGGGGAGGAATAGTTGATGTTCCAGCGCCCGATGGGTGGCACAGAATAGTGTAATTCCGTGTGACTGTACAGTGCCTTTGATGTCATCAATCCAGTTTCTTCTCGGGCGTCCTGTTGCTCTCGTATTTCAGATCTTCCTGATGTTATCTCTAGTGCTGATAGTTGAAGGTGTTGCAATCTAAGGGAACAGCCGAACAGTTTGATCTTCTGTCGTGTAATATACGTGGCACAAGGCGTTGATAGAGTATTACAAGGAACACCTGGGAATGGGATATTTGTGGATGAATGGATAGGCACTAGTTTTGTGTGTGTTATTTGTTTGTGTGTGTGTGTGTAAGCGTGTATATGTACATATTGGTAGGTAGATCGGTGGGTTTGTGGGTAGGTATATGCCTGTGCAGAAATAGTGGATCTATGGGTTAATGCTACCATTGATGGAGTACTGAAAGCAAGAATAATGAACGGGAAAATTATTTAATTGATGTCACAGTATTTAATGGTAGTACTAGACAAAGTATAAGATTAATATACATAGAATTTTCTGAAATCTACAAGCCAAAGAGCATAGAGGGAGACCTTGAAAAAATAAGAAGAACGGATTTAGAGACAGATGAATAATGTAGGGAGTACGTGGCGGAGCTGCAAGAGATAGCAACAGATAGGAAGACATGGCTTGTGTTGTTTAAGTGTCTTTTGTGCGATGACGTATAGAGTATTACAAACAGGAAGACTTGTGAAAGGGAGATATTGCAAGCAAGAATATTGAACAGAAAGCGCTCTAACTAACATTCAGTTTATTGTCGGTGTAACACATTATTTGAAGTGTATGAAGGAAAACAAAAAGGACAACTGCTAATCCAAATAGGTCAAAACATACACACACGAACACTCAAATACACACACACACGCACACACATATACACATTTGTGTGTGTGTGTGTGTGTTTGTGTGTGTGTGGGGGGTGTGTATTGTGAACTTCTATATTTGTGTCAGCATATTCAAAGAGAGTATGGCTTCTCTGGTGCCGCTGCTTTTGCGGAACCCAAAGTGAAGAAATGCAAGCTAAAGACTAAATGTTGTGACAGGGCAAACCAGGCCCTAAGCCTTGGTCGGCAAATGGTCTAGGATGCAAGCACCGACAGGCGGGCAGTTAGAATATTGCTTTGCTGATCCGGTAGCTTCTGCAGCTAGTCTTATTCCTGACGTATTGATGATACCTTTCCTCTGGAGTAAACTAGGCAGGCCGAGAGAGAGAGGGATCATGCTGCACGGGCAACATATGGTATCTAAATTCAGCCCTGGCTTTGTTTTATGGAGAGGTATAACTCCATTTTACAAAATACCGTCTGTTAAGACGGCAAGGTCAAGTCAAATGCCGGTGTAGGAATTGAACCGCCTAACTCATGGTCAGCTCACCGAAAGTTTAAGACCGAGCTCTCTTATCCTCAAACACTTGAACGTCTGAAACTCGAAGTATAACAAATGCGCTGAAAAGCACTATCCGCATCCGAATATACATGTTACAGAAGATGATTAAACATTCATTCGACGTAAAGGGGAGCAAAATTCTCTACCCAAATGATTATTGAGGAAGATGTATTTATCAAGACAAACAAAAGCGAGGATGATAAAAAAAATTTGGATAAGGAAAATAAGACGTGAAAGTCTGGGAAATATAATTATGGAGGGCAGTGTACCGGAGAGGTGGAGAAGAGGACGACGAGAACGTACGTGGATTCAAGATGTGATAGATAATTTATACGTGACGGCAAACAGGGGCGGGACACCTGATTTATGACAAAAAGCAATTTCTAAAATCTGTAATGAGGGATAAATTCTGCATAAGATATGTCACTAACATTAACGAACGATCATTTTTTTCAGTTCACAAATTGAAAACGCAGACACATCTTACAAGCACGGAACGAACTTTCACCTAGCAATTATATGTTCCGTATTATCTATGTTCAATTCTTGTAGCAGTGAGCTTGATGAGATAGATGTGGATCATAAACACAACATATTTTACAATGCTATAGTGTGATACAGTGATATAGTGTACTTGGGAGTTCTTTTGGAGAGTCTCAAAATCTTGTTGATTATACAGCCAGAGTATTTAAAGTTTATGGCATTTCTACATTGTTAATTGTAGTGTTGGCCAACTATGCAGGCTCAGCATCCCATGCAGATGGCCGGCCGATGGATCGTGCCGATGTTATTAATACCCGCAGAGAGATATCTAGAGTAGAGGACTTTGACTTCAGTGAAACCACACTTTTGTCCAGAATGAGAGAATCTGGAGTAAGAATGGGCACGGCCAGATACGATGCGCACATCGGAAGAATAAGGGGGCTACGTCAACCTACAAAAAACTGGCACTGTTAGCTGCCGGACGCTGATGCATATGTTGTGAGGAGGTGGGGTGTGAGAACATATTGACTTGTGCGGACTGTAAGGATGCTACCCCAACAAGACAACACGATAATTTCGGTCGTGAACATATTTTATTGTCAGTGCAGAAAAACCACAATAGCCAATGCCTGCTTCAAACAATTTACTTGAAGATGAAAGAGAAGTTCAACGTATCTGCTAAATGCAGCTTTATCTATAAAATTCAATACAACTAAAGAAAATAACGTCAAAGACGTCATACCAAACAATGGTGACGCGGGCTAGTAACCAAATAACGAGTTCGTCTTAAAGGTAAAAAGTCTGCATGTTCTTAGTAGGACGTTATTTCGTTAGCTTAGTTATTTTTTTGGGGTATCACACTTACATGCCAGACAAGTCCATAGGTTCTCAGATTCACCCCCTCAAAATATGAATCAGCGTCCGGCGGCTAACAAAGCCATTTCTGTGTTGGTTGACTAGGCCTCTTGTTCTCCCGATGTGCCTCTCGTGTCTGGCTGTGTCATTTCTAACTTCCAGGTATCTCAATCTGGACAATGTAGCGGATTCATTGGTGCCAAGGTCCTTCGCTCTCATCATCTCTTAAGGACGTTAATAACATCTGCCCGATCCATGGCGTGGCCTTCTGCAAGGGATGCAGAGCCAGCAAGTTCATCCAGCTCGTTCTTTTCCCTCATCTCGAAAAAAAAAACAAAACAACAACAACAACAACTACACACAGACATGAATAAACTGTCTGTTGAGGAAACTGGAGCAGGGTACCGTAGTGAAACGGGACACAGTACTTTAATTTTGTCACAGCGGAAGTTTGCACTGGGAGTGTGCAAGACGAGTCGATTGGCTGAGAGAGTGGGTCGCCAATTGTAAACAAACGATCAGCTATATTAATGTGACGGAGTTTATATCAGCGAGAACCCAAGGAGTCTACGCTTTTTGTTTATTTGTGGTGACAATCAATTGTTCGTTACGTTTTATCACTATCTCATTGGGCAAAGCTACTTCAAGAGCAAACAGAACAGGAGCCATAACATACAGCTCACAATCAGGTGTCGTCTCCGCAAGGAAGGTTGCAAAATCTACATACTATATAGAGACAAAACGTTCAGACAGTCACCATCATAGCCAACTTTTCCGACAGTCGGGAATCTTTATCACCACGTCAAGGAAAAAGCGACCACTCATCAAAACACTAATTCGTCTTTGGAATCGAGCGTCGTGGTCACTTTGAAAACATAAACCAGGCCGGACGTGTGTGTTTTTGCACCAAAAGTTGGTCAATCATCGGAGTCAGCCCCAAATCCCATCAGTCTCCTTGTTTTGGCATCGTCAAATTCTACTAGAAACAGCTAAGTACTTTTTGAGATTTTGCCATCACACTGTTGTCCCTGACTGTTTTGTTGGGATTTGCTATTTCATCTTCCAAAAATGTGGTTTTTGTGCGTGATTCAGTTATTCGTATTGGGTCCAGTATTCGTGGTAATTGAGCAATTTGTGTGATCTTTCACGGCGTTCGTGAGACAAAGCAAAAGTGATTCCCTTTGTTCATAGTATATTTTTCTAGGAAGTAACCAACGAGTTGGCAGGGTTGTGCTTTAGGCATTTGTTGTCCCGGAGAACTACCCTGTGTCGTGTTGTTTCTCGTCAGATCTATGTGTGTTATTGATTTTTGGATTGTTTCTCTTATTTTCTTATATTTACACACGATATTTTGTTACTTTGGATATATATGTGTTATTATTGTGACCCCTTACGTAAAATCTTCTATATAGATGGGTTTCGTAGTTTTATGCGCACTGTTTTTGTGGTAGATATAGGCATTTGGATTTTAATGTTTTTTATTTCTCTGTAATCACCTGTCGACGTGTCAACAGCCTATGTGTCTAGCGTCTAATTGGCATAATTAATTGTTTATCATCCATTTGTGTGCGTATATATATATATATTTATGAATGTCTAACACTATTTCCAGGAACTTTATACAACTATTTTGTCATATTTTCGTGTGGTTATGGGTAATATCCCCCCGCACTTCTATGAAGACGTAGTTAGTGCGGAAGAATAGAACCGTATTTAGAAGCACAGGGGCACCACGAGTGATCGAGTACAGAGTGAGATTATCAATATTACTAATTTACTTATAGAGTGAGTGTTTAAGGACTCTGGGTATTCACATAAGACAAGCACTAGTGTCGTGATATTTACAGTTGACCGACGGACAGCAACGTGTCCACATTTACAATAGTGCCTACTTTAATGGAATATATTGATGCGGAGGAACGACTAGGCCTTAGTGGGAGAGAACTACAGGAGTTTACAGAAGTAAAATTGAAAAAAATATTCATCACGTGGAAAGAAAAAAGAGACAGACTGAACATGAGGCCAAGCGTGTACAGGAAGAGAAGTTAGTGAGGCCAAGCGTTTACAGGAAGAGGAGTTAGGCTGAAGCTAAGCGTTTACAGGAAGTAAAAGAGACACAAGTCACTTTAATGCAACTAGAACTTGAAAAGTTAAAACAAATGAATGCGGTGGAAATTGAAAAAAAAACACAGAAGTATAAGTTTGAGATGGAGAAGGAGATTGCAGCTCAAGAAATTAGAGCTAGCGTCGAATGGACAGAGTGGTGAAGGCAGGAGACAGTCTCATTCTTCAGAGCGACTAAAGCTGCCATACTTTACAGATAAAGAAAATATCCAAACATATCTGGACAGATTCAAGCCTGCCGAGAAAGCGTTAAGAATACCAGAAGATGAATATGCCATGCCAATGAGCGAATTTCTTGCAGGCAAGGCCTTGTATACGGTGTTCAATTTGCCAATATCAGAAAGGAATAACTATAATATTCTGCGTCAGCGATTGCTTACGAAGTTCAGCCTAACCTAACATGGATACAGAACTAAATTCAGACATTTTGTGGCAGAGGAAAATCAGGAATTTTTAGATTTTGTCAATACGGTGAAGACCTTATGTAATAAATGGCTGGAATTAGCAGAAATAGGAGGAGATTTTAATCTTTTAGTGGACGAGACAAAGTATTATCGTCATATAATACAGACTTAGTGGCTTTCTTTCAAGAACGTAAACCAAAGGACATTGAAACAATGTCCCAGTAGGGTAAAACTACATGACTGCACATTCAAACTGTTCAAATCGCAGGAAAATTGATGAGGAAATAATTTGTGCGGCTTATACTAAACAGCATCAGAATCCTGTAATCAGACCGAAGATCAAAGAGTGTGGACTCAGCACATAGGTATGAGCAACAGGGCCCGCACAACAATGGTTTCCGTAGCAACGAGTATAGCAAATCAGGACGTTACCCATACCAAAAGGGAATGTTAACAGACGTCAGAATGTTTACTCGGGTTGTTTCAATTTTGGGAGCTTGAGGCACAAAATAGAGGATTGTGATGTACAACCATCCAGTGGGCCAACGAATAATAGGAGGAAGGACATTATCTATTTCAAATGTGGTGGGACGGGTCACTTCCGGTATCAATGTACGAGGGCGGATACTGAACACTCTAATCCAGCGCAAATAATTGAGACAATCAGCAATGAGAGTTGTAGTGGATGTAAACCTTTGTTTGAAAGAGACAGCCAGCCTGTCTTAATGGGGGGTTGGGGGGGGGGGGGTGGGGGTCACCCATTTTCAGCAGGATCAGTAGTACACACAGGGGGTATTCTGAAGCTGCACCATGCGTGGATTAATAATAGTCCAGCTTTAACCCTTAGGGATTCCGGATGTACGACCATCGGAATCAGAAGAAGTTTGATACATCCTTTGGCTTACACATGACAAAAGGTTATATGTGTTACCTTCAATGGGAAAGTGGAATTTTACCCATTAGTGGAGATCACAGTGACAACACCATATATCACAGGAAGAATGACAGTGTGTGTCCTGGACTCCCCAGTGGCAGACATGATCATTGGAAATGTACCATTAATTAAAGAATGTACAGAAGAGGAAGTAGATAACTGGTACCACAAATATGGTGTAAGAAGTAACTTGATAATTACAAGAAGGCAAACTAGATTAGAGACTATAGCGGAAGAAGTGACACTTGAAGTTGACAACTCGACAGAGATTAATGATAGCACAGCTGATCAGGAGAGGAATTACCTCAAACAGAGCTTTAATGACTGTCAAAGACAAGGCATCAGTCTCGACACACATGTTCAGATGTATAGCACTCCAGAACATACGCGGTTAATGAATGAGAGGTGGATCTTCGAAGGGAAGAATAAGAGTCTCAATTACAAGTTATCAGATGACAAGACAATAAGCAGGCAAGGTGGGGTATCTGTAGAGTATAGGGACCTGAATATGAGAACCACTCAGGATATTTCATGTGCAGGGCACATAGGAATAATGCGGACGCAGCATAGAGTCGTGCCCCAGTTTTATTGGCCAGGATTTAGTAAAAATAACAAGTTAAACAGAGAATCCCGTGAACCCGTGCAAGCTACAGAGAGGAAAGTCTGGCCATTTAAAAATTGTGTTAGTGACATCACTGACCCGGTGTTAGTGATATCCAAAAGGTGTTTTAGGTATATCGTGACCATGATTGATGGTTACACGAGATGGCCAGAACCAGTACTTGTCAAACATAATACAATAGAAGCGGCGACTGAAGCACTATTAGCGGTACTTTCTAGTTTGGAGTTCCCAAATGAAATTTTGCCTGACAAGGGGCGACAATTTACGTTTCAGATAATTAGAGATGTGAACAGGATGTTACACATCACGCAGTTCTATAGTATAGTAAAAAGAAATTTGTGTCAGCCATTACATCAGTATGGCCTGTGTGGACAAAGAAGGGCAGACCACACAAGGGGGTATGGACTCCACAGGGGGTAGCAGACCTCAAAAGTACGACGCTAATTGTGAATCATCCCACTGTAATTCTCCCTACTCTTGATTTGCAGTGTACACGTGGGGGAGACGCATCATCGGCAGAAACTGGTGGATGCGAGTTACACGAGAGGAGTCCAGTTGTTTATCCAGTGCTACAGGTCAACAGTGAACTCACGCCACCAGAAACTAAAGGTTCAAATTTTCAGCTTTGTGACTTAGCGATTATGGAGTCTAGGTGTGCAACGGTCGAGGTGCCTATTGAACAGACAAGTTATGGTTTGGACATAGTACCTACCAGTGATACTCGCACATTCAGCAGTAATTAAGAACTTAGTATTCACTGATTGATTATCTTACGGATGAAGTGTTCATGGGGTGTAGGACTAACACATGGAGAGGACAATACCAGCTTCGACTTGCTCTCAATAGGCCCCCAAGGGCATGGATCAACGAGAACAATTATCATTTTGTTCTTTGTGTGTGTGTTAAGTACGGACTTTGAACATTAGAAGATATTGTGAGGTGAAAGACAGCGGCGATGTAGCGCCTCAGAATCTTGTAGTCGTGTGTATTAGATATTATGTTAGTGATGACCAGGTGCAAGTTTGCACGTGTTGTATGCATGGTGAAGGTGTTATGGTACTTAGGATTACCTGATGTATTATTTAGTGTGGTAGCTGGAGTATGAGGGAAACATGCTTACGGCTACCCATGCAGCGTTACTGTACGTGGTCATAAATTGTGAGAAGCACTACTCTCCTATCATTGGAAAACTATGTTTTCTTTTGAGGAGGGGGTAGTGTAACGTGCAAGGGTGTGCAGCAAATCTGGGGTAAACGACTTGTTAGGAATTTGCTAATACTAGCAATGGTACTGGATGAGAGAAGTATATGCAGTTGAGAGGTCAGAAAGTTGAGGTAGAAATTCCAGGTACAATGGGTGAGACCCAACACAGGGATTGTTAGATGACGTACGGGGCCAAGAAGGTTAATCACAATCTTCAACAAACTGTGATAGTTCCAGCCTAGGCGATGGTTTAGACCGGACAAATCATTATAAATCGTTATGCTAATGGGGAAGCCCCAAACAAGTGGAGGGGATGTCAGGCACTTGGCTAGATTAGAATTCTCGGTGGGAAGGTGAATCGTGAGAGAGAGAGAGGTGGAAACCAAAGGTGAATTCTAAATATAACATAAATTAGAGTTATATGGCAGTTCGTGGGAGGTCTGAGAAGTGGGAATAAATAGACAAGTCCGAACATTGAGAGACAGTGGAGTTTTGAGCCAGACAGGAGAGGTTTGTGTTCTGAAGTTGAGTTTTGAGCCAGACAATGGAGGTCTGCGTCTGGGCAGCGAGATTTGGGCTACGTTGAGGATACTAGCCAAGTAGTCTGTGTCGGGACTGAGGAGGTTATGAGATCTACGGACGGAGAAGAGTCCGTAACAGTGTATTACGAGAGGCGGAGAGATGGTAATAGCGTGGTTACTGGAGTTACTGTGTTATCTGATAATCTGAGTGTGCTGGATCTGGGAAGTTATAATCTAAAATATTTCACTGTTTACTGTTCGTGGAAAATTTGTATATCATCGTGTTGTGCTCCAATTAAAAAGATTATGTGCACCGCCTGGTCGTCGATGTTGATTTACCTTTCTTGATCAGTCCTCCAACATCACATTCACACAGTCATCCTCTGGATAACTATAGCAACTTCCCTATGTCAATCATAACCACCTTGTGAAACTAATTAGAGGAGTAATGTGGAACACCTATTTGTTAAATAATTGAGTTACCGCTCACCCGGCGTTGCCGTGGGTGCTGGTTCACTTCCCCGACCACACAACTCAAGCAAGCAAACTCGAGACAAATG
Organism: Cepaea nemoralis; assembly: GCA_014155875.1. NCBI lineage: Eukaryota > Metazoa > Mollusca > Gastropoda > Stylommatophora > Helicidae > Cepaea > Cepaea nemoralis. The sequence continues at coordinate 46,002 of JACEFZ010002733.1, forward strand.
TCTGTTATAGGTTGAAGATAGACCAAGTCCCTGGATACTCAGGTTTACCGCTGAAAAAGACTCGTTAAAAGGGTACAAGTAGCTAATCTTAGTATTCCTCAATAAGTGGGAGGGAGAGGTTAGGTACCAAGATTTACATCTATAAATGGACTACTAGGCAGGGCAGGTTTTCTACCTGACAATATCCCCTCTTAGGTTTAAATTATGCCCCCCCCCCCCCCCGCCAATTCTCTTTACGTAAAAGGTGCACGTACACAATTACGTACACTTGGAAAATTGTACAGGTTAAACTATGAGTTAAAACAAACTACTACCACATTTTTTATCTATCAGTATATTAAAAAAAAAACACATGATGTTTGCAGGATGATGACGATAATGAATACTATTAGTATACATCACCAATGCAACGAAATACATAATTTTGTTCTGACTTGGGATATGACATCGGGAATCTAAATTTGCAATACAAGTGAGATGTTGCATCAAATCATCTTGGACAGTGTTTTGTGCAGATGCCAGTCTTGTCTCCAATCATATTCGCTGCGCGTTGACACTGAACAGGAATGTGTAACATGGTGCACTGTTTGAGAGCTAGGAATAGATGGTCGAGAATGTGTAGGTTCTAAGATATACACATATGCAATCTTAAATAATATATGTAAACATTCACATCCACCCCTTGTAATAATATCATTCATCCCAAAATATAACTATGCCTCTCTGCTCTCTCCTTATCTCTCTAATCTCTTTTCTATCACTGTATAGAGTCGGAAGGAATTTTCACTAGTCGAACAGGTCCTGTAGTTACATTTGCTGCCTTCACCACAAGTTCACGTCATGAGGGTTGGACTGACCTAAGTCCATGTCACTCATTCAGAAACCAGGTTTCTTTGCAGCCACTCCTTCTCTAAAATTGTTTCAGCATATTAAGTGTTTAGTGGTTTTAATATACGAGTGTCTGATCCTTGGGCTTAACTGCCAGTGATCAGTCTCTGCTTCAAGCCTCATGTGAGTTACAATGAACGCTTGTTCATCACGCATTTATAATGTTTATCATACAATATATCCGTTACCTAGTTTGGGTAGTGTATACACCACTTCACCCCTTCTTCAACCACCACCACGATAATATCCTATAACATTCACTATTGGGTAGCCTATTATATCTGAAGCATTAATTAATATGCATACATAAAACTAGTCATAATAACAGAACAACAAATATTCACCCTCGTGAATTATAACATCATAAAATTGTGTATAGAAACTTATCCCTAATTGTGTAGTAAGAAGTAAAGAAATATAATGTTGTAACTATATTACATAAATATGAGACAACACTAGCTCTCATTGAGATGACACCCATCGGACAGACGAACTGCAAGTCTACCAATATATGGACTGTCGGTACTTAGCCGCATGTATGGTCAGGGGGGGGGGGGGAGGGGGAATATAGTAATACAATAAAACCAAATACACCAAAATGAGAAAATAAAATTTCCGAATGAAGTAACATTACTGAGACAGACGAAATGAAAATGTGTAAGAATCTGTCGTTAGCTAGCCACTGGTGTGGGGGAGGATAACAGAAATATAGTTAGAGACTGTCTATACATAACATGAGAAAATACAAGTCCTGAGTGGAGTAACATGACTCGAACAGTCACAATAAAATGCTGCACAAATATGTCATTACGGAGCTGAGTAGTTATTAGAAAATAACATTCATAGAACCTTCTAGACAACATAAGAACCTAGACCTATCGATAAATGTACATACATTTAAAAATCGCTTTTACCTGATTCTTTCAATGACAAATCTGATTTGGGAAGTTCTAATCGCTAGATTTTACACAGGTACGATTAGGGCCCTTATCTCTTGCCCCTTTTGATCTCTCCCCTATGTGTTTCGTGGTTCGGTTTCAGGTCTCTTTAACCCTCACTCCACGGTTAGCACTGAGCCTGAGATATTAGGCATGCCTTCCTTTGGGCTATGCATACCTTCATTCACACCTTTGTGGGGTAGCAAGTTTTCTCTCAATCTAAATTCCCCATGACGGGTAAGTTCTCACGTCTGCCCATCTCCCTCGGTCACAGGGAGTACGGGACTGCATTTCGTTTTATGCCAAAGCTTTTAAAGTTGTCATTACAACCTTGCAGTTCATTTAGCTGGTAAACAGACTAGCGTCAACTTGAGATTTTTTAAACGTAGAAACTAGACATGGGTCGCTTTCATCAACGCGCGCAATTTTGCGTCAGAATTTTAAACGCTGAGAGTCATGTTTTATTCATCTACATATTCTTCTTTAATCCTCAATACTTTATTGTTTGTCCATCTTGATTGTAGACTGAGAGAATCATAACTGATGATGACCTCGGTGTTCCACTCCACCAACTCAAGGACGAGAAGACAACATATTAGTCCAACTGACCGGTGTAGGAAGTGGATCGCTCCTCACCGTCACCACACCGGATGTTTAAGAAAGAGCGCTTGTATCCATTCGGCCATGCTGACTTCCGTTTGTTACATATGAAATAATTTATGATGACATTTTAGGTTTGAGGTTGTCTCTTGTTTGTACGGATACACACACACACACGCACGCACGCACGCACGCACGCACACACGCACGCACGGACGCACGCACATACACATACTCTCTCTCTGTCTCTCTCTCTCTGTCTCTGTCTCTCTCTGTCTCTCTCTCTCTCTCTCTCTCTCTCTCTCTCCTTATCTCTCTGTGTGTCTCTTGCTCTCTATTTTCTTTCTCTCTTTGTCTCTGTCAGCGAGTTTGCGGTTGTTAATGAGTGTATATATGTATATATAGGTAGGCCGCGCTTTACGTCGCTTCGGTTTGCGTCGTTTCGCTATAACGTCGTTGTCACAATGTGATATAACTTCACTTTACGTCGCTACGTTCCGCCATAACGTCGTCACCTGTGTTGCATGTTATATGGCGTGCCAACAAAACAGCTTGGATAACAGGATCGTTATTCAAGGAATGGGTAATTGTTTATGTTATTCTTGCTGTAAGGGAATACTGTGCTAGAGAAAACCTAGCATTTAAGATATTGCTGCTATTGGATAATGCCCCTGGTCATCCAGTCAATCTGGACGACTTGTCCGAGAACGTAAAGTTCGTATTCTTGTCACCAAACACGACTTCATTGATCCAGCCAATGGCTAAGGTGTAATTGCAACTTTCAAAAGTTACAGAATGAAGCGATGCGGGTCAGTCTGGGATGCACTAGAGACACTCCAGTAGTGTGTATGCGTTACATCCTTGGTCTTCCTACTGTTGCTAGTAGGCACAAGGTGATGCAAGCGAAGGCATACCTCAGAGTAGCTGCAGACACAGATCACCCGTTGCATGAGGCGCTGGACGTAGTTAAGGGTCAGAGACTGATAAGAGGGAAATCATGGATGGCTCAGGCGGAGGATACGATCAGACAGGTGTGCCCCTTGGAGAACATCAGGCGAGGAGAGGAGTGGGTCAGAGTGCCAGCCGTGCAGTCAGACTTGTGCAGAGTTGTAATAACATTGAACCGGGAGTGCAGGGAGTGGCCAGCAGGGGCCACGGAAGTGGAAATTCAGCAACTAATTCATGAAAATTCTCGCCCGGGTGATGTGATTATCTACACGGATGGGTCAGTGTTGAGAGGTAGGAGAAGTGCCTGGGGGTTCTTGGCAAAAACTAATGGTCGGCGTTTGGTGCAGGAGAGCCTGGCGTATGATAACACTACATCTAGCTTAAGAATGGAGGTGGAGGCGGTCAGTGCAGCTTTCCGCTGGATAGAAAACACGATACATACACACATTGTGATTGTAACTGACTCAGAAAGCATGCTGAGAAGGGTGAGAACAGGTAGGCTTCGTGCAGAGTGGCTTGCTTCGCTTCGGAGGTCACGGGTAGTAAGCATCACCTGGATCTTTTCTCCTGGGCATGCCGGTGTGCTGGGGAATGAACAGGCGGACAGATTGGCTGGCTCGGCAAAATTTGGTGGAGTATTGATGCAGGACAAGGCAGACGTGGTTGCGGCCTTGTGGGAGCACGTGTACACCTCGGAGGAGCAGATGGAGCACCATGGTCTGGTAAGAATGAGACAACGTGGTGTGACGAGGGGTTCTGGCCGACGCTCGGCGCTCGGAGGAAAGGCGAGACGGACATATAATCAGATTGCTACTGGAACTATTAGTGTTGGAACTCTTCGCTGGCTGCTGAGGATGGAGACGGAGCGCTTATGGGAATGTCCCGAATGCTGTGATGTCGGTTCCTAGATCAATCAATCAATCAATCAATCAAAAGTTATTATTTGCGTCGAACCTTCTCACAGCTCATCAAGGCTACGGACGGTAAAGGTAAGACTACCATTAAGGGATTCTTACAAGATTACAACATCCTCATGTAAGTTGACAATATTGCGGATTAATGGAGTGAGTTATCGTCAGCATGCATGAATGCTGTGTGGCGAAAACTGTGGCCAGAATGTGTGCACGACTTTTGTGAATTTGACGACGTTCATGCTATTCGACGAGTTGCTTGCATCACATGGAGACGATTTGTCTAATGAGGACCTAATGCAACTTGACGTGCAGAGAGCTCAGCAGGAAGAGAAGCATCCTGCTGCAACCCCAACATCTCGAATGTTGACAGCGTTTGTCACAATTCTTTTAATTGATTGATGTGGCAATGGATATAATAAATGAGGATGACCCTGAACAGAGAACAGAGCTCCAAATTGTCGAGAGCAGTAACAAGCGCCACCAACTGTTACAAGGAGATGTACATAGAGAAAAAGAAACAGGCTGTGCAGCAGACATTGGACAAATATTTTGTTCAAGCAGGGAAGAGAAAACTTAAATATTTTGGTCACTTGAAACGTCACGAAAGTTTGGAGAGAACGATAATGGAGGGGCATATGCCTGGGAAGAGAGGAAGAGGAAGGCCAAAGAGAAGATGGGTGCAGGATGTGGCGGATGATCTTCAGATAGGTGTATGGGACGCGGAACATCTTGCTTATGATCGAGAGGTTTTCCGGAAGGTTGTTATGGGAGCGAGGTTCTGCAAAGGACATGCTACTGAATGAATGAATGAAAGAGAAGAGCCAGGAAAAGAGGCAGGAAGAGGTTACAGTTTCATCCTCAGATGAAGAGGCAAATGTTAATGCCTCTACGTCCCAATAACTCTACTACTCGCCCTACAACCCACCTCTATTTAGCCAATAAATATCAACAACCATCAAAATAAACAGTATATATATATATATATATATATATATATATATATATATATATATATATATATATATATATATATATATATATATATATATATATATATATATATATATATATTATATCGTTTGTGTGTGCATGTATGTGTGTATACATGTGCCAAAATAAGAGCATAAACATTTAACTGAAAAGTAACTACCATTTGCCTTAATTCATGGTAACAAAATACGCGAGAGTATTTCCCCAAATGCGCATTGTGTGCTTTGAACCTTTGACAAACATCCAAATAAAACCTGATCATTACGTTTAAGCTACACACATAGCTAGTAACAAGAATATTTTATACACCAGACACGTTTTTAAACAGATGAAGATTGTGGGTGTCATTTTGGGGAAGAGAGAGAAATCCCTTCACATTTACGAAATTATGTATGGCGTGAGTACGCAGTGCATTTTGCGATCGATTACATTATCAATTACTGGCAGGAATCAAGCGGAGTACATTGTAATGCATCATTTTGAGTGCCCTGAAATATGTTTACGTTGCCGTTGGTTCAGGTCAGAGATGATTCCTTTCTGGGAGTCAGTCCAGGACTGTGTGAACTTGGGGATGAGCGGGGGAAATGTGTGAAGATTGAATAAAGAAATGAAAAATGTTATACCCCCAAAGGCAGTAAAATTGTATGGGGTTTTGACAGATATTCATGGCTTTGTGAATAAAGGAACGAAAGATGTAATAATTTCAGAAGTCATGAAATTTTTTGAGGAAAGGAGAAATTTAGGAAGATGGAAAGAGAGGAGGGTATAATTTGGACCAAGAGGGGGTCAAAATTTGTTTTCATTTCGATTTTGTAAGAGACTACACGATTCTGAGGACTTTAGAATTGTAGGGGAACGGTTGTGGACGTTCAGAAATGGGTCGTTTTTCTTTGTCATCATCTTTGATGATGAGGATGATGATGATGATGATGATCATCATCATCATCATCATCATCATCAGTATCAGTATCATCAGTATCAGTATCATCAACAATATCATCCTCCGTATCATCATATTCTTCGTTATCATCATACATCATCAGCATCAAACATCATCATAAACATCTTCATCATACATCATCCTCAAACATTATACATCATCATTATCAAGCATCATCATCAAACATAACACATTATCGTTATCAAACAACATCATCAAACATCATACATCATCATTATCAAACATCATCACCAAACATCATCATTAAATATCTTCATCATACATCATCATCAAACATCATACACCATCATCAAACATTATCATCAAACATCATCCTAAAATCAATATTAAATATCATCATCATACACCATCATCACCAACACTATCATCATACATCATTATCCATATTCATCAGCATACAGCATCATTATAGTGATAAGTGGTGATTGAAAAAAAAACTCCGCCGCGAAACAAACATGGCAGGGGCTTTTGATCATCAGAAGTGTACCCCCTTCCCCAAGTGTTTCGGACCATTTTGCTCTTAACAATAACTAGGGGCGGTCCCATCCGGATCATGACTCCGGGCATCTTTCCCCTGCCCTGGACACGTTCGGTCAAATTTGTTGTCCCTGTTGTTGTGGTTGCCCCTTCACTGTTACCATGTTCACTCTGAAGCCTCCCTTCCCTCAGAGAGTAGAGTCTGTGCAGCCTGTGCTTGCCCATTAGCACTTGTAGTCGTGGGGAGCCTGCTTCCTCCCGCGCCACGGCCTCAGTCGCCTGCATACGTCACCGTTGCCATGTTACTTCTTCGTGCCTCGTTCATGGCACCGCACTCTACTAGGAAGCCGGTTTTTCCTTTGATTTCTTGACCCAACTCTTAGTCTCTGCAGGTGAGTGCGACTTACGGACAATTACCGCTCTGTTGTGGAGGTTGGAATTCGGCCGACATTTGCATGATTTGACTGCACCCAGACTCATCACCCTCACTCGGAGGAAAGGCTAAAGATCTGACACGAGACGTTGCGAGTTCGAGGTCTTGGTTGAGAGATTGTTAGTGTTCTGCAGTTACCGCTTTTAACCATAATAGTTTCCAGTCTTGTCCCACTTCAGGTTCCGACAATTCAACAGCCAGCATGAGGCTTTTTTGGCTGCCTCACACAGTTGTTTTTGAGCCCGAGTTCTCGTTTGTCCCTTAATCCCCATTTGCTTTAGCACGTCATACACGGAGTGGGAGACTAAGCCTCTTGCGACTACCTCAACGGCGAATGGCCTGACGGCGTACTCTTCCAGCTTAAGACTCGCGACCATGTTATCGTACTTCTTCATTTTGTATGTATGCTGCTCCTCAATATGTGACTCATAAGGGACGGTCAGCTCAATCAGCGTTAGCTGCTTGGCTGACGAGGAGCTAAGTACGGTGTCAGTTTGCTAGCCAAACTTTCGGATCACCTCAGGGTATTTGCTACGGCCCTTTAGATCCATGGTCAGTTCCCAGTCCGTCGCACTACTGAAAATGATCGAAAGCGGCAAGTCGTCAGCTCTGCCTTCGTTGTCTCTACGTTGTTGTCCGATTCGGACGAAGGAAATATCCATCGGCCTCGGCCTGGTTCCCTCTTTGGTCGCCTTCATTCTGGAAACATCCACTATGCCGCCAACTCAGTAAGGACCTTGTTGTGACACCACGTAAATCGGCTTTGGGTCAGGGCGACCTTACATGCGGACAGTACGTGCTCCGCTGTCTGAACCTTTTTACAGATGGGACATGACGAGTCGGTGGTTTTCCCCCACTTGACCAAGTTGGCAGCTGATGGCAAGACATCGTAGAGGGATCAGACGACGAAACTTAAGCGCAGTGGTGCCATCCGCCATGTATCATTCCAGGTAAGATATCTCTGCACTACCTCTTCCCATGGCATCTACGGGCCCTGCTGCGCCTGTTGGGCAGCCACACAGACTCTTTCGTCATCCTCTCCCTTTTGGATCTCTTTAACCACCAGGTCTCTGCGTTCCTTAGTCGTCGCCTTCTACCACATCGGGTCTCTGTCATGGTAGCCGAACCCAATTATGTCCGACTGGGTGTGTCCCATGACCTCCTTCAAATGCAGTGCTACCTGGGCATTTTCGACTGCGCTGACGACCTTCCACTTTCGTCCCGTTCTCAGGGAGAGAGCTGAGATGCTGATCGTTTCATCTGGAGACTCGAGCAACATCATCGCGAGTCTGGCTTTTCCGACTTTGAAGTTGTCCATGAGGGACCGAAACTGGAGGACGAACCTACTCTGTTTGCAATATAATGCGACAGTCGTGAGGCATATTGGTGCTCCAAACCATTTCTTTATGTAGCTGCTTATCTTCCCTTCCATCGCTTGCACTGTGGTAGTGCCTAAATCATATACGTGGGGAAGTCAATAAGGAAGCCACTAATGGCTATAGAAAAATAACTAAATATGATAACAACTTGAAACCAGTTTATTCTTATACATAAATTCTCCCTATATTTATCAACATAATTTCCACCAACATTGATGCACTTATCCCATTGTTTTATCAGTCCTCCCAAATCCATGGAACTGCGTGCTCTGTTTTCTAAACCACGTTTCCAATTCACATTCAACTTCCGCATCATTAGCAGAAAGTCTCCCGCCAAGATGTGTTTTCAGAGTTTATGCTGACAAATATTTGTCTTGTAAAGCGGTGCATAGCTGGGTAGAAAAAGCTATAAGGGAGAGTCAATAAGTAAGTAACACAGTTCTGTGGGATGGCAGGTAAATGGAAACATGGCACGCAGTTCTATGCAGCGGGTTTGGGCAGAGTGATAAAACAATGGGATAAGTGCATCAATGTTGGTGGAAATTATGTTGAGAAATAAAGGGACAATGTATGTATACAAATAAACTGGTTTCAAGTTGTTATCATATTTAGTTATTTTTCTACAGCCATTTGTGGCTTACTTATTAACTTATCCTCGTATCAGCATCGGCCACAGGAGCTTCGGAATAAGTATGAATTGGAGACACCATATTTTGAATTTGCCTATCAGCTTGGCTTTATTGATGGTGCTCAGGCCGTTCGTCAACACTTCTTGCATCTCTACAACCGCGTTCCTGTACGTCAGAGTTTAATCGTACACACGACCGAGACTCTTTACCGGTTCCTCTAGCACCGCGGGAATCGCTTGTCTGGCAACCATAAACAACCTTTCCGCCGCTCTACCCTTCACGATCGACAGGCTTCTCGATTTCTTGGGCTTAAAGCTCATCCTGCACCAGCAAATCATATCGTCCAGTCTGTAGAGCTTGCTGCAGGCATCATACTCCTTCGGTGTCAGGATTGTCGTATCGTCCAATGAGGCCATCAGCGGTGGAATGTACGTTCCCTCGCTGAGTTTCGGACCGTGTGCGTAGCCGGATGCAGCATCCAGGATGACCTGCATGGCCATGACAAATAATATCGGCGAAATCGTATATCCAAAGGTAATACCAACCTGCAGGTCGATCCATCTGGTCGTGAATGTTTTGGTCGAGAAACGAAGAGAGAAGCCCGAGAAGTACTACATAAACATTTCCGTAAAGTTCTCGGCACGTGATACGCCTTGAGTGCACGCCACAACATGTGGTGTGGCACTGACTCATACGCATTGACCAGATGCAACCATATCATGTGAAGTTCCTCCTTCTTCGTCTTCGCTCTCTGGATAGCTTCCCAGATCATGGTGCCGTGTTCGAGACAACCGGGGACACATTATAATCATTATTAATCATTATACAGCATCGTAATCATAATTTTACACCATCACCATCATAATTGTGTTATATATTTTCGCAAGCCGCAACGTCGCTGTTAACATTCACCGTAAAACAAACCGCGATTGACACCGGTACTGTGTAGGGTTGTTCCGCTTCTACAATCCTAAATTTACAACGACTCATTTTACGACATTACGAAGCAACAGCGACATTCAACCAAAAACGTGGAACGGAAAAAGTTGAGATAAAAACAGCAACAACCGGTTTCAGGGCCTTATTGCACAAACCACAGCTCGTCATCACGGACCAGAAGAAAGGCTGACTGTGAATGCTGAGATGGTAACTTCTCAACTCGCTATGAACACGTCAGAAAATTATAGTCTAGAGCAGGGGTGGCCAACACGAGGCCCGCGAATCATGTTGCGGCCCGCGGAGTGGGAAGCGACGATGTGGTCGAAGCTGTAGCACGCTTGCTTATTTACTTTAATTAACACAAAAAAATTAGGTGCGTGGCCCGGCAGGAAATATTATTTCTCAAATTTGGCCCGCCTGCTGAAAAGGTTGGCCACCCCTGGTCTAGAGAGAATAGAAGGACCGACCAATCAGCATCAATTTTATTAGGAAATCCAACTAAACCAGACCTGACATCTTGGTGTTGACATGTGTTGTGAAGCCATTCTATTCGAATAAAGGTAAACAATGTTTTAATTTATATTAGTTTAAGAATTGAGCCATTTTTCAGAAAAAGAAGAGTTGGTAAGTCAATGTGTTGTAAACCATTTGGTTAGTTCTTAAGAAATTAATTTAGTAGAAACTAAATATAATATTCAGTTTCATAGTCTATGGGTAAACTTTCCATTAGGATAACCACATTGAGTTTATTTTTTCCCCATCTAAACAACTTATTTAATGTATAAGCATTAGTCCTAAGTTGTAAATGGTATTTCTTAAGTAGTTAAACTCAATCAACAATGATTTAGAGTTGGTGAGTAACTTAAGATTTAGGAAACTAAGAATACTTAGTTACTAAGAAGAAACTATTTTAAATGTGCAAACACTGGTAAGACAAATTAGTGTAATGTGTAATAAAGTAGATTTTTTATTACATGAGCACATAAGAAGTCAAATTGGTTTTTTTTCCATGAGCACATGGGAACCAAATAGATTTCTATATGTATCATAATTTTTGTGTGGTGAGTCAAATGTATTTTCATTGTTGTTAAACATGTGGAATTAATATTTGTGAGCCACATAATAATGCTTAATCAACCGCCATGCAAGTGTGGTTATGATTCATGATGAATGAATGTGGATTGGGTATATCACAGAGATCTATGTAAATGATGAGAGCATGTGGTGATCCATGTGTAATTTCATTATTGCTAAACATGAGGAATCATCCTTTGTGAATCTCATAAGTATGCCTAATGATCACATAATTCTATGTCATTGAAGAGAGCATGCCTGTGGTGAGTCATGTGTGATTTCATTATTGTTAAACAGATGTGAATGTATCATTTGTAAAAACACATCAGTATGCTTAATTATCATCCAGGAAATATTATAATTTCTGATGAAGGATGAGAATGATTAAGATTCCATTGTACTGTCATGGTTGTTGAATCTGTGAATTTATCATGGGTAAAGCACATACATATGCTTAATTGTCATCTATACAGATATGATTGTGTCTGAGGAATGATTGAGATTTCATTGTGTCAATGGTGTTAACATTTAAAGTTATCATTGGGAAATCACATAAGTATAATTACTTATCTTACATGCAAGTATGAGAATGATTTCTGATGAATGAGTGAAATGATCATCCATGCACATATGAATATCATGTCTGATGAATGAGTGAAATGATCATCCATGCACATATGAATATTATGTCTGATGGGTGAGTGAAATGATCATCCATGCACATATGAATATTATGTCTGATGAATGAGGAGTATGAGTGAAAAGAAGTTACATGCTAAGAGAGAGTATAAGCTAACTATCAATCTCATGATAGAAGGCAACTTTGATGCATAATGTCCTGTCTATCACAAGAGAACATGTTAGGCATAACCTAAACACTAATTAATCATTTAGTGCACTCCGACGCATGACAACACTTTTTATTATATATCAATTATGGTCCATCATCTAGGTTTGTGTCCTAAGCACGACACAACCCATATTACATTACGCGTACTACAAGCATCTGGCTTTGTATCTGAAGCAAGACACCACTTTGTATTTCATGTCACTTGTGTTACAACTTATGGTCTAGTGTCCTGATGATTGTAATGATAATGAGGATGATGATTTTAGTAACAATGATGATGATGATGATGATGATGATGATGATGATGATGATGATGATGATGATGATGATGATGATGATGATGATGATTGTAATGAAGATGATTGTAATGATAATGATGAGATTGATGATGATGACTGTAATAACAATGATGATGATGATAATGAGAATGATGATGATAAATAAAGTAGAAGCATAATACAGACACGGTGAAGAGGAGAGGATATATTTGCCTTTAAACTTTTGATTAGAAAAGAATTCACCTGAATACTATACAAGAATTGATACCAAGATGTACTTATATTCTTTATAAGCAATTTCTCATTGCAACAGGGAATGATTAAAAAAATACCTTAATATATGAGACTTTTTCTTTAATGGAAGAAGATGTAGAGAAGATAACTAGGTACAGAAGAGGATGGTAAACATAGTTGTCAAATTCCAAATAAATCAAGGTAGTACTCGACCTGTAGACCACTATGACAGGCATATGTGAAGATGAAACTGCACATCTGCTAGTCTAAACCTTGAACATCTTGTAATTGAAGACTGAATAGAGAACAACCAGTTATGTTGTGGATAACTATTTTATAGCACCAAGACTCTTTACCCTCCACTATTTATTTTCCTAGGATCACAATTCTTTCATGTATTTTCTTTGTTGTTTTTCTTGAAAGGTACAGCATCTAATTCCTGATGTTCATAGTGATGATATCATTAGATGTATGATTAACGCTGAAATTTCAGATAGTGGCTAAGTACCGCTAGATCCAGACCTGACTAGGTTGAATGCAGGGCTTGGTGAAGGTAGCAGCTTGACTGAATCTAGACCCAGGCCTGACCTTTCATTTGTGAGTGAAGTATCTGGACAGAGTGATGCAGAACAGTATCCCAAACAGAACTCACATGCAAGCATTTTCCTAGCCCAGTAATAGAGGTAACTTAACTGGAGTGTTAGTTAGTCAGTTAGTCTTTCCTCTCGAGCCTAAGTCGGCGCATAGGGCAGAAGTCATGGCTCTCCATGTCTGGCGGTTCGCTGCTACCTGTTGTAGATCTTGGACGTTTACTTGGCCGTTGAATGAGCCTTCTCTGATGATGGTTCTACGCAGGGTCTCTCTTGGTCTTCCCCGTTTTTTTTTACCTACTGATGACCATATGAAGGCTTGGTAGGGGAGTCTTGTCTTGTCCATTCTGAGTACATGGCCGATGTAGTTCCAACGGCGTTTTCTTATAAAATTGGATACAATATCTTGCTTAGTCTCTTGTCTTATTTGTGCATTGGTTTTAAAATCTGTCCACTGGATGTTTAGAATTCTTCTAAGACATTTGTTCTCAATATTGTCTAATTTTGGAGTGGAGAAACTGGAGTATAGGGAAAAACAAATACTATCCGATACCCAGGGAGATAATTATCACTCATTAGGAGAACATAACACAAGCTCAAGGAATTTGTGGCATTATGGATCCAGTCACCCTGAAGTACAACTATGTTTATAAGCAGGTTCAGACAGTCTATCCCAAATGAAATGAAAGTATGTCATTAAAATGTATATTTCAGGCATCCAGGGATATGAAATATCTCGTACTTGTATTAACACCTATTCATGCATAATACCATTGAATTTGATGTTGTTGATATATTGAATGACCATAATCCAGGTTTATGTTTTAATAAATGATGTAAGAGATCATTTCCTCCTTTGAGTGTTTTCTTGTCGTGTCAGTAGTTCAATAAGACACATTGGCACCTTGCCGTTGTGACAGACGATAGTTTGTGCTTCAAAAGGCATAATAATTTTTACCTATGGCGGTAGCAAATGTGACTGATAAGGCAAAATCGCGCTGTAAATGTTCGTTCACAGTGGGTGCATGTGAACACGAGGTCATTTCCACCATCATGCACCATCTTACGTCTCACACGGTCTGTGTTTGACTTATCTGCAATAGTTTTCTCCTTTGTCTTTATTCCATTTCTGATGTTTGCCCTCCATGCAACACGTTCAGCGGCGACTTGCTCCCAATGTGCATTATCAATGCCTGTATCAATCATGTCGCGCTTACACACATCTTTGTATCGTAGTAGAGGCCGACCCTGAGATCTCTTACCGATCTTTAATTCACCACAAAAGATGTCTTTTGGTATTCTACCATCATCCATCCTCCTAACATGTCCTATCCATCTAAGTCTACGAAGACTGAGCATGGAATAAACCGTCACACAACCTGATCTTTCCAATACTTCAGTATTTGTGATTTTGTCTTGCCACTTAATACCAAGAATTCTTCGCAGACACCGCATATGAAAGCTGTTTAAATGTTTCTCTTGGTGTGAGTAAGTTGTCCAGGTTTCACTGCCATAAAGAAGAGTACTAAGGACACAGGTTTGATAGACAAGGACTTTTGTTTTTGCAGTAAGCTTCCTGTTCTCCCAGACTCTTTTTCTTAACCTGTTCATTGTTGTTGCTGCCTTACCAATCCGGATGTTGATTTCCTAATCTAGGGATAATTTGCTATTTACCACTGATCCTAGATATGTAAAATGGTCTACCATATCTAGTTCGGCGTCGTCAATAAAGAGTGATGGTACCCCATGTGCACCTTGTGACATAATCTGTGTCTTCTTTTTGCTAATTGTTAAACCAAATTCAGAACAAGCATTGGAGAATGCAGATAGTAGACATTGTAATTCTTCCTCAGAGTGGGTAGTAACTGCAGCATCATCTGCAAAATACAACTCTCTGATTAGTACCCTCCTAATTTTGGTCTTGGCCTTCAATCTCTGAGCATTGTAGAGGCTGCCATCTGAGCGTGAGTGAATGTATATGCCACCTTCATGATCACGAAAGGGATATTTCAGTAGAAGTGAAAAGTATATTCCAAAGAGGGTGGGAGCTAGTACACAACCTTGCTTAACTCCACTCTTGATTTCAAACTCTTCAGAAGTTGCACCATCAAACTTGATTATACCCTTCATGCCTGTGTGGAACGATTCCACAATGGACAGAAGAGTTGGTGGGCAGCCAATCTTCTTTAGTGCCTTGAACAGACCCTCACGACTGACCAAATCAAATGCTTTTGTGAGGTCGATGAAGGCAATAAACAGTGGTTGATTCTGTTCACTGCATTTTTCTTGCATTTGTCGCAATGAAAATATCATATCAATGGTAGACCGGTTTTGTCGAAAGCCACACTGTGATTCGGGGTAGACTTGATCTCCTGGGACTTGAAGTCTGTTCAGAACAATTCTGGCAAATACTTTTCCAACAATACACAAAAGTGAGATGCCCCTATAGTTGTTGCAGTCGCTCCGATCGCCCTTGTTCTCGTACAGTGTTATGATGCTTGAATCTTTGAAATTCTGTGGGACTTGTCCTTTTCGCCAGCATATATCTATTAGCTGGTGGATTGATTGATTGACTGATTGATTTAGGAATCGACATCACAGCATTCGGGGTATTCCCATAAGCGCTCCGTCCCCATCCTCAGCGGCCAGCGAAGAGTTCCAACACCAATTGTACCTGTAGCAATCAGATTATATGCCCGTCTCGCCTTTCCTCTGAGCGTTGAGCGTCGGCCAGATCCCCTCGTCACTCCTCGCTGTCTCATTCTTGCCAGACCATATGTCACGAGATCGCCATGAGTTAACCAGATAATGATAATACCGACGTTTGCTTGGCGTATATTTTCTAGGCCACAACAGTCGTACTAACAGAGTAAACACAGCTGCACGGGTTACATCGGGTCAGCACATATACACATTTGGTGGTGAGTGAGAGGAATGGATACACCGCGTTGGCAGTTCATAAACAGTTAGAATCACATAGCCTTGCCGGCTCAGGATATGGAATAGTTCCGTCTGTCATCTATAGTTCCGGACATCAGACGGAATGGCGGTTTTGACTGTCACCACATGACAGAAAGTCGAGGGCTTGTTATTGGAAACAGTGGAACACCTGCCGGACATCAACAACGTCACGTGCACAATGTAAGGTTGTTTGGGAAACCATGATTGGCAGCTTGGTATCGAAACCCTTTGTTGGAACTCTACAGTAACTCTCTAGATTGTTTTGGATGTCAAAACCAGTGATGACAAATCTAACATTGATGGAGCCAGGGGGGGGGGGGGATGGATCCCTGACAGGGGATGATCTGCCCAATGTGCCACCGGTGTGGGCATAAAGGATAACGTCACGTGGCCAACTTTGGGAGTTTGCCATATAAACCCGAGTTGGGGCCAACTGGGGGACTTGAAAATGTGGCTCTAGGCGGGAGTGCAAGGGCACTGTGGTTCTGATGGAATAATGTCTACCGTGTGTTAATTAGTGACTTAATTTTACACGTGCCTATCATGGCAGATGTAGATATGATTGATAGGACTGCAGTAGTGCCATTTAAGGTTCCCTACCAGATCCGAGGCAACTCAACAAGGTTTTAGGAAAGGTTCAAATCCCATTCGGAAGAACACCAGTTGAACAGTCAATAAAGTTTCGTACAGAACGTAACTAAAGCTAGAAGGAAGATGATTCACCTAAGAGGGGTGATGATTGTTGATGCACCACACAGCATCAGACAGTAGTAACTAACCGAGAACATTAATTATAATAGTTACATAGTGTGATATAATCTCGTGTAATAGAACACAAGACATGATACTTGAGGCTAGATAGACACGAGTTAGGATCAAGTACATTAACAATTAACATTAATAACTGTGTACACACTACAAAGGACTTGTGCATTCTTTAGGAACGATAGGAACGTACATTGTGTAGGGTGCAACCGGTCCATGATTAACTGTTATTACCACCGGTGTCTATTTCGGATGATCATGAAATGGGATTACCAGAGGTCTACAGAGGCAAGTCAGTATCCGGCAAGATGGTTTCGGCACTGGGTGAGATGTACCTGTTCTGATGTAACGTGCTGTGGTCTAGCCTTGCTAGGATGAGCTGACTGGGTTGTTGTCTGAGAGTCCGATTCTACACACTTTATAGAACACGTCACACATTTTCTTCGCATACACGTCTCATATACGTTACACTTTTCTTTTAATAAATTAATCTTTATTAATTTTTAGAAGCAAGCGTTGTTGAGTATGTTACGTTGGGGAAGTATGAGAGGGGGCATAGTACGACAGTGAGAGTGATAGGAAAAGGTGTCCATTGGCTGATGGAGTGTGTTGGACGGAAGCTGGTGGATTCTCGAGGACATTGATAGGGAATATATATTATAATGTGGGTGTTGACTCTCTTCACTCCAGGGACGACACTTTAAAGGAGGACACGACACCATAGTAATCCATTTTCTCCTCCGAGGTGTACACATGCTCCCACAAGGCCGCAACCACGTCTGCCTTGTCATGTATCAATACTCCACCAAGTCCTGCAGAGCCAGCCAATCTGTCCGCCTGTTCATTTCCCAGCACGCCGGCATGCTCCGGAGAAAAGATCCAAGCGATGCTTGTCACCCGTGACCTCCGAAGCGAAGCAAGCCACGCCACACGAAGCCTGCCCGTCCTCACCCTCGTCAGCATGCTTTCTGAGTCACTTACAATCACGATGTGTGTGTGTGTGTGTCGTATTCTCAATCCAGCGGAGAGCCGCAGTGACTGCCTCCACCTTCATTCTTGTGGTATCATATGCCAGGCTGTCCTGCACCAAACGTCGACCATTAGCTTTGGCTATGAACCCTCAGCCACTACTCTCACCTCTTTACACCGAACCATCTGTGTAGATAATCACATCACCCGAGTGAGCATTGTCCTGAATTAGTTGCTGGATTTCCACTTCCGTGGCCCCTGCTGGCCACTCCCTGCACTCCCAGCTTAATGTGATTGTAACTCTGCACAAGTCTGACTGCTCCGCTGGCACTCTGACCACTCCTCTCCACGCCTAATTTTCTCCAAGGGGCACACCTGTCTGATTAGCTGGTGGATCTGTAGAGTGAGTGTGTCTTGTCCACTCCTGATAACCTCTTTTTGAATCCCATCCTTACCTGAAGCCTTGCCAGATGCAAGTTCATTTATAGCACACTTAACTTCTGTTATGGTGGGAAGTGTTTCCAGGTGGTCAAGAGTTGGTAGAGCCTCTATGGCGTTGAGGGCATCGTCCGCTAGTTTGGTTTCACTTGAGTAAAGCTCCAAATAGTGCTCTATACATCTGTTCATCTGCTGTTTCTTATCAGTGATGATTTCTCCAGGCAAGGTTTTCAATGATGTACTTCTTTTGATCGTTGGACCACAGGCTTTCTTTATTCCTTCATACATGCTTCTGATGTTTCCCTTATCACTTGCGATTTGAATGGACTCACATAACTTGATCCAATAATCATTTGCACACTGCCTGGAAGCCTTTTGCACATCCTTTCTAGCTTGCTTTAGCTCACTCAGAATGTTACGCGTTGGTCTTTCCTTGTTTCTTAAGAGAGCTATCTTCTTCGTATCAATCAAGGGCTGCAGAGTCTGGCTGTTTGCCGCAAACCAGTCCTACCTCTTATGATCCACAGTGCCGTAAACCCCTACGGCATTTTTATAAAGAGTTTCCTTAAGTTGGCCCCACTTTTCACTTAGTGTACAATTTTCTGGTGTATTAGTGAAAGTGTCTTCAATTGCTGTTGAAACTGAAAGCACTTTTCAGGATCGTGAGTGTTAATAATATTAATCCTGTGGCTAGATTTGTGTTTAGCTGTGTAGATTATCTTTGGTCTCAGTCTAACCCTTGCAACAACCAAAGAATGATCAGTATCACAGCCAATGGCCGGATCTTGTATGTTTCCAAGTGACCTTAAGCATAAAAAAGTAGTTTTAATTTATAAAAAAAGGAGTTTTAATACATAGGTCATTTCTGGTGCAATGATCCAATAGCCTTTGCCCTTTTTCATTCATGAGACCGTTGTTGTACTTTCCAAGGCACACTGGCCATGAACTCGAGTCCTTGCTCACACGAGCATTGAAATCACCGAGCATATAGATGTAGTCATATTTTGGAACTGCCTTGATCACGGAGTCTTACTCCTCATAGAACGTATCCTTCACATCATCAGAGGAATCGAGTGTCGGTGCATACGCAGTAATAATGGTGGCAAAACCACAAGAGGTTGCCAAGCGCAGGCATAGTAGTCTTTCAGTTCCTTCCGCTGGAATTTCAATCATTCCCAATAGCGAATTCTTCACTGCAAAGACCATACCGTATTGCCTTTTTTCTACCTGCCCTCTACCCTTCCAAAAAAAGGTGTAATTGTTTTCCCTGAGTGACCCTTCCTCAGCGAGGCGAGTCTTCTGCAGTCCAGCAATATCAATGTTAAGACGATTGAGTTCGGCATCAATCACAGCCGTTTTTCTCACATCGTCAATATTTGTCAAGTCAGTGGAAAATCCTGGACACATGGTTCTCACGTTCCAGGTTGCAAGCTGTAGCTTGAGGTTTCTATTTTTCTTTTTATTAGTATCTGGTGCAATGGTTTTACAGCCTGCGATTCAAATGTTGTCCTAGCCCAAACCACCCATTGAAGCAGGCAGGCTGTGGCGGATCAGCACCCAATTGGCCGGAGGCTGCCCAGCTTGAGGCGGGAGGTAGCTGATCAGTGATACCTGTAGGTGTCTCCCACCGTCAGAGGCAACGCGTGGCTCCCCCTGTCTACGCCAATTGACAGGGACTTATCCCCGTAACAGATGCCTGTCGCTTTGATTCCGAGACCGGTTAAGACCAGAGATGGAGTTATTGCCTCTCCATAGCAGAAAGTCGGGGCTAAAATATATAGATCATGTGTTGCCCATGCAGCATGGTCCCTCTGTCTGCCTGCCTAGTTCACTCCAGAGGAAAGGTAACACCTCTACATCTGGAACAAGACAAGCTGCAGAAGCTGCCGGATCAATAAGTCACACCCTAGATATTAACCAATTAGCTGAGAAAAGAGAGGCAAGGAACCCACAACAAGAAAGTGTTGGCCTTCAGGAAACGTTACATTGTTCCCTGGAGGAATTCCTTGGTTCTCCGAAACTCTATATATTAAATCAAGCATTTGAGCCAGTGCTAACCTAATTGATTATAACGGGCACGATTACATTGAGAAAGAGGAACTTAGTATCCTTTCATTCTTTGGGGTTGAGCCACCAATCCATACATCCGACAAATTGTACATCATCATTATATTTCATCCCTGTCAACCTCATTTTACGTCATCATCATTGTACATCATCATCAATATACATCATCATACACCTTCATCAGAAGTGAAAAGCACACTGAAGTTCTTTTCGCATGCAATATGTCTTAATAACATTAAATGGCGTGTTACTGAAGATGGCTGTTCCCTTCGGCTGTTGCTAAGGGCAGAAATCATCCCTGAATTTTGCATTGTTAGCTGCCAAACAGGTTTATGAGTATGCTCTGTTATTCTACTTTCTAGCTGTCGTTCTATACTGCTTAAGCAGGTGGTTGTTGACAGACATGATCACCAACGTCACGCGGCACGGTTAATAATTACATATAATCCATCAGAGGAGAACAAGGTACCTCTTAATAATTCTTTAGAGGTGGACACATTTATTCTTAATTACTCCTGAGATAAGGATACATAAACTCTATGTCATTTATGCCCAGTCAAAGGCAGAAGTAAAAGACCCCATGTGGATGTGGAAGGCAAGGAAGAAACCACCACATTATCTTCCCAAGACTTCATGGACACCAAAATGTGACATAGAAATAGAAGGGAAACTTCTTAACTAAGTAGATAATTTTAAATACCTAGGGGCATTTATAACATCAGATGGAAGATGTACAGCAGAGATTAAGAGCAGAATAGAGCAAGCAAAGGCCGCATTTAAGAAAATGAAGAGAATCTTATGCAACAAGTCACTAGCACTGAATGAAAGAAAGAGAGTGCTGAAATGCTATGTTGAAACAGTTTTGCTGTATGGCAGTGAATCTTAGAATGTAAATGAACAAATTAAGAAGAAATTAGAAGCAACAGAGATGTGGTTCCTGAGACGAATGTTGCGAATTCCTTGGGCTGCCAGAGTAATTAACAACGACTGCCTGAAACAGGCAAATGAAACTAGAACATTATATACAACAATAAGAAAGAGACAAACAGAAGAGAAGAGAGGCATTGGAGAACATCGTGACAGCTGGAAAGATCGAGGGGAAGAGAGGCAGAGTCAGACCAAGAGAAATTATGCTGGATGGATTGAGACGGTAGCATTGAGGAATACCATCAGTAGAGTTGATCCATAACACCAACGACCGAGATCTATAGAGAGCCATGAACGCCTACGCCAGCTGGCTGGGCACTTGATGATGATGATGATGATTAACCTGACATGGTCTGATTTCAGCAAACAATTAAAGTCCACGCTAACATTCGTCAATTATCTTCCCTTTGAATATACGCATATATGACAGCTTTCTACAAGGAACATAATTTGTTCGTGTCAAAGTTAGCATCGCCATTTTGAAACCAATGCCGATGTTTCTTTCTCAAGTATTTTGTTAGATTTCATTTATATCGCAGCGAAGTGACAGAAACTCGTTAACACCGGGGCAGCGGCTTCCACAGAGTGCCTGGCTACCTTTCATTCTGACCGTGCAACGTTAAAAATAACGCCAGCGTTACTTATTTATGTGTCATGTTTTCATTGGATGGCAACGGCAAGTGCCGTTCCCTAGACTCTTCCGTGCCTGTTGGCTGCAGGAAAGTTTTCCAACGAGATGACTCTGAAATTGATTTTTTGTTAGTGCATTGCGTTGACTGCCAGAATCAACGTCTTTGCCCTGTGTTGTCCGTTGTTGTTGTTGTTATTGTTCTTGTTGTTCTGCTGCTGTTGCTTTTATTGCCACCGTTGCAGTTGTCTCCGGAAATTTGCTTCTTCTTCTTCTTCTTCTTCTTCTTCTTCTTCTTCTTCTTCTTCTTCTTCTTCTTCTTCTTCTTCTTCTTCTTCTTCTTCTTCTTCTTCTTCTTCTTCTTCTTCTCCTCCTCCTACTCCTGCCCCTGCTGCTGCTCCTCCTCCTCCTCCTCCTTCTTCTTCTTCTTCTTCTTCTTCTTCTTCTTCTTCTTCTTCTTCTTCTTCTTCTTCTTCTTCTTCTTCTTCTTCTTCTTCTTCTTCTTCTTCTTCTTCTTCTTCTTCTTCTTCTTCTGTGTATCTAGAAGTCTGCCTTACGCGTGTGGCTTAGGGACAGTGAAAGCAGCTTCACAATGCCGACATAGCGGGTTCGATGTCAGCCTCCGGCAATTTGGAAACAAGCCGCGTTGCGTTTATTTTCACAATGATATGAGCGACGGCCCTTCAGAAAACAATGGCAAATCTCTGAACTTAAAACTATCTATAAAATCACAAACAGCCGACAAATAATGGGGTTGATAGTGTCGCGAGATTGCCATGAGTTAAACAGATAAATATTCCCGACGTTTGCTTGGCGTGTATTTTCAGCACCATTATTTTACTAACTGGAAAAACACCGCGGATGTCAAAATCTCAGGACAATATTTGTAGCTGCACGTGTACATCTATAACGGATTTGGAACGGTCGGTGTTGATGGTGACAGGTCCTGGCATCGCCTTGATTAGTTTGTCTACATTTGAATGTAAATGGAAGCAGTGGGGTCAGCCCATCTACACATTTGGTGTTGAGTGAGAAGGAATGAATACAACCAGTTGGCAGTCATTAACAGTTGAAATCACATAATTGTCAGCACAGGATATGGAAGGGGTCCGTTTGTCATCTATAGTGCCGGACATCAGACGGAAATGGTTGCTGGGATTGTCACCACTGAACAGAAGCTTGACAGTTTGTCAACAGTCAGAGACAAACCGGAATTGGCAGCGAGAGACAGGAAAACAGTTTATCTGTCAAGTCTTATTTCCTGAACATAAAGAGTTTGACGGGGTTATTTGCAACTGTTTGTTGGAAGTCGTCATAAAATTCGCTGGCTTGTTTTGAGAATCTTAACAATTACTGACAACTTTGACAGGATTAAAGCCCGGAAAAATAGATTCCTTGCAAATGGCTTGATATGTCCAAATAACACCTGTGTGGGGGAGAAGAGGATAAAGTCACGTGGACAACTTTGGTAGTTTGCCATATAAACTCTAGTTGGGACCAGCTAGGGAGGACTTGAAATTATGCTTTAGTCAGAGTGCCAGGGCACGGCAGCGCCTAGTGGAAATAATATCTACCGTGTGTTAATTAGGGACTTAATTTTACACGTGCCTATAATGGCAGATGTAGATATGATTGATAGGACTGCAGGAGTGCCATTTAAGGTATAACCTATTATAATATATTCGTTATAATTACTTTAGGCAGTAGCCTTGTTAACTATAGTGTGATGATTAGCACTGTTAGTGGAAAACTCGTTAGAGTAGAATCGTGATATTGGCTCTGCTAAGGTGAATAGAATACTGAGGTTGCATTATGTTTGGTGATTTTTTCTTTGTCATAACCTGATTCGGCTCTAGGTGGGTAGCTAATCTGCTCTGTGACTAAGTCTAGTTAGCTAAAGATCATTAAGCAAGGTGATAGGCTTACACTCAGACGAAGGGATCAGTGACTAGTACTATCACCAGATGTGTTGTTTCTATCCTAGGTTCCCTACCAGATCCAAGGAAACTCAACAAGTTTTTGGGAAAGAATCCAATCCCATTCGGAAGAACACCAGTTCAACAATCAATAGAGTTGCCTACAGAACGTAACTGAAGCTAGGCGGAAGTTGATTCACCAGAGATAGTGATGATTACTGATGCACCACACAGCATCAGACAGTAGTAACTAAATGAGAACAGTCTAATAGTTACCTAGTGTTATATAATCTCGTGTAATAGAACACAAGACATTATACGTGAGGCTAGATAGACACGAGTGAGGATCAATCACAGTAACAATTAACATTAGTAATTAGCACTTATGGACGGAATGGTTCGATGTGCAACGAGGATGATCTGTCGACTAACACTTAACTTTACTAACTGTGTAAACACTAGAAAAGAACTTGTGCAGTTGGTTAGAGAACATTAGGAACGGACATTGTGTAGAGTGAATCCGGTCCATAAGTAACTGTTCATACCACCGGTGTCTATTTCTCATGTTCATGAAATGGGATTACCAGAGGTCTACAGAAGCAAAGCAGTATCCGGCAGGATGGTTCCGGCAACGGGTGAGACGTACTTGTTCTGACGTAACGTGCTGTGGTCTATCTTTGCTGTGATCAGCGGACTGAGCTGATGTCTGAGAGTCAGATTCTCTACACTGTATAGAACACGTCACACATTTTCTTCGCATACACGTCTCATACACGTTACACTTTTATTTTAATAAATTAATCTGTATTAATTTCTAGAAGTAAGAGTTGTTGAGTATGTTGCGTTGGGGAAGTATGAGAAGGGGGCATAGTACGACAGTGTGAGAGTGATAGGAAAAGGTGTCCATAGGCTGATGGAGTGTGTTGGACGGAAGCTGGTGGATTCTCCAGAATATTGAGAGGGAAAAGAAATATTATAATGTGGGTGTCGGATCTCCTCACTCCAGGGACGACACTTTAAAGGAGGACACGACATTATTGGGGGCTCGTAAACGGGATATTTGGACAGTGGGATCTCTCGTAAACGTGATCTTTGGACAGCGGGATCTATCGTAAACGTGATCTTTGGACAACGAGATCTCTCGTAAACGGGATCCTTGGACAGCGGGATCTCCCGTAAACGGAATCTTTGGACAGCGAGATCTCCTGCAAGCAGGAACGTTTGACAGGGGGATCTTCTGACAACGGGGTCTTTTGACACGGGATCCTTAGTTATTAGAGGGAGATATCATTTTGGAGAATCCAGCTAGAGTGAATGTGGATAGGGGTTAGGACTAATATCTTACCTGTTCACACTTCACACGTCTGCATAGGTCTGTGGTCCTGATTCTACTCTTGTCACTGCGTGAATGTGCTGTGTGTGGTAATATCTAGATTTATAGTACTTGTTCATATACCTGTATAGTAATTTGCAGTTATATTGTACTGGACCTGCTAGCTTACCTCTCTGTATAATGGCCACCCCTAAACTAACCACGTTAGAATTAAAGGCAAAGGGGGAGGACATGGGATTGGCGGGGTCTGCTCTAACGGATTACATACAAGAAGTGGAGAGAGAGTATCGTCAAGCGGAAAGGGAAGATCGAAAGGCCGAGCTGGAATTGAGAAGGATGGAATTGGAAGCTGAGCAAGCAGCTAAGAAATTGGAAGCTGAGCAAGCAGCTAAGAAATTGGAAGCTGAGCAAGCAGCTAGGAAATTTGAAGCAGAGCAAGCAGCTAGGAAATTAGAAGCTGAACAGGAAGCACAGAAAAGGGAGCACGAGTACCGGATGAGGGAACTCGAGTTGAAGAGTCAATCTAATGGAGAAACTGAGGGAGCAGTTGGAGGTTCCTCCATCCCAGGATCAACACCAGTAGGTGGACATGGGTACCATGCTATGAAGTTTCCTTTAGCGGTCTACGAGGAGGACAAAGAGAAGATTGATCAATACCTTCAACGCTTCGAGGCTATGTCAGTTGCTATGGGTCTGGAGCGTAACAAATGGAATCTTAAGCTATCCCAGGGATTACGCGGGACGGGATACGAGGTTTATACTCGCCTGCCACCAGGACATGAGAACAATTATGATGAGTTAAAGACGGCTCTGCTGAAACGATTCGAGGTTACGTCACATACCTACCGGAAAAAATTTCGAGCAGCGAAACGAGAACCGGGAGAGTTGTTTGCCGCCTACAGTTTGCGTCTTAAATCTTATCTCCATAAGTGGATGGATTTGGCTGGGTTCGCACATGACTATGAGAGTCTGGAAGAGCTCATGGTGGTCGACCAGCTGAAGAAGCAAATGTCTAAACCTCTCAGGACGTTCCTGGGAGAACAAGGAGCGGAACGTATTGACCTCGTGAATAAATTAGCAGAACGGTTCGTCGAGGTACATGGGGAGGTAGGGGAAAACCTTTCAACCAACACCAAAAGTCAAGAGAAACATGACAAGAAGAAAGCCAAAAACTCAGGAACCAAAAAGTGGGAACCTTATGGGCAAAAATCAGAGGATAGTTCAGAGAAGAAGAAGGAGGGAAGCAAGAGCACCTCAAGCTCTACACCTAAACGACCGTGGTCGGAGAAGTGGTGTTCAATTTGTAAGTCACCCTCTCACAATACGAGGGACTGCAAATCGAAGGCTAAGAACCCTCATTTTGCAGCATGTCAAGTGACTTCCAAGGAGGTTGTCACGGAAAATGCCAAGGTCAACAAGGAAGCTCGCCACCAGGAGAGCTCATTCAAGTCCGACAATAGAAAATCTAGGACAGGGAAATGGTGCAACCAATGTCAGTCGAATACGCACAATGCTATTGACTGCAGGGAAAAGTCAGGAGACACTCAATTCGTCGTGTGCTCAGGGAAACCTAAGGTGGAGCCCACCGAACAGGTCGAGACCGAGGAAGAGACTCCAGACCAGGAAAAACCACCTGTAGTGGAATTGGTAGAGGTTAACGGTCGTCAAGTGGAGTGTTTATACGACACAGGACTGGACGGGGAGGCCGTGATTTCTGCGGATCTAGTACATCCAGAACAATTCACAGGTGAAACCTTGGATATACAGCCTGCACAGAAGAGTGCTGTAACCATGAAGTTGCCCATTGCTAATGTGGAGATTCGGTCAAGGTACGTCACCGGCACCATCAAGGCCGCTGTATTGACCGATCCCATTTTTCCAGTCATCCTAGGTTGCCGGTATGTCTTTCTGGGAATGCCCAGGGAGCCAATTCATATGGGAGCAATGCAGACTCGCTCTCCTGACGAAAACGGAAGAGGCAGACGCAATTGTGACTAACCCAATGCCGGGGGAGCTACGAACTGCCCAGAGTGAGGATGATACTTTACGTCCTTGCTACAAAAAGCTGCAGAAAAGTGCTGATCCACCAGGACGGGGGCAGTACTACATGAAGAATAGGATACTCTACAGGAGAGCAGGAAGGGGAGACAACCTATACGGTCAGTTGGTCGTCCCGAAAGCTCACCGGTCCCAGATTCTTCATATGGGGCATACCATCTCCTTTAGTGGACACATGGGTATTGCCGCCACCATGCAGCGGATTTCCTGCCACTACTATTGGCCGGGAATGACAGATGATGTGCGTCGGTATGTGAAGTCATGCCCTGAGTGCCAGAGGGTGGCACCGAAACACTGGACAGCACCGGTGATGTTGGGTGAGATGCCCATCATGAACTCTCCTTTCGAGAGGGTAGCCATCGATATCGTGGGTCCACTTCCCAGGACTAGGAAGAGGAACATGTATATACTCACAATGGTGGATTGCTGTACAATGTGGGGTGAGGCTATACCGTTGACCACGATTGACTCGAAACGAGTGGCGGACGCACTGATGGAGGCCTTTACCAGATTAGGCTTTCCGGATCAAATTCTGACGGACTAATGGATCTCAGTTTTGTGGAAAACTCATGGAGGAGGTATTTAGGGTGTTTCACTCTAACCACATACATACCAGCCCTTACCACCCTCAAGCCAATGGACAAGTGGAGCGTTTCAACGGCACGTTGATGACAATGCTCAGGAAATTAGCGCAGGAAAAACCTGATAGGTGGGATGAATATATCCCAGCAGCACTTTTTGCCTATCGGGAAGTTCCTCATGGCTCAACAGGACTACCACCCGCTACGTTGCTGTTTGGTCGTCCAATCAAAGGACCGTTGGAAGCCATGTTGAGGAGTTGGACTGAAGAGGGGACGTCAGAAGAAGTGATCTCATCCTATCAATACGTGGAGGAACTGAAAGAAAAACTCCACAAGGGATGGACTCTGGCAAATCAAAACTTGAAAAAGGCCAGAAAAAGACATGCGGCTTACTACAACCGTAGGTCTAAAGAAAGATCTCTAGAGGTGGGAGATAAAGTCTTGTTGCTACTCCCAACGGGAAACAACAAACTGGAGATAGGTTGGCAAGGACCATTTCCCGTGGAAAGGGTGATATCCAGAACCAACTATCAAATCCGGATCCGGGGAAAGTCGAAGATTTTCCATATCAATCTCTTGCGGAAATACGAAGAGAGACCCGGAGACAAGGCAGCGCACCTCATGGCAATGGCAGTTGCAGTGGAGACAGAAGCGGGAACCAACGAGGGCAGGGAATATCCCTTAGTACACCAGGAAACCTATAGGGATGTGCAAGTGAACCCTGATCTGACCTCCCAGGAGAGGGAAAGGATAACCCAGGTTCTCAAGTCTCATAAGGAGATACTGACTGATAAACCAGGACGAACGAGGTTGGTGGAGTTCGAGATGACTTTGACCACACAGGAGCCGGTTCGCCAAAAGGTTTACCCAGTGCCATTCTCTAAAGAAAAGGCCCTGGAGGAGGAAATAAAAAAACTGCTGGAGGATGACGTGATTGCACCATCCACATCCCCATACAATGCGGGGGTAGTTTTGTTACGCAAACCAAGTGGAGAACACAGGTTGTGTATAGATTACCGACTGCTGAACAGTCATACACAGTTTCAGGTGGAACCTTTGCCGAATCCAACTCAGTTATTCGCTAGGCTCCATAAGGCTCGGTACTTTTCAAAGGTGGATCTGAGTCGGGGGTACTATCAGATACCAGTAAAACCGGAGATTCGACCACTGTTAGCTTTCAGTACACCCAGTGGACACTACGAATTCAAGGTCATGCCCTTTGGACTCAGCAATGCACCTAGTGTGTTTACACGCATGATGAGGACTTTACTAGATCCGTTACAGGATCCGTCCATCATCTCATTCATGGATGATATTCTGATTTCCAGTGACAGCCTGGATGACCACTTACAATCCTTGGAGAGAGTGTTTAATAGGCTCAAGGAAGCAGGGCTTACTGCTCGTCCAACCAAGTGCATGATTGGTTACCAGACTCTGGAATTTCTAGGTCACACCATCACTCCAGGACACATTGTTCCAGAAGAGAAGAACCTGGAGAAAATCAGAAATGCACCAAGGCCAAAAACGAAGAAGGATGTGCGATCTTTTCTCTCGTTGTGTGGGTTCTACCACAAATTTATCCCACATTCCACTGAACTGGGAGCTCCGTTGACCGAAACCTTGAAAAAGGGATTACCGGATCAAATCATTTGGACACCAGAATGTGAGAATGCCTATAGTCAGTTAAAGGAGGCCTTGGTCAGCAAACCTGTATTACAGCTCCCTGACCTTTCCAAACAATTTGTGTTGAGAACAGATGCGAGTGCGATTGGAATTGGAGCCGCTTTGTTACAGGAAGGAAAAGACGATGCTTCGGTTTTGAAACCTGTAGCATACGCAAGTAAGAAACTTCTACCGGCGGAGAGGAATTATTCAACCGTCGAGAGAGAATGCTTGTCCCTCGTATGGGCAGTGCAAAAATTTCAGCCATATTTGTATGGAGTTAAGTTTCGGGTTCAGTCGGATCATCAGCCCCTGATGTTCCTGGCTACTTCTCAGAAGCTCAACGCACGTTTGATGCGGTGGTCGTTGTTACTTCAACCGTATAATTTCACAGTAGAGTACATTCCTGGGAAGGAGAATGTTGGAGCGGATTTCTTGTCAAGACACCCAGCTCCTGAAGAAGAGGAATGAATTATCTGGATTTAACTCATGGTGGAGGAGAGTGAGATGGACTACTCTCTTAAGAGGGGGCCTATGTCGCGAGATTGCCATGAGTTAAACAGATAAATATTACCGACGTTTGCTGGGCGTGTGTTTTCTAGGCCCACAACAGCCGTACTGGAAACACAGCACAGGTTACATCGTGTCAGCCCATATACACATTTGGTGTTGAGTGAGAAGGAATGAATACAACCAGTTGGCAGTCATTAACAGTTGAAATCACATAATTGTCAGCACAGGATATGGAAGGGGTCCGTTTGTCATCTATAGTGCCGGACATCAGACGGAAATGGTTGCTGGGATTGTCACCACTGAACAGAAGCTTGACAGTTTGTCAACAGTCAGAGACAAACCGGAATTGGCAGCGAGAGACAGGAAAACAGTTTATCTGTCAAGTCTTATTTCCGGAACATGAAGAGTTTGACGGGGTTATTTGCAACTGTTTGTTGGAAGTCGTCATAAAATTCGCTGGCTTGTTTTGAGAATCTTAACAATTACTGACAACTTTGACAGGATTTAAGCCCGGAAAAATAGATCCTTGCAAATGGTTGATATGTCCAAATAACACCTGTGTGGGGGAGAAGAGGATAAAGTCACGTGGACAACTTTGGTAGTTTGCCATATAAACTCTAGTTGGGACCAGCTAGGGAGGACTTGAAATTATGCTTTAGTCAGAGTGCCAGGGCACGGCAGCGCCTAGTGGAAATAATATCTACCGTGTGTTAATTAGGGACTTAATTTTACACGTGCCTATAATGGCAGATGTAGATATGATTGATAGGACTGCAGGAGTGCCATTTAAGGTATAACCTATTATAATATATTCGTTATAATTACTTTAGGCAGTAGCCTTGTTAACTATAGTGTGATGATTAGCACTGTTAGTGGAAAACTCGTTAGAGTAGAATCGTGATATTGGCTCTGCTAAGGTGAATAGAATACTGAGGTTGCATTATGTTTGGTGATTTTTTCTTTGTCATAACCTGATTCGGCTCTAGGTGGGTAGCTAATCTGCTCTGTGACTAAGTCTAGTTAGCTAAAGATCATTAAGCAAGGTGATAGGCTTACACTCAGACGAAGGGATCAGTGACTAGTACTATCACCAGATGTGTTGTTTCTATCCTAGGTTCCCTACCAGATCCAAGGAAACTCAACAAGTTTTTGGGAAAGAATCCAATCCCATTCGGAAGAACACCAGTTCAACAATCAATAGAGTTGCCTACAGAACGTAACTGAAGCTAGGCGGAAGTTGATTCACCAGAGATAGTGATGATTACTGATGCACCACACAGCATCAGACAGTAGTAACTAAATGAGAACAGTCTAATAGTTACCTAGTGTTATATAATCTCGTGTAATAGAACACAAGACATTATACGTGAGGCTAGATAGACACGAGTGAGGATCAATCACAGTAACAATTAACATTGGTAATTAGCACTTATGGACGGAATGGTTCGATGTGCAACGAGGATGATCTGTCGACTAACACTTAACTTTACTAACGGTGTAAACACTAGAAAAGAACTTGTGCAGTTGGTTAGAGAACATTAGGAACGGACATTGTGTAGAGTGAATCCGGTCCATAAGTAACTGTTCATACCACCGGTGTCTATTTCTCATGTTCATGAAATGGGATTACCAGAGGTCTACAGAAGCAAAGCAGTATCCGGCAGGATGGTTCCGGCAACGGGTGAGACGTACTTGTTCTGACGTAACGTGCTGTGGTCTATCTTTGCTGTGATCAGCGGACTGAGCTGATGTCTGAGAGTCAGATTCTCTACACTGTATAGAACACGTCACACATTTTCTTCGCATACACGTCTCATACACGTTACACTTTTATTTTAATAAATTAATCTGTATTAATTTCTAGAAGTAAGAGTTGTTGAGTATGTTGCGTTGGGGAAGTATGAGAAGGGGGCATAGTACGACAGTGTGAGAGTGATAGGAAAAGGTGTCCATAGGCTGATGGAGTGTGTTGGACGGAAGCTGGTGGATTCTCCAGAATATTGAGAGGGAAAAGAAATATTATAATGTGGGTGTCGGATCTCCTCACTCCAGGGACGACACTTTAAAGGAGGACACGACAGATAGCCACGTCATGAAAAACGACACTCAATTTAATTAACGCGCTTGTCTTGACACCATTCTGTGAAACCCTGATCTCGGCTTTGGACAATGATTTTGCCACTACACTTGTCTCATGGAGCCAACATTCCTGGAGGACA
The DNA here is from genome assembly GCA_014155875.1 of Cepaea nemoralis. Classification (NCBI taxonomy): domain Eukaryota; kingdom Metazoa; phylum Mollusca; class Gastropoda; order Stylommatophora; family Helicidae; genus Cepaea; species Cepaea nemoralis. Next base: position 78,161 of record JACEFZ010002733.1, read on the forward strand.
TGTTCGAGTGTTTTATTTCCTCTCCTAGCGTGCTCATTTCCCTCTCTCCTCATGAGCATACACTTGTCTGTTAACCTTATTTGAGACGGAGACGAGTTAAACCCGTGGGGAGTTAATCTTATAGATATATTTTACCCCACGCCTGGTTGAGATGTGATTCCAAATTCCGAGGTCAAATTGTGTGATGACATTTGTCAGTGATATTCATTGCTACTTCCTCACACTGTGAAGGTCTTGGGAGCAACAGAGATATGGTTTATGAGACGAATACTCCTAATAAGTTGGATTGCCAGAGTAACTACCAACGATAGCTTAAAGTTAGTTGCAGATCCTTTACAAGACGTCGCATTCAACCCCAGAATTATTTGGCTGTTTGTGATTTCTTGGAAAGTTGATGTTCAGTAGTTTGCCATTGCTTTCTGAAGCCTAAAGGGGGCTATTAGTAGAACATTACACACTACTGTCAGAAATAAGCAAACGGCATTCTCTAGTTATGTCATGAGAATAGTGGCGTTGGAAAACATCGTGACGACAGGAAATATCAGTGGGTAAAGAGACAGAGGCTGACCGAGATAAACGAAGTATTGTGACAGTTGCATGGAAGATATATCAGCAGCCGAGTTGAACACCAAGGACCAAGATCTGGGGATAGACATGAACGGCTACGCCAGTTGGCAGGGCGTATGATGATGATGTCGGATGCATTGTGACAGTTGCATGGAAGATATATCATCAACTGAGTTGATCACCAAGGACCGAGTTCTGTGGAGCGACATGAATGGCTAGGCCAGTTGGCAGGGCGTATGATGATGATGTCGGATGCATTGTGACAGTTGCACGGAAGATATATCATCAACTGAGTTGATCACCAAGGATCGAGATATGTGGAGCGACATGAATGGCTAGGCCAGTTGGCAGGGCGTATGATGATGATTTCCGCACAGCTCCGATATTGTGTGTGTGTTTGCATTCACTCGCTTTGAACTCAAGCGTAGTCCATAGACGGGCTGCTACTTATTGTGCACTGGACTGATTTTTGCGCATTGATTAGCTTTCCCTATTACCAGTTATTGAACGTTCTATGGAAGTAAACAAAGATATACATCTTTGCTTTATTGACTACACAAAGGATTTCGATAGAGTAAGACATGGCAACATGGTAGATAGCTTGCAGACCTACAAATTGATGGGAAAGATATTAGACTTATGAAAAACATATATTGGAAACAACAAGCTGCCATTAGGATTAATAATGAAGTGGGACAATATCAGCCTATTAAGAGAGGTGTGAGACAGGGATGTGTTATGTCTCCAGATCTTTTTTCCCCTCTACAGTGAAATTATTTTCATAAATGTAGAAGATATAAATGGAATCATCATTGGAGGACGAAACATCAATAACATTAGATATGCAGATGATACAGTCTTGATTGCAGACAATGAGCAGGATCTGCAACAATTAGTAGATGCGGTTGTTGCACACAGTGAACAAATGGGGTTAGAATTAAATTGTAAAAAGACACAGATTATGGTCGTCACTAGGAAGAATGAAATACCACAATGTAATATACAAGTAAATGGGAATATTCTTCAACAAGTGAATCGGTACAATTATCTCGCAACAGTCATAGCATCTGATGGGAGATGCCTTGAAGAGATTAGAACAAGAATCGCCATGGCGAAAGTAGCCTTTAGCAAGATGAAAAACATACTGACCAATAAAATGATGTCAATTGAAACGAGAAAAAGAGTGTTGAGGGGATACATAGAGCCTGTTTTTTTGTATGGATGTGAAACTTGAACAATGAGCAGTCAAGCTGAAAAACATCTGATGGCTGTAGAAATGTGGTTTCTGGGGAGAATGCAAAGAATTCCATGGACAGACAGAAAAGCAAATTACCAAGTACTACATGAAACAAAAGAAAATCGTAAATTGATTAGAGAAATTAGACGTAGACAGTCACAATTTTTGGACATGTTATGAGAAGAAATTAATTGGAGAACTTGGTGACAACTAGCAAGATCGAAGGGAGGAGACCAAGGGAAGACCGAGAAGTAAATACCTGGATGGCTTTGCCACATGGCATGGTCGAGACAGGAACACTGAGCTGATCCATGACTCTGGTGATCGAGTGAAATGGCGAGTCATGACAGCTCAAGCTTTTCGGCATGGTACGTGATGGATGAATTACCAGTGTCCCTCGCCATCAGGCAAAACCACTGCAACTTCTGAGACACTTGTAAATTTCATCTTCAAGTCAAGGACGAGAAGTCAACATGTTAGTCCAACTGAACGGTGTAGGGGTTGAAAAAGCTGTCTCGGCTTCAGCACACATGAAGTTTAAGAGCGAGCATTCTTATCCATTCTCAGGCGATTCTCTGGGCTTCGTGTTTACTGTGGGTTGAAGTAAGTTTGTGACAATAATGGCAAAGGGTTATATAAAAGCTAAGGAGGATACACAGCCAACCAACTTCATTCTCCGAAAATCCATTTGTGATGTACTGAATTATTACATCAGCTCTGCTGACACAAAAATTATGCCTATTCGCCGACGGCATATTCCAGTACTTGTCTTACACACCCCTTTTATAAAAGTTTTATGACATGTTATCAAAATAGACAATAGAGTACTGGGTGCAGTTCATAGAAAACATACGAATGCATACAAGTATCTAGTCTGCTTAGAAGCGAGCATGGCATTTACGTGTCATATAACAATAACATTAAACCTAACTGCATGCTTTTTGG
>JACEFZ010002734.1:0-35000 GCA_014155875.1 Cepaea nemoralis
CACGGGATCGTCGTGGTGTTATGGAGGGATGTGGGCTCTTGGGGGGGGGGGGGGGGGGAGAAGGGAGGGGATGGGTGCAGAATGAGGCGGATGATCTCCGGATGTGTGTATCGGAAGCGGGCATCTTGCTATGATCGAGAAGTTTTCCGGAAGGTTGTTATGGAAATTAGGTTCTGCAAAGGATATACTACTGAATGAATGAATGAATGAATGAATGAATGAATGAATGAATGAATGAAGTGAATAGGGGCGTATATGTATCTATTAAGAAGTAAACAGAGGTAGGTAATATAGAGTATGAGGGATATTGAATTTAAGGATGTATAACCTAGAATCTCAACCAGTTCACATCTTCACCCCTGAATGGGACCGTGGGGGTGGGGGGGGGGGGGGGGAATTAATGTAACTTCTGAGCTTGGATAAGAAACAATGTTTTCTTAAATCTAATCCCGTATGAGCGAACGTCTGGCGTAGCGGAAGTTCATAACGTTACAGGAAGTTCATCAAATAAGGTTATGCAACGAACACTGCAGTAAGTATGCACCATCAAAAAGCTATATGGCGATACTAGGAGATAAAAGTATTGTAAAGCAAGTAAGTCAATGACCATTTACAGTCCTTGAAACATATTCGGTATTTAATGCTAAATCCTCTTTCCTTCCTTTGAGATTTTCTGGGTACCTTTGCCTTAATTCACCCCAAACAAACGTCACCAACCTATATTGTGGAGAACGACCAAGGAGAGAAACAAGAGGCAGAATGGAACACACAGGAATCTACTAGAGTCCTACATGTGCGAATTCTTGTGGCGTTGACGGACTGAATGCGCTAGTCTCGATGTGTTCAACCACCATTCTTGCTGACATTGTTCGATTCTGGCCACCGCAAGAATAGCGCACCCGCATAGAACATTGCACACCGATAAAATTGCGCACCGAGGCTACGGCACAACACAGGAAACCCCTGGATGTGACGTAATACCTTTGGATTCCGTTTGTTTGGGGTGAATCAAGGCAAAAGTACCATTTTCTGTTACCAATTTTTGCCTGGGCCGAGATTTTTGCCTGGGTCGAGTCCAGGTCAATTAATAAAATATCCACCCCAATAGCGATTCAAATACATGACAGCCGGGCCGGCCCGCAAGCGCGCCTCCTTAATGTATTGTTGGTGTTGAAAATCATCCTTTCACTGGCATTAGTCTAAGTGATTATTTCAAATAACATTTTGTGGAGTCTGATAACAAAATAACACCAAGAGGATTCCCGTGTTTATGAATAACGAAGAGGATCAGTGAAAGGATCAACTTGAGCTCTGTGATCTTCAATTTGACATTTCTTCAAGTCACATTGGAAAATAAGGGAAAGAAGACACACAATCCTCTCACCAAAAGACAGACTGACAGCTAAAGATTTGAATATTCAGATCACGTGTGTGGTGAAGTGCATTTTCAAACATGCTGTTTATCATACAAAAACACCGCCATGAAATTCCTTTATGACGAATGAGTCAGAATGACCTCTGAGATCTTCAGTAAGTAAAGGCCCCTTTCTCATCCCTTGCGGCCTATTAAGTAATTGGTCCTGGCCAAATAGATGTATATGTCATTCAGTACTTAATGAGTAAAGTGGTCAACATTATACCCCGCACCTTTCCTTGTCAGAACATTTTTTCCTACCTATTTTAAGAATAACCATGGCAAAAGTAGCCTTTAGCAAGATGAAAAACATCATCATCATCAAGTGCCGTGCCGGCTGGCGTAGGCGTTCATGGCTCTCCACAGTTCTCGGTCTTTGGTGTTCTGGATGAAGTCTGCTGATGATATTCCTCCATGCCACCGTCTCAATCCGTCCAGCATCATTTCTCTTGGTCTGCCTCTGCCCCTCTTCCCCTCGATCTTTCCAGTTGTCACGATGTTCTCCAATGCCTCTCTTCTCATAACATGACCAAAGAAAGCTGTTTGTCTCTTTCATATTATTGTATATAGTGTTCTAGTTTCATTAGCCTCTTTCAGGCAATCGTTGTTAGTTACTCTGGCAGTCCAAGGAATTCGCAACATTTGTATTAAAAACCACATCTCTGTTGCTTATAAGTTCTTCCTAATTTGTTCATTTACATTCCAAGATTCGCTGCCATACAGCAAAACTGGTTCTATATAGCATTTTAGCACTCTCTTTCTTACATTCATTGATAGCGACTTATTGCATAAGATACTCTTCATTTTCTGAAATGCGGCTTTTGCCTGCCCTATTCTGCTCTTAATGAAAACATACTGACCAATAAAAAGATGTCAATTGAAACGAGAAAAAGAGTGTTGAGATGCTACATAGAACCTGTACTTTTATATGAATGTAAAGCTTGGACAATGAGCAGTCAGGCTGAAAAACATCTGATGGCTGTAGAAATGTGGTTTCTGAGGAATATGCAAAGAATACCATGGACAGCCAGAAAGACCAATGAACGAGTCCTTCAAGAAACAAATGAAGATCGTAAACTGATTAGAGACATTAGACGTAGACAGTAAAAATGTTTTGGGCATGTTATGAGAAGAAATGATTTGGAGAACTTGGTGACAACTGGTAAGATCGAGGGGAACAGACCAAGGGGAAGTCCTAGAAGCAAGTACCTGGATGGCTTGGCCTTGTGGCATGGCCGAGACAGAAACACGGAGCTGATCCACGACTCTGGTGATCGAGTGAGATGGCAGAACATGACCGCCCACGTTTACCGGCATGGCACATGATGGATGGATGGATTTCAAGCTGGTCGAGAATGGAAGCCCAGGTAATTAAACTATAGTCTGTCCATTCACGATCAATTATTTTGAAAACTGTCTGTTGTATCGTAATGAAATTTTTCCTGCCGTCTTATATTTACCCCCACCCAAGGAATGTCTTTGATAGGTCCAAAAGCAACTTAAATCATGAAAAGCGGCGACATTTCTTTGAAGTTTTGGGGAAAAAACTAGTGATTTCTCGCTAACAAACTTGTTTTACAGTAATGCCCCGTTCCACAATACGAGGCTTTTGTCATAAGGCCAATCCCATGTCCCATGAGAAAATTAACTATTCAAAGCTAATGTTTCCTTGTGAAGACGTAATACATTTAATAATGTGCACTTCATCTCTGACCCGTAAATTATATACCGCATATAAACAAACTTTAAAATCTGCTGTACAATCTTCAGAAAAAAAATTTGTTTTCTTGGGTGGACATAATGATAAGTTTATATGCTAAATCTCATCATTTCCCCTCAGTTGGTTATGCTTTTATATTATTATTATTTTTATATGGTTATGCAGACAAAAGTAAACAGACTATAACAAATCTCAGCCTCCATAGATACTCGAACTCATGAGCGAACCTGCAGGCAAGCCTGCTGGCCACTGCGCTATCGCGGCTCCCACTAAGATCCTCAGGAGTTGATTCTTAGTTTATGATTGTCTATGTCGCTTCGTCAGTCATTATTACGAATGGAAGTCAATAAGTAAGTGACAAATGAAAAATAACAAAATATGATAACAACTTGAAACCAGTTTTTTTTTATACATGCATTGTCCCTTTATTTCTCAACATAATTTCCACCAACATTGATGTACTTATGGCATCGTTTTATCAGTCCTCCCAAACCGGCTGCATAGAACTGTGTGCTCTGTTTTCTAAACCATGTTTTCACTTCATATTCGACATCGGCGTCATTCGCGAAATGTGTCCCATCAAGGTGGGTTTTCAGTGGACCAAAAAGATGGAAATCGCAAGGGACTAAGTCAGGGCTGTAAGGTGGACGTTCCAGAACTTCCCACCTTTGTTGGTTAAAATTCTACTGAGTTAATCGAGCCGTACGTGGTCTGGCATTGTCATGAAGAAGCAACACTCCTCTAGTCAGCAGTTCTGGAGTTTTTGTGACATAATGTTTCCAGCCATCAACATCCCCCGTCCATAAAACATTTCTCAAATACTTTTAAATCGTGAACGGAAACCACCCTGATAACATACTTAGTGTGAAAAGATAGAGACGAATGACAGAGTATTTATATGAGAGATGTGAGTGTGAAGATTGGAACTTCATTGCGAAGTCGTACTGATTCTGCTTCCTATCAGGCCAACATGTCTGCCACGCTGAGAATTCCGCCATATCTATCATTCGCCTGCTGTGAATATTTGCGTATGCTTGATGGCTGTAAATCACTTTCAATACATATTCGCAACCCTTATGTATTCCAGATTCTCCTGTGAATGCCTATCGTTGCCCATTCTTAATCGAACTGTAGTAGTGCTCTTGTGAGTCTACGTTTGTCACTTCTGTGATCAGAATGTGTGATGTAACATGTAACATTTCCTTTCTAAAGGCTGAGAATGTTTGAGTGAGTGAGATGGTGATTCTATAAGTAACCTATCACATTAGTAGAAGGATAGACTATGATTATATCCATATGTATGCAGGACGTGTATTGCACGCTAGAATTACAAAGTTTGTTGTGATGCCTGGTGGCTAATTTACGTTCATGAGAATTGCTAACAAGCACCCTTAAAGATTTGTCTTGAACGCAGTTTATCTCTGGATATATGCACTTGTTCCTTTGCAACATTGGTTTAGGTTCATATGAACTACGTTCCGAAAAGGACAATATGTGTTCGAACCTGTGTCTCGGTTGGCTGAATATATATGTGAAGGCTCATGCTATTTTTCATGGGAAGAACATGTTTTTCATATGTGTTTTGTTTCACATGTGAATTTTGCTTAGTACCTGCTGTAGTAGATATTGATATTACCCAGTAGGAGGGAGCAAATGATTGATGGTGATGATTGGATATACTTGTGAGCCGAGTCTAGTCTGAGAGGGGGATGTCTGGCATTGCAGTGTGAGTGTGGATGAGATAGGACATCCATGTACCAACAGTACCACCTATAAGGATTGATGATTGGTCTGCTAATTGGTTATTTGCCATTAGTCTCATGATATTGCCTAGTGCAGTTATAAATGATACCTATCTTCCATCCATCTCATATCTGTCTTATGGTGCTTGGTTCAGCATGTTTGTCACAAGATATTGGTTCAGGGATACTTATCTCATGGTATCTGTCTCATGCTGCCTGCTCATAATGTTTGCCTTACAATGTCTGTCTTCTCATGGTGCCCAGGACTCCAATGGTTTAAATCTTATGAGTACATGGACTTATATAACAAGTATTTAATTACTTGTTCATTGTGTAATGATGCCCTGATCAGCATGATGCCCTTGTGTTTATCACTAATAATGGGTGAACCATGAAAATGCATCACCCACAGTCCATCATAGTGGAATGCACTCCTTCACCAGCAAAGAGGGGTGGGGTCTGAACAACACCCTCCCTTCTCCTCCCCATTTCCCTTTGTGTATGTTGATGTTAGGTGATACCTAAGTATAACATTGTTTTAAAGCAAATGTGTTCCCGTTTATGTATCAACAGAGAACAGGATGGTGGAGAAGCTCTTTTATGGGACAGACAAATGGGAATCCCTACTTCAGGATTGCTGCTCCTTTGTAAAATGTGGAAACTTTAATGCAACTGTAACCACAATGTCTTCAGGGAAATACCAGCCTAAATCCATATAATCATTTGCCTAGGTTGATGGCTCTGAAAGGGCCTATATTTAAACCTAAACACAGGATGGACTCCTCTATTATCAATATTCCAGGGATTGCCTTCAAAACTAGAAGTGGATATCCTTATTCATATGGAGTAACCTCCTGGACTCAGCCTGCCTCAGGCAGGTTATGAATAGGTGACAGCTATGTGTACCTGAGACTTTCCATTATTTTCCTCAGGTCAGGATCATCAGGACTAACTGGGAAATATTTACCCCAGCTCAATAGCTGTGGTATATAAAGGAGAAAGTGATTCTAACTTAATTGTTCAATTCTATTTTAACTGGATATTCTCTTAAAAGTAGGAACTTGTGTCTTAACCTTTGATCCCACTTTGAAACATTGGTGAATTCAGACCTGCAAGGTGAGATGCTGCAATATGTTGGATTATGTACCTAACCACTGGGTGGACCTCAGAACGTCATGGTCAACATGTATCCGAGAATGTACCTCCTATTATCAGGATGATTATATCCTCAACTTATTTGAGTACCCCAGTCGTCAGCTTCACGGGCAGTCTGGTCATCATTGGGATTCATCACAATTTTATCTCTTCAGATTATGTTCACAAGAGGGAGTCTTATTCTTCTTCTTCTTTCGTTGCTTGAAATATGTTCTATAACTGCAATGTTGTCTCTTGTATGAATCTAACAGTCTTTTTTAGTTCACTCAGCGAGTCCATAGAGTTTATCTTCCACTGTTGTCTCTCTAGGCCAGAAGGTTCGCCTGGATATGTTGTAGTTTGGGCAGTCCTGGAGTATGTGCTCTGCTGCTGCGACGCCAAACCACATGTGCACATGGCTGCGTCACCAATCTTGAATTTTATATACATGTGGTTGCGTAATCTATTGTGTCCTGTTCTGAGGCGCAGAATAATGACCTGTTGAGTCCTAAATGTCTAATGGTGCAACTGACATCTGTCACTTTGACACAGACAAATTAAAGCGAGATCTACTGTGGCGGACTGAAAACACACTGACAACATCATTGGTGAGAGAACAAATTCCTCGGTTGTAAAGAGCGAATAGTCTAGATCTCTTTAATGGCCTTTGAGGGGAACTTTTTCTTCTTTTAAAATTTAATAATTCTGTGTAGGTACTTGGGCTTAGGTCTAAGATGCTCACAGTGGGGGTTCGGAGCCATGTTAATTGGTTCCTCTAAAGGGCTAAGCGGGAATTATTTTCAGTCTCATTTGAGACGCCTCTAGACGACTTGCTAAATCATACCCTGCATCTTATCTATCTATCATGCATAGAAATACTTATAGAGACCTTACTTGCTTTGGGCCTCTGTCTTCTCTCAATTATGCCACAGTTTTCTTTGAATTGCATCATGAAGCATCGATAGAACTTCACAGTACGACTCAGAATACACATTGTCATCTTTCTTCTTGAAATTGGCTGAAAGCACTCCTTGCAATCCCAGAACACTGTCAGCATAACTTTCCCTGCTGATGGCGTAACCTTGAATTTTTGGACACAAGGCGAAGAAGGATGTTTCTATTGCATTGAATCACGCTTTGATTCGGGCTGGTAGTGATTCCCCCATGATTCGTCCTAAGTAACAATCCTGTTCAGCACGTCTTCTCTTTCATCTTCGTATCGACAGAGATGATCCAAGAACAGGCCAGATCGGTTCATTTTGTGTTCCTCTTCAATTGTCTGGGTACCCACCTTGAGCACACTTTCTTAAATTTCAATTAATCATGCATTATGCTAGTATGCTGAACCACGTGAGCACTCTATTGCAGATGCTACAGAGTCTATCGTTACTCGCCTGTCTCCTCTAATCATCTCCTCCACCCGCTGCACGGATGTTTCTGTTGCAATCTCAACAGGAACGACCAGATCGGATTTCATCAACAATTTTAGACCGTCCTTGAGAAAAAGTTTTCTACCCAGCTATGCACCGCTTTACGGGACAAACATTTGTCAGCATAAACAGGAAGCCTTTCCTTATGAATGTCCTTTGCAGGCAGTCCTTTTGCCCACAAAAATCGCAAAACAGCACGTTACTCTTTGGTTGTACACTTCGTAAGTACAGTCACCATGCGCATGCGCATGAGACACCTAGCGCCACCTGACGAACAGGAATATAAAGTTCGAGGTTGCTGTCACCTAATGAGACCTGTAGAAAACACCGACTACATTTACCTGCCATCGCACAGTACTGCGTGACTTACTTATTGAATCGCACTCATATTTATAACAATGAACATAAATGATTGTCCATGTTTTACACACATATAACAGTATAGGTTCAATATAACACTTCAGCATTCTTTTTATCGCTGTCTCTGACAGCTTTCCATTGGTTTGTTTCCATCTGGTAAAAGGCTATCTTTGCTATAAACCATTCTTGTTCTAATATCTACAAGGTACCTTCCATCTATGACTGTTCCAATATAGTTGTACTGATTAACTTGTTTATGAATGTTCAAATTTACTTGGATGTTCAGGAGTCTCCGTGGCGAAGGGTCAAGTCGTTTGACTCGGGCTCCGAAGGTTGTAGGTTCAATTCCGGGCCGCGTCCTTTGGTTCACGAGTGAAATTTTTCGGAGACTCCTGTGGGTCGTCCCTAGAGCTACGGAGTTCGTGCATTGTGCGACGCTTTCCGCCATATGGGATAAAATCCCAGTGCAATGAAGTCGACCCTGTCGACTTTTAAGCGACTTTTTAAGCGACTTGGATGTTACATTGCGTCATTTCTGTCTCCTTGGAGACGACTATAATCTTCGTTTCTTACAACACTAGTTTTTTTCAATGTGTACAACAAACGCATCTACTAAATGTTGCAGACTCTGTACATTGACTGCAATCAGTACCGTATTACCTGCACATCTTATATTATTGAATGAGTTTCCTCTTATATCCTTTAAGTTTCTCATATTTTTCTATACAGGGATACACGTTCTATAGACATTCTGCATCCCTGTTGCACAATTCTCTTGATTGGTTGATATTGACCTACTTCATTATTAATTTGCATGGCAACTTGTTTCCATATATGTCTAAGCCCTAACCCATCAATCTTTATATCTGTGATCATCCTCTTCATGTCGACATGTCTTACTCTGTTGAAAGCCTTTGTGCAGTCAATAAAGCAAATATGCTGGCCTTTGGTTACTTTAATGCACGCGCCTATAAACGGTACAGAACTAGCAGATCTAAAGACAACATTACATGACTAATTTGTGACAGATATAAATAAAGGGTGTAATACAGTAGATTCCTTCACAACGCAACTTACCTGGAAATGAAAAAGCAAATGATTAGCAAAGTAAGGTGGTGGACTTCCTCAGCCTGACAAAGACATAACCTATCAAGAGGCCACGAGATTTATAAGAAGCAATTATAGAACCAAGTGGAAATCAGGGCATCCAGGACACCGGAATGCGGATATATATTACAACTCCACCAAGAAAGAACAAATTACAATCTTCAGACTCCGGACAGGACACATCAGACTAATATAAAACATGTTTAATAAACTAAGGATAGGAGATACTGATAATTGTAACAGTGGAGCAGGTAAAATGACAGCTATACATTTGTTGCAGTAGTATTCAACATATGCAGTACATAGAAACTATGTGACCTTCACCCGCACCATTTGAGGACAGACTCTGTAGAGATCCGCTTTCTTTGCATTTATTTAATTTGACGCCTTAGGGTGAACAAACAGAAAGAAGACGATCTTCCGCACTGGAGTCGTTCTCAATGCCTTTCACGTAATCTGACCATGTATTTAAAATGTTATCTTTATCCATTAAGATTGTGCCTCCTTTCAAACAACCCGTTGATATATGTGTTCTTTTGTTAGCGAAATCATTAATTATTTTGTGCATTAATCTGATATTTTCAGTGTTGTGTTTTTCAACTTCCCAGGAGTTTTTTCATCAAACCATACTTCCCTTTCCTCTTTGTATAATTCTCTAATCTTTCTTTGAATCCCTTCAAATTTGTCATGGTTAATGTTTTTTTTGGTTTCTTCGTGTTTTACATTAGCTTTAATTTGTCTTCGGTCATCCATTTCTTATGAGCTTTCATCTTCAATTTTGGAATTGTTGTTTCTGCAACCTGTCCGAATTTTCCAATGATTTCCGTTGGCCTTGTTGGGTTTTTCAATTTCCCAACAGTATTCACCGAACCATGCTTCTTTTACCTCTTTGCATACTGCGACAAATTTCAATGGATTCAACAGGAAATTAGAAAATTATGCAAAGAAGAAAAGAAGTATGGTTTGATATTAGCACTAATAAGTGCTGGTTATATTTTCTGTTGTCCTCTGGGGGACTGTTGGGAATTTGAAAAACAAAATCTTGAAATATAATTTTTAGATTAGACAATGTATCAAAACTGTTTCCTGCGATCTATGCACCTTTTATCTCCTCGTTTTTTTTCAGTGCACATAGATCAAATGTAATGTTTCTTGATGTATAATTTACCTGCATTAATGGTATAATTATATCTCCTATAACTAACCTATGGTCACAGTAGCAATCTGCAGTTGTTTGATTCTGTCACTTTTAAAGCGTTGCAGTATATTCTTTGATGAGGATATAGTCAATCTGGCACCTGATTGTATTGTCAGCACTCTTCATGTCCATCTTGACTTGATTCAAAAACAAAAATTCCAAATTCGGCCTCGTTCAACCTGCTTCTTCAGCCTGGATTAGAATTGAGGTCCGTGGTTTTCGTGGGCTGTTAGTCCTAATTCGAACTTTATTTTTGGGGTTCCGCTCTGGTTGTCGGTAAAGGTTGGTTCTTGTGCTGCCTGTTAGTCCTGATAAGGACCGGTCCTCGGTCGGATCTACCAGGTTCCGCGGTCTTTCATTTGTTGGTTTATTTGTCTATTAGCACTAATAAGTGCTGGTTATATTTTCTGTTGTCCTCTGGGGGACTGATTATGTTTTTTGTGGTCCACACTGATGTATGTTATAATTTTTGTGGTCCTTACTAGGGCCTGTCATATTTTGTGTGATCCTCTCAGGGTTGATTATTACTTGTGGGTCCTCGCCGGGGCTGGTCCCGGTCATGTCTAGTCCTCATAAGGACTCGATGTAGGCATAGGCCGAAAACTCAATTGCAGTCTCAAGTTGTCATCCTGGTCAGTTGCCCATTCTCCAACGTTCGCTGTCATCATCGGTGTGTGCAACAACACGACGACCCGGTCCACCCGCCAGTCTTGTCTAGGGGCCCGCCAAACTACCATCGTGCCATTCACCCGGCCGCAGCCCACTGTCCCTCTCAGGACACCCAGGATATCCATCACAAGCCAAATATATGGGTGTCCAATATATATATATATATATATATATATATATATATATATATATATATATATATATATATATATATATATATATATATACTAGCTGACCCGGCCCGGCTTCGCCCAGACCCTGGAGGGGATCTATCTATCAGTCTGTCTGTCTGTCTGTCTGCTTGTTTGTTTGACTGTCTGTCTGTCTGACTGGCTGACCCGGCCCGGCTTCACCCAGTCCCTGGTGGGGAGCATCTCATTTAATTCATATAAGTAGTCATATAAGCTCCCGTTCCCGACTATCTGTCTGTCTGTCTGTCTATCTGTCTGTCTGTCTGACCCGGCCCGGCTTCACCCAGTCCCTGGTGGGGAGCATCTCATTTAATTCATATACGTAGTCATATAAGCTCCCGTTTTCGATTATCTGTCTGTCTGTCTGTCTGTCTGTCTGTCTGTCTGTCTGTCTGTCTGTCTATCTGTCTGTCTGTCTGACCCCGCCCGGCTTCACCCAGTCCCTGGTGGGGAGCATCTCATTCAATTCATATACGTAGTCATATAAGCTCCCATTCCCGACTATCTGTCTGTCTGTCTGTCTGACTGTCTGTCTGTCTGTCTGTTTGTCTGTCTGTCTGAGCCGGCCCGGCTTCACCCAGTGCCCTGGTGGGGAGCATCTCATTTAATTCATATAAGTAGTCATATAAGCTCTCGTTCCCGACTGTCTGTCTGTCTGTCTGTCTGTCTGTCTGTCTGTCTGTCTGTCTGTCTGTCTGTCTGTCTGTCTGTCTGTCTGTCTATCTATCTGACCCGGCGTGGCTTCGCCCAGCTCCTGGCTCACAGTAACTTAAAAGAATGTCCTTCCACACACCATCCATTATTTTTAATGAAAACTGTTTTTAATCACCTACATGTCTGTAGATAACTTCTTTAAGCATAAAAAGATGAGTTACAATGTTATGCATTATGCATTATTTTTATGAAAACTTTGAAAATGCCTTAAAGATTATATCATTATTTATTATAACTCATATGCCTGTAAATAACTATAGACAAAGAGTTTATAAATCTTTGAAAACGATGCAACAATATGACTATAAAGTATATAGAAATGTTATTAAAAGTTATGCCCCTTGAAATAACTTTTCTAGAGTTAAGTCCCCTTGCTATATAGAAATTATAATGAAAAATGAAATCTTAAATTTTAGTAAGTAAGTAGCCGAAAAAAAAAACAACTAAAAACCTATGACAGAAAGTTGCACAGGAATGAAAAGAAAACGTGTAGAAAATTTCATCTCAATCGGATGGACCGTTCGCGAACGCATAAAGAACGGACATACATACTTTGCCTTTTATAGATATAGATATATTGACATAACTTTTATTTTACTTAACTTTTTAGTTTTACTTTTATTTTATATATATATATATATACTAGCTGACCCGGCCCGGCTTCGCCCAGTCCCTGGTGGGGAGCATCTCATTTAATTCATATAAGTAGTCATATAAGTTCTCGTTCCCGTTACCGACTGTCTGTCTGTCTGTCTGTCTGTCTGTCTGTCTGTCTGTCTGTCTGTCTGTCTGTCTGTCTGTCTGTCTGTCTGTCTGTCTGATCCGGCCCGGCTTCGCCCATCCCTTGATGGCGAGCATCTCATTTAATTCATATAAGTAGTCATATAAGTTCCCGTTCCCGACTGTCTGTCTGTCTGTCTGTCTGTCTGTTTGTCTGTCTGTCTGTCCGTCCCTCCCTCTCTGTCTGTCTGTCTGTCTGTCTGTCTGCCTGTCTGTCTAATCATTTATTGGTTGCAGTTAGAACAACCTTAGATAAACGAAGACCAACTTACAAAAAGCATTAGAAAGAGCACTTGAAAGATCTTTACATCTTCCCCCAACAATTAACTTGGGTAAATGGAGCGGTGGCAGCAGCATCAGCAGAAGAAGAAAAAGGAGGAGTAGACAACTGCAGCGAAAAGGTGGGTCTGTCTATCTATCTGACCCGGCGTGGCTTCGCCCAGCTCCTGGCGGGTAGCGTCTCATTAAATTCATACAACAAAAAAAGTAACTTAAAAGAATGTCCTTCCACACACCATCCATTATTTTTAATGAAAACTCTTTCTAATCACCTGCATGACTACAGTAACTTCTTAAGCAAAAAAGATGAGTTACAATGTTATGCATTGTGCATTATTTTTATGAAAACTTTGAAAATGCCTTACAGATTGTATCATTATTTATTATAACTCATATGCCGGTACATAACTATGGACAAAGAGTTTATAAATCTTTGAAAACGATGCCACAATATGACTATAAGTTATACAGAAAAGTTATGCCCCTTGAAATAACTTTTACAGAGTTAGGTCCCCTGAGATATATGAAATTATAATTAAAAATGAAAAATGAAATAATACTGAGTAAGCAGGCGATTTAACACTAAAAAAATATCACAGTTGGCAGCTCTGGAATGAAAGGAAGGCGTGTAGAAAATTTCATCTCAATCGGATGGACCGTTCGCGAACGCATAAAGGACATACATAAATACGGAGATTGCCTTTTATATATATATATATATATATATATATATATATATATATATATATATATATATATATATATATATATATATATATATATATATATATATATATATATATATATATATATATATATATATATATAGACAGTTATGTCTTTCCCTGTTCTGCATATGAACTTTCTGACCAGCCTCTATATTTCTGGGTTGCTGTTTACGTGCAGGCACTCCGTTATTGTCAATGGAGTCTGAGTTTGACAAAGTATTCTCTTAGATTCTTTCGCTCACTATTGTACTCGCCCGCTACTAGTAAATAATTTTCAGTTGTGTTGTCTTCTAGACATGCTGTGCAGAATGGATTTTCTCTTGCATCTTTCCAGGTTCCCAGTCTGAGTTTCCACAGCTTTCTGTATGCTGGTGCTTTCATGTTGTTACTGTTTTGCAGCTTGTAATTGGGTTCACCGAGCATCTGGTATACGTGTCGACTTCTAGCGCTGTCTTTATACTGTTTCCTTATTCTTGGAGTATATGGTTTTTGTTGACACTTTTCCCTTCTTCTTTTCCTAGACCTGTGCTGATTTTATTTCTGCTGGTTAGTCCTCGTTTCGCCGCTCTGTCTGCTTTTTCGTTTCCCGGGATACCCCTGTGGGCTGGTATCCATCCGATGGTGACTTGACATCCCATGTGCCTGAGGTTGGTGGCTGTCGCTAATATTGCCTCTTTTATGTCGGGTCTGTTTCCTCTAGTGAAGTTCCCGAGCGTTTGCACTGAAGACAGGGAGTCTGTCAATATGCAGAGTTTCATCGGTGGGTTCTCTGCTGCAATCTCAGTCCTTTCAATATAGCTACCAGTTCGGCCGATGCACACTGCTGTCTGGTCTGTTAGTTTGAACTGTTTCTTCAGTTCCAGTATGGGACCACTACTCCTGCTCCTACCTCTCCCTGTTCATTCTTGGACCCGTCTGTGTAGATTATGAGGTTGTCCTTGCTGATTTCTTCTATGTGCGCCTCGCCGCGTATCTAGCATCTGTGTCCTCTGTGTTCTTGGTAATGGCCATTGCTAGGCTGGTATCTGTGAATGGGACTGTCAATTCCCATGGTGAGATTGTTGGCTTATACAGTCTTGTCTGTTTTAAGGTTTCTGCTAGCTCATCTTCCATCATCTTCTCTGCTGCTTCCCATCCTGCCGGTCTTTGCATTTTCACTATCGGTATGCCTCCAAATTTGTTGTGGTTGTCTCTGAATGTTTGGTAGGTCGGATGGTCTTCGTCTTGTGCCACCTTTACCCAGTAGTTGTATGTCAGTTGTTTACGCCTCAGGCTCAGTGGTAGTACACCCAGTGCCGCTTCCACGGCTTCTTTGGATGTCCATTTACCTGTTCCAAGGACGGTGTTTAAGGCCTGGGTCTGTATGGTGTCCAGCCGCTTCTTGCTGGCTTCTGATGCTGATTCGTACACAATGCTGCCATATTCTAGTTTGCCTCTGATGAATGCTTTATAGAACATCAGCATTGTTTTGGTGTGGGCTCCCCATCCAGTTTCCCTTTACCACTCGTAGTGAATTGTGGACTTTCTTGCATTGTCCATTGTCTGCTGTATGTGTCTTGTCCAGTTCATTTGCTCGTCTAAAGTCATACCTAGGAAAACCGTGCTGCGTGTTCTATTAATTGTTTTCCCTGTTATTTGTATGTTATACTCCTTGTTAAACTTTCTCTGCTTCTTGCTACTGAATAACATGTTGACT
This sequence comes from Cepaea nemoralis, assembly GCA_014155875.1. NCBI lineage: Eukaryota > Metazoa > Mollusca > Gastropoda > Stylommatophora > Helicidae > Cepaea > Cepaea nemoralis. Next base: position 15,163 of record JACEFZ010002734.1, read on the forward strand.
GTTTTATAGGTGTTTTTTTGGAAGCCCCATTTGTTTATCCAGTTGGTTAGTTTATTTATGTATTTCTGGAGGGGTCCTCTTGTGCCCTTTATGCCCCTTCCACTCCTCCATATGGCGCAATCGTCAGCAAATTGTGACATCCCAGTTCTCTGGTCCTGGATCTCCTCTGCTAGGTCATTGACCAGTATTGAGAAGATTGTTGGTGAGATGACCGATCCCTGAGGGAAGACGTTCTCTTGCGTATATGTCTTGGACACTTCGTTTCCTATTCTCACTCAGAAGCTTCTGTCTTAGAGGAAATTTTCTATGTACTTGTAAGTTCTTCCTATTATACCAACTTTAATTAGTTTGATTAAAACGGTTTCTCTCCAGCATTGATTGTATGCCTAAGCTAGATCCAGGAATACAGCCATCGTCTTTTCCCCTTTTTTTGAATCCTTTCTTGACCTGGTTTTCTAGTTTGATGATTTGGTCCATCGTGCACAATTTTTTTTTTTAAATTCGCATATCCTTTACAGGACATCGCTGTCAACAGCAGCATTTTTCAGCTGTCTGTTGATTTCTTGGCAAGATTACGCTCAGTAGTTTGCCATTGCTTTCTGAGCGGCCGGCTCAGGTATCCCGCAAGTCACCAGCGGGGGTAGAACCCCTCCAGGTCTCGCCCGCTACGAGACTGCGTGATAAATAGGATTACGGAGAAAGTGGTGTAACCCCTGGGCCAGAGAGACCGGCATCGTGCACCTGTTGGATCTAAATCCGGACTGTGTGTGGCTGTAAAGCCCATTCTTCTCTAGATGGAAGTTTACTCTTTTGTTTTTCACAGCCTCCATGATTTTACCCATGTGAGATGTCAGGGAGATGGGTCGGTATGAGTCCGCCCTCGTTGGATCTTTGGCTTGTTTCCTCACTGGTATCACGGTGGCTGTTTTCCATTGTCTAGGAATATTCCCAGTCTGCCATATTTCATTATAGCGTTTAGTGATAGTTTCTGTGGTTTTCTTTGGGAGCTTTTTAAGGATTGTGTAATTTAGTATGTCGGCTCCTGCGGCGGTTTCAGATTTTTCTTTTAACGCTGTCATCACCTCGTCTGTCGTAATGTCTGCATCCATATAGTGCTGTTCTATGTCTTCGTGTGTCGTGCCCTTTATCTCTCGTATCATCTCCTCCCTTTGTTGCCTTTCTGTATTTCCTAGTCTGTTGTTGGAGCAAACTTCAAAGTAATCTCCCAACACCTTAGCTTTGCCTTGGTTTCTTACTGCTAGTGTTGGATTCTTGATGGTGAGGGTTTTGCTAATCTTCTTATTTCCTTGTATTACTTTTATTTGTTTCACACCATGGTTGTCGATGTGTTTGGGCTGAGTTTCTGGCAGTACCTTTTCCACTCCTTTTCTTTTGCATGCCTTACTGCTCTGTTTGCTTCATTTCTGCATTTCTTGTATTCTTCAAAGTTCTCTTCTGTCCTTGCCCTTCTGTACTTCTGCAGAGCTCTTTTCCTGTTTTGTTGCGTCACTGTACACTTGTCATTCCACCAGGCCACTGGGTTGTTGTGCCCTAGTTTTTGGGAAGACTGAGACTTTGTTGACCCGGTCTTAGGTTATCTGGCATATTTCTGCTAGGGATGTGTTTAATTGCTACCCGCAGTATGTTTTCAGTCAGTCTCTCAGTGTATTTCTCAATGTCTTCCTGCTCCTGTCGTTCCACTTCTGTGTTGTTCATCTCTTCTCTAAACTGGTCCCAGTTTGCTTTGTTGAAGTTGAAAGTTGGCCTGCTGCTGTTGGACTTAGCTGGGCGTTGTTCTTATGTTAATTATATAGGTCGGTGCTCTATGTTAATTGTTATAGTAGGTGTCTGTGTTTGTGTCCTTTGTCACTTCCCACTGGCTGCTTGCTAGACCTACACTGGCTATTGTCAGGTCAATAGCTGTGTCCATGGCAGTTTGGCATTGGGATCTATCCTGGTTATAGTCCCATCATTTGAGTACTGCCAGGCTGGTTGTCCTCAATGAACTCCATGAGTTTTGTGCCAGCCGTGTTGCTCTTTCTAGCTGCTCCCATGTGGTGAGGTGACAGTTGAAGTCTCCCACAATCAGGGCTTCTGTTGTAAGTCTGCTCTGAATTGCTAGTGTATTTCCTCCTCAATTATCCCTCTAGGACAGAATACATGAATTATTGTTTCGGTTTTTTAGGGTTCCTTGTGATCGTCGCACAGACACACTCCAAGTTCTTGGTCTTGGTCAGGAATGTTTCCTGTGTCTCAATTTGGAACTGTTCGTGCCCTGGCAAGGCGACTCCCCCCCCCCCTTTTCACTTCTGCTCTGTCCTGTCTAATCACTGTGAACCCAGGACATTCTACACGTTTTGATTTGGTTTCAGGTGGGTTTCCTGCAGGGCATATATGCAGCTCTGGCTCCTCAGTTGTTTCTCGAAGTCTGGCGGGTGGGATTTGATGCCTCTGCAGTTCTACTGTATTATTTTCACATTTCTAGTATCCATTTTAATTCTACTGTTACTGCTGTCTGTTCATGTGTCTGGTTGTCCTTATCTTTCAGAATCTGTGCTGGTCACATTGTCGTGATAGCTAGCTTCTTCCTCTACTGTTAGTAATTCCTCATTCTGCACTACCCTTGTTTACTCCGCGTCGGCTAGCTGTCTCAGTATTTCTCACTTCCTTCAATTCTTTCTGGATTTTTTCTATTTTTCTGTTCATTTCTTTCAATTTTCTGCAGTCCACCTCCGTCGGTTGTTTCTTTCTCTCATTGGAAGCGATCGTCGCTCATATTCATGCGTGCTCTTTTTCCACTTTCCCTAGCCTGCTTTCCTGGTCTTCCACCTTCATGCTGATGTTTTCTAACTTTTCTTCCATGCACTGGATGGTTTCATCCATCCTCGCTGCAGTTTTCTCCACATGTTTTGTGGCCTTTGCCATCTTTTCTTTTGCTTCCTGTAGTCTTTCAATTGCCCGTCTTAGGCTCCCAGCCTCTGTTCTTGTGTCTGGTCTTGTTTTTGTGTTTCTGTTGTTTGTCGCCTTGTGGTTTGTCGGCTACTTGCGATCTCGGGTTGGTCATGTCTGTCTGCAGTGTCCGTACCTGAGACTGCAATTCGGGACCACTTTTGGGGAGGCCCTGCTTCCATTTAATTATCCTGAGGGATGTTTTGGTCAGCACCGACTCCCTCTAGGCTACCAGCTCTGTTTTGTATGCAGGACTTCCATTTTACCTTGCGCCGTGGTTGCCCCGACAGATTGTCGCAGGTTCTTTTAGGGTTGTGTTCAGCATAATTTGTATCACTCTTTGCGAAATGACAGTCACTCCTCAAGTGCGGCCCTCCACAGAACTTGCAGACTGGTTCTTTCTGTCTGCAGCTTGATTTTACGTGGCCAAGTCTCTGGCAAAGTCCACATTGTGCTACTTGAGGCATGTATGTTTCGAGAAACTTAGGTTTCTTGTTTAGTGTTGTATGGCTCGGCATGTCTTTACCTCTATATTTAACTATAATGATAGATGTGGGTTTTCCTTGCCTGTTCGTTATCCTTTCTCCATCTACGATCTGTATATATTTGTTTTCTTTTTTGAGGTCGTCTTGATCTTAAGCGTGTCCCTTTGGGGATCGATGCCTTTGACCCCTATGAAGCCGGTTGTTTTGCAGATGTCGATGTCCACACTGGTCTCATATGGCAGTGGAATATTCACGGGCTTCTCTGTCCCTCTAATCTTTGCAATGATTTTATCATTTCTTCCGTTTTGTTTTGGTATACGAATATCTTCTCCTGTTTTGTATTGTTTACTCTTCTAATGACCCCATGTCCTAAGGCGATTTCCAGTGTCGACCCTATCTTTGTCTCTTCCAGCGCCTTGATGGACATCCGCCATGATTCGACTTGGGTTACTTCTAGGCGCAAGTCCTCGACCTCTAACCTGTCAGCGGGTCTACTGTCTCGGGTTTCAGTCGACTCTCTCTGGCTGTTGAACCGGTTACCACTTCTGTGTGTGCTGCCTTCCGGTGCTGAACCGGCCGCTACCGTTTTCTGGTTGCCTCTGGTAGGTCCGCTGCTTGCCTTCCCCCGGTTGTTACTCGGCTTACGGCCGACGGCTGCCTTTTCAGAGTATAGTTCCTTGGCTAGAGAGCTGCTTCTTGTGTTGTAAGCCATCTTGGAGGGTTTAGGGTATTCTTCTGTTTATCTGGTTTTATGGAGATGATAGAGTTTTATTATTATTTGATAATGTTACTACTTACGTTTCTTGTTTATCCCTTGGAAATAATAGCACAAATGTCACAATCGCGATAATCCAGTTGTGCGAAGAAAACACGTCCGACTCCAACGATGAAACCCACAATATTAACCACGAGGAAGCACGTTTTAAATAGGATACACGTGTATCGCGGCTTCTTGAACTGTTTGGGTGATTTGTTCTTGATAGCGCTCGCAGTTAATATCAGTTGTTTCCAACAACCATATCATGCTGTTTTACCTACTCCACACATCTGCCTCCTCTTTCTTACGCTCCTCTTATCCATAATTACATATTATGCATTCATTTTGTTGGTTTCCAATAGTAGCATTCCAGTATCCTATTATGCTGTTTATATATGCTTGTCTGCACTTGTTCAAAGCGTTATTCGTGTCACTACACATTTCACCTAAACTGTCATCAGTGCTTTCTGCTGTAGGGGCACTTACTTGAATGATGTTGACATCAAAACGTCTGCTTATTTACCAGTAGCAATCTATCTGACACTATCCAATATCCGTTAATAGATTAAACAGTTTTCGAGATCCATAATATATTCTACAAATCTTTGTTGTTTCGCCCTTCCAGAATGGATACTTTTATAGTCCAAGGATGGTACAATGCCCGTCCTCAGATGTTATTATCATGGATCTTGATACATCAAAATCTATTAAATAATATTTAAAGCATGAAGAATGCACTTTTCTGCTGAAAGATGTCAGTAGTTATATATGTTGCATACACCCCCCCCCCCTGGAGAAGGAGCTAAAGGAGCGCTCCTGAAGGAGCGCAAAGGAGCCTGAAGGAGCGGGTCGTGAAGGAGCGCGAAGGCGTCTGAAGGAGCGGGTCATGTCCGCTCCTTCTGTGGTGTGATATTGACTCCTTCTAACACCTCCCTAGTTGTGTCTTTGGCTTGTTAAGCTCGGTATTTTTGGCGGGTAAATTTTTTAAAAAGAAACAAGTCTGATCTAATGAGCTGGAGGCTCTTCATGTCTGTGGTCAGGGTGGAGTGGAAGGAGCCGGCGTAAATAGTAAGCGCAAAGAAGGTGGTGGCCGGTGGTGCGACGTGTATAGTGACGTCATCGGTCCCTCGTAGTTGTATGTTTGGGCTGTTAGGGTCGAATTTTTGGTGGAAAAGTATGGTCTAAGGGGTAGCGGGGGTATTAGGAATGATGTCTCCGCACCTCCTTGTCGCATCTTTATCATGTTAAGATCGCTGTTTTGGCAGGAAAAGTATGTTGTTGTTTTTTTTAAATTAAAAATAATTTAATTATTTTTTTTAAATTTAAAAAAATATTTCAATGGAAAATAAAAGATATTGGTTAATAGTGGTTGGGCGGGGCGTAAAATCTATTATCAAACGGTGTTAGCTCATTAAATGAAAATCTTAAAAAGAGTAAAGATGGCCGCTAGTACGTGTTGTAGTGGTATGGCTTAGTGTTATTTGATGTTAAGGGGTGGGTGAGTGAAAGCGTATCTTGATGAGTGTTTCCAAACAATATCATCATAGGTTTCAGATCGTTAAAGAAACAAGTAAAGATGGCCGTCTGTGTCCTCCGTGGGTGCCGGGTTCGAATGCCGGTAGGGCGGTTTAGTGGTAGAAGAAATATTGATAATGTTTTTGGTACTTAGTTGTGATGGCGATAGCGGGTGGTAGTAACCAGGCTATGTGTAGCAAAGGAGAGGTGGTGTGTTGGTTGAAGCTTAGGTGGTACCCCAGACGAGATGACAGGGTCGAATCTTGGTGCTGTGCCACTGGTAAGGGTAATAGTCGTCAGAGTGAGTGGGGTGTCTAGTTAGTCATACGGGTTAGGATTAGGGCCGGTCTGTCTTTTTATGTCGCTGTGTCCACAAGTCCAAGGGGGAAAACAGGCAGCCGATTTCACCTTTGTACCTACGAGTCACAAAATATAACCTAACTTAAAAATCAGAATATGATTCATGACCTCAACAGGTGATGCCAAAAATCAATACTCATTTTCATAACGGCTAATCCAGGGGCTTATCGTCGTCGTAATGACCAAGATGGGGTATTGATATTACTAATATCTCCGTCATTGCAAATAGTTCGCGATATTAATAAAGGTTCATATAAAGGCTGGTATGGGATTAAGAAATTAACACCTATTGTTGGGCCATCCACAGAAAATCAATACCAACACGCTAGATTCTTCTCATAATTGCGACCAGTGGCTTATAGATATAACCGTTATTGCAGACGCAGCTATGTGCAGACTAATCTACCAGGTCACAGGTCTATGCCGTATCGACAAAAACGGTGAATGAAAGCTAAGGAATATTCACTGTACAAAGCAGTTTCTACCAACCTAGCAGATCGGGGAAACTAGACAGGACAACCTCTTGTTACGAGTCCACAGCAGCATATATCGTGTATAAAACGACCATCCTGTGTGAGGCAGAAGGACCTCTTTTTGAAAACACCAAAACAGATCTCATCAAGTAGCAAGTCACTAATTGTAAGTTGGATGTTGATAAATCTTTCACATTTTCGTTATGATTCTTCATGTCGACACAACACTAACCTAACAAAAGAAAAACCTAGTATAATACAGGGGGATATATAGGACTAGATGTATATAACTGACAAGGAAACAATAAAACATTGTCTTAATATTTCATATTAGGCTATGTCCCCCTTCTCTCGTTTTTATATGTCCGAGTCGTCCTGGGGCTACCGAGTAAAGCCAAAGAACACCTCGACATCAATATAACATACACCGGTGTCGAAAAGCAGCATAGGCGCGTGTAAAAATTCATCACATTGTCCGACTAAGCCTTTCTCATAGTCATAGGGGAGAGATGTGATCACCGACGCTAGTCAGGGCAATGCGTCCTACGACAGTTAATATAATGCGTGAAGTCAAATTTGCGACTGCAAAATATGTTTTCATGTCATATGTATATAAGAAGCTATATACAGGTGCTTTCTAAGGACAAATTTCCCCATGTCACGGTGTAAATATTACAGATGTCGCTTAAATTTATACATTAAGAGGGGGGAAAAAGTCTGTTGTAGACACGGTATTTCATATTTTCTTGTGGGACTTGGTCATTTGTTGTTCTATCTTGTCATGGTATGTATATTTTCCACACATCTCCACTGATGTTTTTAATTTGTCTACCCATTGTCCTCGCTTCATATTCATACAATAGTATAGGTTCTATGTAGTGATTAAACACTCTTTTTCTCCTTGTAATTGACATCTTTATATTAGTCATGTTTTCCACCTTACCAAAGACTATCTTCAACATAGCGAACATTGGTCTATCCTCTCAAAGACAACTTCTTCTTGTAGTCTCTTGGCTACATTTTCCCCTTGTCAAGCTTCATGTCTCTACTCGTCTGTATTAGTGTGTTAGAAGTAAACCAACATCACATAAGACAACCATATATTACCACAATGTATACAAAAAGAAGCAATACACATAGACACAGTATATAAATATAGTACTAAATAGACAGTAGTTTAAAGAATTCAAGTATTTTATTACAAGGTAAATTACACAAATTAAATATAGTGATTTGTATAAAATATCACACACCCGTGTTACATTAGCAAATAAGTACAAAACACAAGGGAATGAATACGTTGGTGTATTAGTTACATACAAATGGACCATACAACACACCGGCACGTCCGCTATGGGACCTAACTCGTGTGAAGGTATGTCTGTAACAAACAGAATTATGTGTGGGGTAATAACTACGATGTCTGTCTTTCATCATGTATCTGACCTGTTTGCGTACCACCGCAAGACTTCGTTCACTTGTGGTCTACAACCAATCAGGTTAAATGTCTTAGAATTTACCCACATTTTATGTTAGACAAGCATTGATTGGGTGTCAACTATGCGGTTGGCGGGGCATACTGTGTGTTATATATATCCAACTCACCACATCTCACTCACTTTGTGATGTACGCAAGAACGACGAAAGATTGGATCTTCAGTTTTTGTGGTTATTAGGTGACTATGTGCCTTCAAGTATAGAAACTTTGTCAGTCACCGTTTTGTTTCAGTATTCACGGACTATCATCCATATACAGACATATGGATTTAACGTCTCTTTCTTCCAGTTCTTAGACATTCACAACTGCCTTGGAAGATTTATCAACCAGATTCTTACCCACACGCATCCGAAGTGTAAGCAACCTCATTATTCTGCCATAGTTTACAACGTCATCTGTAAAGAAGTCATCGGCGCTTGAAACAAAGACAGAGAAAAAGTGCTCAGGATTGATACGGTTTACTAGACTAGTGAACATACAGCTTGTTGTTTGAGTATTTGACTTTCCTATCTAGCCAACATCGTGTCAGCTACCTTTGGTGAAAGATAGAAACTAAATATATTCAACGCTATATTCATCGGCTCGCTGTGAACGTGTGTCAAGTCGACTGTTGCTTGTCTCAGTAGCAAGTCGCTAGTGAACATGCCTAAAAATACAAAGATGTCAACTAGGCAATCATCTGAGAACCACTTATGTGCAACCTGTGGGAAAGGTTTCACTGAAAAGCGCAATCTGCTTCGCCATACTCTGACCAGTCACAATAACACAGGAGCAAGTGTATTCGTGTCACACTTGTGGTCATATATTTAACAGGAAAGACGATCTACAATGCCACATTACAAAGAAACACACTACACCAGGAGTATCACCCAGTGTAATACCAGCAGACGCTTCAACACCCACTTTAGCAACACTACGTAAGAGACATGTGGCTACTAATAGTGATGTGGCAGTCAGCGAGAAGAAGACTAAACAAGACGAAAACTCCCATCCAGTCACTGACACACAACCCAAGGATGAAACGGCTTCTTTACACACTCTTCCAGATAATATTAGACAAATATACACCGACAACTGGAGTAGTATCAAAACACATCACAAGATAAACAAATATATGTCTGTCTATACATTTTATATTAGCCCACACACAATCCACCCTAAAGACTGGACATCTACCTTGAACAAGATCTTTACCATTCAAAAGAGCATATTCAAAATCAACTTTAGTTATCATATAGTCCTTAGACACAGCGAAACAGACGCTCTTCGATTGTATCACGCATCTTCAAATAATGCTTCTGTCTTAGAACTTCCACAACTAATCAAAAATAGACAAGACTGACGATTTTATCAAAATAGTACACGAAAATGATGTTCTTACCTACGCTATGCAACAACGTCCAAATACCAAATACACTACAGAGACGATTCCAGCTATATGTTTTTATCTCTATCATATCCCAGAATTCCGGCTTGTTTAATAAATAACCATCCTTTTATGACCCACGTTGGGCACAACTGTGCATGATCATACTAGATATAACATCCCACATTTAACCATCCGTTTTGTATACTGGCATTACGCTTGTTCATTTTTTGTGTAAAATTGCTGGAAATACTGTAAAATAAACAGTTATATGTATTATAAGTGCATTCACTCGTTGGTTTTTAGTGTTGACGGTACATATGAGTGTCATGTGGTGAGCGGGTGTTACATGTTGATGGCCAAGTCAAGAAATATCTCAACCATACTTATGAAAAGGAGACAATGTGTTATCCAAAAGGGAAAAATATTGTCCAAGTAAAGACATGTTTCAACTAGTCTTATAAATATGTCGCCCAAACTTATGAAAAGGAGAAAATGTTTTATCCAAAAGGGAAAAATATTGACCAAGTGAAGAAATATCTCAACCATACTTATGAAAAGGAGAAAAATGTGTTAACCAAATGAGAAAAATATTGCCCAAGTGAAGAAAAATTTACACAAAACTTATAAAACTTAGGAAAATGTGTTAACCTAATGAGAAAAATATTGCCCAAGTGAAGAAAAAATTTACACAAAACTTATAAAACTTAGGAAAATGTGTTAACCTAATGAGAAAAATATTGCCCAAGTGAAGAAAAAAATTTACACAAAACTTATAAAACTTAGGAAAATGTGTTAACCTAATGAGAAAATATTGCCCAAGTGAAGAAAACATTTACACCACACTTATGAAAAGTATGAAAATTTGTTAACCAAAGGGGAAAAAATATGGGCTAAACTATGAAGTATGTTGACCGAAGTAAGAAAATATGTTAACCAAATGGGGGAAAATGTTGGCCAAAACATGAAACATCTTAACCAAACTTATAAATAAGTAGGAAAAAAAAATATTGCATAGGTATAAGTTAGGTATAAGACGTATATCGAGGTTACATCTTGCCCAATAAAATTGCGATTTATTAGTTTTAAATTTTAATTAAAATTTAACTTTTTCCTTTTCTAACACTGGTTTGTATCTATGTCTCTTAAGACAGAGTTTGTTGTTTTTGCTGTATGGTTAGGGTTAGGGTTAAGGGTTAGGAGTTAGGGTTAGGGTTAGATGATGTATAGTTAGGGTTAGGGTTAGTAAGAAAGAGTTTGTTGTGTTTGATGTATATAAGGCTCTATGTTTTGTAGGCTCTTTTAGGCGATCAGTGTTAGTTACTCTGGTAGTCCAAGGAATTCGTCTCAGGAACCCAATCTATGTTGCTGTTTTCAAGTTCTTCTTAGGGGTGCTGGTTGATGACCATATTCGTTGTCTAGAATAGTGCCTAGTATGTTAGGAGGACAGGTGATTTATCTCCATTAGATTGAGAAACCTGCCCAGTCAGCAGAAAATCGGTTGTTCTGTAATCAAAGAGAGTGTTAATGTTATTTGGTATGAAACGTTGAAAGTCGGTTATAAGATCTGGTAGAGGGTATTCAAGGGCTCATTAAGACAGACGTGGTTTTAAGAAAGGTCGACTTCATAACAGACAGTGTTGGTTGCAGACTTGTCGTTATTGCAGCTGTGAAATGACAACGTGTGAAAGAGGTGGCCAAAGTAAGAAATATTATGTTAGTTAGACTTCGAGAACACCCTTTGTATTGTTGAAAGATGGAACAATGGAAGGTTAGTGTAGAAGTCATTGTGGTATAGAAAGTTGAAGATGTCAGCCATGGGTAATAGCTCTTTGCTGACGAATACTCAGATGATATTGAAACTATCCCAGGTGGAGCCACGGATTGCATTACCATAAATGTTGTTATGACTGTTTCATTGGAGCTCGTGTACAATGGAGGTTTGCATTTCTTGGTGCTGTGACATGGAAAAGTTGTGAAGACATCTACGAAAGATAGAGATATTTTATGTTAGAAGACAACAACCAAGAGTGTGGCCAGATGGGTGATTAGCCTGTATAAGTGCGTCTTTAGCAGCTACTCTGGAATGGTAAGTTGAAACTTTCGGTAATGTAAAAGAGGGAAAGTGTTGACGTTGATGGTTATGTCTTGTGAAATGTCTGTTCAGATAAAAGTTCAAGATACTTTTGACATAACTACAGAAGCAATATTTTTTTTTCCTACTTATTTAAAAGTTTACACGAGATATTTATAAGTTTGGTTAAGATGTTTCATGTTTTGGCCAACATTTCCCCCCATTTGGTTAACATATTTTCTTACTTCGGTCAACATACTTCATAGTTTAGCCCATATTTTTTCCCCTTTGTATTGTGTTAACACAGAGCTTAATTGAACATCCTACAAACTTCTGTATTGTGTCAACACAGGGCTTAATTGAACATCCTACATATTTCTGCTTAGTGTTGGCTCCGGGCTTAATTGAACATCCTACACATTTATTTATGTGTTGTGTTAAAGCAGAGCTTAACTGAACACCCGACACGTTTCTGCGTTGTGTTGGCACCGGGGTTGGAGGAGTTAGTGAAATAATTACGAGGTAAATGACAATGGCATTAGCGATGTCGGTCAAGTGTTCTATGCCGGAGCTCGTCGTTCATTACGGGAGGGAAGACTCTTAATACAAGATTGGCATTAAAGGTATTATGTACTTTTATGTAGCTACAAATTCAAATTTTAAAATGATACCATAGACCAGGGGTGGGCAAACTTTTCGTGCGGAGGGCCGCATTGATAAATGTAAAGCTAGTGGCGGGCCGCATATATATATATATATATATATATATATATATATATATATATATATATATATATATATATATATATATATATATATATATACATATCCATTTTGTTTACAGCAACCTGTCACAATAAGTAATTATTAATTATTTATAGGTTATTAAGCAGTATAAATAACTAATTATTGCAATTTTATTTTACTTATACAATTATACATTATATTTGACAATATGGACAAAAACGTTTACTAATTTGTTAACACGATTTTACAACTTGTTATTATAACAAATATTCTTTATTATCTATCAATGGCTTTAATTTAGACACACAGCGACTACATTGTCACTACAGTTGTTGATTTCTAATGAGATGTATGTAACTGCTTGCAATTTTTGACACTATTCTTGAAATCTGGAGCAAGTTTACTTGTTGAAATTCGCATGACAGCATGCAAGTTGCAGTCCGACAATAAAGACCTATTCTTAGATTTGTTGATCTTCAAGCAAGAGAATGCTTGATTGCAAATGTATGTTGATCCAAATAATGATAAAAGTTTAGCTTCAAAGATTTTCAAGTTGGGAAATGATTCTTGTGATAAAGATCCATATAAATCCAGCAAACCATCTGTCTTGAATTTCTCTTTCAGGTCATGATCTGCTTGTAAGTCAAGCAGCTCCAACTTTACGTCCTCTGTGGCTGTATCATCAGCTTCTGCACTAAAAGGTGAACTGAGAATATTGAACAATGCCTCTAATTTCTTGAAATCTTGGAATCTCCATCCAAATTCTTCAATTAATGCATCTAATTGGGCTTTGTATTTTTCAGTCATGTCACCAGAAATTGTTTCTTGTTTCAGCAAAAGGAAGTGACAAAATCTTTTTTCACTTGCTTGTCTGGAGAACAGTGAGAGTTTTGCCTGAAATGATTTTACATATACATACAATTCATGTGCAAACACACCATTGCCCTGAAGTCTGACATTCAGTTCATTTAACTTTTCCATAATTTCAATGGCAAACATAAAGTCCAACTGCCACTCTTTATTGACAATGTTAGTATTAAAGTCACATGCAATGCCCTTCATCTCTAGGAACATCACTATTTCTTCTCTGAGTTTCCACACTCGCCCCAACACCTTGCCGAGACTCAGCCATCGAACATTGGTGTGGTTCAGGACATCGGAATGTTCAGTTTCCAAATCGACAAGTAATGACTTGAACTGTCTGTTATTAAGTCCTCTTGACCTGATGAGGTTGATGACACTGACAACTGGGTGAATAACATGCTTGACATTTAAAACATTTTTACGCAGACTTTCTTGATGAATCACACAGTGAAGTGGTAATAATGTGTGGTTTGGATATTCTGCTTTAATCTTATCACTTATCAACTTTACCAGACCTACATTTTTTCCAGTCAAAGCACGAGCTCCGTCAGTTGTAACACTTGCCATCTTGTTCTAAACCAACCCAGTTCTTTCAATACAGTTAGTAACAGCATTGAATATATCATGGCCTGTGGTTGTGTCTTTGAGTGACTCAATACTCAATAACTCTTCAGTGAGTTTGAAAGAAGTGTTTATTGCACGTATAATATCAATAATTGGGCAGTATCATGTGCATCGGTACTCTCATCCAATGGAAGAGAGTACCACAACAATTGTTTACTTGAATCTTGAAGTTTATGCATCAAATTGTCACTTATCTTGTCAACACGTCTGACCACAGTTCTCCTTGATAAAGTAATGTTGTCAAATCTGTTTTTGTTCTGGACACATAATGTTTGCTGCATCTAGCAAACATTCCTTGATAAACTCGCCATCAGAAAATGGCTTGTTCTGTTTTACAATTCTGTGTGACAGCACAAGACTAGCTTCAGTTGCAGCATCTTGAATTGAAGACTGTTTAGTGAAAACAGTTTGCTGTTTCTCGAAATTTTTCACCAACTCAAGGCATTTCCTTTCCTCCTCTTCGGTTGTTAAATTGTATCCGAAATCGGAATGTTTTGTTTGATAATGTCTTTTTAAATTGTACTCCTTGAAGACAGCCACTGACTCACGACACAACAAGCAAACTGATTTGCTACCAACTTTTATAAAACAGTACTTAGTTGTCCATTCATCATTAAAAACACGGCATTCATGTTCAATCTTACGTTTGTTATTGACACTCATCATAACGGTACATGAAATTCTGTAAAATTCAACAAAATAACTTAAAAACGAATTTAAAATTAATGGGTATCCATTGGGTTGACAAAATTCTAGAAGACCTGGACTTTGCCGACGACATAGTGCTTTTGAGTTCAACACACCCGGATGCCCAAGAGAATATAAACCACCTCCAAAATGTTTCAGGGCAAATTGGTCTCCAAATTAACACCACAAAAACAAAGACTATTGATCTTACCAACAGTTCAGATGACACCAAATTGAACAGCTACGTTCTTGAAAAAGTCAACAGCTTTACATACTTAGGAAGCAAAATGACATCTACAGGGGACTCAACACCAGAAATATCATCTAGAATCGCACTGGCATCTAGTGCCTTCAATAAACTGTCAAACATCTGGAAGTCAAAGACACTCAGCAAACACACAAAACTTAAAATCTTCAACTCTTGTGTGATTCCAGTGTTAACGTATGGATGTGAAAGTTGGAAATCAACGGTAGCTTTAGATAAAAAATTAGACAATTTTGAGAACAAATGTCTTAGAAGACTTCTAAACATCCACTGGACAGACTTCAGAACCAATTCGCAAATAAGACAAGAGACTAAGCAAGATACAGTATCCAATTTCATAAGAAGACGCCGTTGGAACTACATCGGCCATGTACTCAGAATGGACAAGTCAAGACTCCCCTATCAAGCCCTCATATGGTCACCAGTAGGGAAAAGAAAACGGGGAAGACCAAGAGAGACCCTGCGTAGAACCATCATTAGAGAAGGCTCATTCAATGGCCAAGTAAATATCCAAGATCTACAACAGGTAGCAGCGAACCGCCAGGCATGGAGAGACAGGACTTCTGCCCTATGCGCCGCCTTAGGCTCAAGAGGAAAGACTAACTAACTAACTAATGCCCTCGCGGGCCGCATAAAATCACTTGGCGGGCCGCATGCGGCCCGCGGGCCGTAGTTTGCCCACCCCTGCCATAGACTGTATTTAAATTCATTCAGCCTGCTATTGAATATTGTCCTGTGGGCCGCAAGTTGCCGACTCCTACACAAATGTGTGGTTTGTGCCTGCGTGGACTTAAAATTGAAAAAAAAAGAAAAAAAAAAGAACACACACGTAATTACTATCCTCTTTGCCTCGCTTTATTTTGGTCTTTAAAGTAAAATGACCGAACAGCGGCATAATTTAAATGTCCTACATAGAACTACTGAATTGTAACAATTTACCAGGAACAACTTGATGTTAGTCTAGCAGAAAATTTACCCTATATTTCAGGACTTGTGGAAATAACACGTCTGTAATTTCCGATAGGAAATATTCAATTCATTGATTTCTTATTTTAAGATCTTTTCTGGCTGTACATTTCCTAGCGACATTTCTCGTTGCGTAACAACAGATAATTTATCAACAAATGGATACTAAACTGCGCAGTAATCACAGCTACATCTGAATACTACAAGGGAAATAATGTGGTTTGTACACAATAATAGCTGGGGTGTTGACAGTTTTAAAAGACAGTATAATAAAGATTATCTTGACTATGGTGCCGTAAATCTACCTTAGCTAATTATAATTGCCATGCCATACAACAAAGGTTCACCTAAAAGACCATTAACTAAGGCAAGTAAAGAGCTTACAGTGCTTAGAAAGTATAACATCATCAAATGCAAATCAGAAGACGAGATCGAAAATAGACGAAATAAAGCAAACTAAGTCATTGGACAAATGGCACCAATACTAAAGAACAAACACGTATCAGTAGACACTAAAGAGTAAAGAGCACTCTACAATCTTCTTACCAACTCTATGCTACCAATGCCAAACCCGGACAATAACAGAAAAAGAGAAAAGGAAAATTATAACAACAGAAATTAGATTCCTGAGAAGAATACTCAATGTATCAAATAGAGAGAAAATCAGAAATTATGAAATAAGGACTAAAGTGTGGGGTATAGCAGCTGTAGATTTCTATTAGAAAACAGCAAGTTAAATGGTTCAGCCAAATAACTAGGCTACCAACTAACAAAATACCATAACAAACAATGATGCACATATCAAACAGAACCAGAAGAAGAGACCTACCACGTAAACGATGGACAGTGGGAATAACAGAATGCTCGGGAATCTCGAAATATGAAGCCCATAAACGGACACTCTCCTGCTGTTTATGCTTCACTTCGACTCCGCAAGATACAAGAGAAACAAGATAAGTTAAGATGTCAACAATTAGTTTTAGTGAGTCGTTAGTTATTGATTATTGCACATTTTCCAGGGTAGTTAGGAGAAAGTACTTAATGATTACTACTGAGCAGCAGTCTGCATGGCCGAACCGAAAAGAACGCATGCTCTTAAACATCCGATGTGCTGATTCCGAGGTAAGCGGTTCAGCCCCTACATCGGACAGCTGGACTAAAATGTTGACCTGTCGTCCTTGACTTGGGGACGATAATTACAAGCACCTCTGAAGTCGGAGTTGGTTCGCCTCATGGCGAGGGACACTGTTAATAGGGAAAGCTAACCCACACGCAAAATTCAGTTTAAAAAAAAACTTCTTGAGAAGTTGATGAATATATAATAGATAACTAGTCGCGCCAATACTTCCTGATAGATCATTTTCCTGTCTGTTATCATCACGTAAAGAGGCATTATTCTGGGAATATGAGAACGTGTTTTACCAACGTAACCTTCACAAACAGTGCCCCTACTATTGTTATTATAAAGATCTCGAGGAATACCTTGGTAGAAAAAAAAATGTGAGCATCGTCTAGCATATCAGATGCTGAGATGACACAATTTAGTACAGGTAGGAATAAATCATCATGTAGCGGGTCCTTTGCGCAACATTACTCTCACTACGGCCCACAACTGGTCTCGGACTGTGACAGTTCTCGTTTCACACGCGTTGTAATGCTCAGGGAGTCTGCACTGTCTTATCTGCATCTTCGTGCTGGGGAGCCACTTTCTCTTCCCACAGGTGATTACTACTAAGCAGCAAGTCCGCATGGCCGAATGGATAAGAACGCATGTTCTTAAACATCCGGTATGCTTTCCATTACTGTTCAACCCCCCCCCCCCCCCCCACCCCCGAAACTACTGGGATGCTTAATGCAGCCAAAGTATATCAGTGTTGGTGAAATAATGCTGCTTATGTGACAGTTTTCTTCTATATTCAAATCTGGTAAAATGTCGGTATTTGTTCATGTTGGTCCATTCTGTTCTAAGAACACTTCATTAACAATTAATTTTAAAAGCCTCAATTTTTTTTTAAAGGAATAATTAGGACATAAAATAACAATCGAAACATAACTACATCTACAAGTGACTAGCAAAGCCGAGGTACGTATATCTCGGCGACGTGATTTCCTTTCTCGCATCTACCAGAATGTAGGTTAAAATTGATGAAAGTGGATGGACGTAAGACCCGAATATAAAATATGCCAGGTTACCTTATAAGTAGATCACTTATTCTAATTTCGCAGATATAATGGTAGTAAATGGAATTTCCAAACGAGAACACAAATAGCTTAGAACAGGGGTAGCCAACACGAGACCCGTGGGGCGCATGTGGCCCGCCGAGAGTCATATTGCGGCCCGCGGAGCTAGGTCAAATGAACATAAATGTTCACTTTATTGCACATATCACCAAAAGAACATTACTTAATGAGTCGTTCGTATCATATATTTTTAAAATATAGCTAAGAGAAATTTGAAATATCTCACATGTTTGGGAAAATTTCATTGGTTTTGAGCTATTTTAAATATCCCGCATTTCGGGAAAATTCATAGATTTTAGCTATTTCAAATATCCTGCTATTTGACACTCAGGGTTACTTACTGTTTTGTCCGACGCTAGGTGTTGATAAAATTTAATATGAGACTTCAACTTCTGATATATGTGTTTTGCTGTCTTCGGAAAGCTCGCAACGCTTTCGGGCTCATTCTCATAACTACTTTCAGTCCAGCTTCACAAAGTTCCGTGTTAGTCTGTAGTTTAGTTCTATTATCGCCACTGCGTCTGGAGAGATTTTACGATCAACGTTAAATTACATATCTTCTATACTATAAAAGGCAATGTATATAAATATGTATGTCCTTTATTTTTTCGCTAACGGCCCGTCCGATTGAGATGAAATTTTCTACACGTCTTCCTTTCATTCCAGAGCTGCCAACTGTGATATTTTTTTAGTGTGAAATCGCCTGCTTACTCAGTATTATTTCATTTTTCATTTTTCATTAAAATTTATATATAGCTAAGGGACTTAACTCTAGAAAAAGTTATTTCAAGGGGCATAACTTTTAATAACATTGTTGTATAACTTATAGTCATATTGTTGTATCGTTTTCAAAGATTTATAAACTCTTTGTCTATAGTTATTTACCGGCATATGAGTTATAATAAATAATGATACAATCTTTAAGGCAATTTCAAAGTTTACATAAAAATAATGCATAATGCATAACATTGTAACTCATCTTTCTATGCTTAAGAAATTATCTTAAAGATGTTGAACAATATCATCGCATATTTAATGTTTTCCGCTATCATATCGGCACGATTCGCTTGACAGCACTTCTCAGCGCTATCAAGCCAAGACGCCTTACACATTTCAAGCAGCCTGATACGGGGGGAAAATGGCACGTCGTAATAGCACAAAGAAACAAGCAGCTTCCAAGATGCATAGTGAGAAAACCGACCAGACTATCAAGAAGACGAACCTGCCTTTGGAGAGTCTGCATGCAAGCTGTAATAAAGTATCTGAACCTACAGTCAATGAAACTACCAATAAGAAGAGCGACGACTACCCACAGACGAACACAAAAACTTGTGAGAGGAAGGAGGACCAAGACACCAGAATCAGAAACACTGATTAGACAGACAGACAGACAGACAGACAGACAGACAGACAGACAGACAGACAGACAGACAGACAGACAGACAGACAGACAGAGATAGATAGATAGACAAACAGACAGACAGACGCAGACAGACAGACAGACAGACAGACAGACAGACAGACAGACAGACAGACAGACAGACAGACAGACAGATAGTCGGTAACGTGAACGAGAACTTATATGACTACTTACATGAATTAAATGAGATGCTCCCCATCAGGGGCTGGTCGAAGCCGGGCCGGATCAGACAGATAGACAGACAGATAGACAGACAGACAGACAGACAGATAGTCGGGAACAGGAACGGGAACTTATATGACTACTTATATGAATTAAATGAGATGCTCCACACCAGGAGCTGGGCGATGCCGGACCGGGTCAGACAGACAGACAGACAGACAGACAGACAGACAGACAGACAGACAGACAGACAGATAGTCGGTAACGGGAACGGGAACTTATATGACTACATATATGAATTAAATGAGATGCTCTCCACCAAAGGACTGGGCGAAGCCGGGTCGGGTCAGACAGACAGACAGACAGACAGATAGACAGACAGACA